>JBAFXK010000056.1:0-189667 GCA_037113605.1 Calophaca sinica | reverse complement strand
ATTATTATTTTTTTCTCTCCTTTTTCCTTGAGAATCAGCGTGATTCCCTTGCTCATTTCCACTCATTCACATTTTTTTTCCTTTGGCTCCAGGTTATGTAATGTAGGTGTCATCCCTTCATGTGTCTTAAAATAAAAATCCTAGTGGATCTTATCCTAATCCCTAATCTATGTGAGCTAGTGTGATTAAATAATTTGTCCTCCTTCTCTCTATGTTCAGGCCAACACCAAACCCCCCATTTTAACTATCTCATTTACATTTTTATATTGCTTATTTAGTTTTGCTAAAGTGAGAGTTGGGGGCAAGTTTCATTTCTTCCTTGTTCTCCTTGTTCAGCCGAGGCACTCCCCTCCCACTTCCATACACTCACTTCATTCTTCTTCCCAAATAAAAGCTGCAGCCCCTTTCCTTTTATTACCCATTTACTCACTTTATTTTCCTTCTTGTTCATCTAAGTGGTGGAGAAAAGAAAGACCAAGCCATTCCCTTCCTTCCTTTCTATTTCCAGTCGAAAACAGCCCCCCTTTTTGAGCTCCAAAATTTCTTATTTCCTTCTCCATTTTGGTGCTAGTTCATGATCTTATGAGTGAAGGTTTGAAACCAAAATCTTTCCTTTGATTTTAACCCCAAAAACTGTGGACCCTAGGACATTTTTGGGTGAGATTTCTTTTAATATTTGTTTCTATTGTATTATTTAATGCTTCTAATATGCTTTGATTATGATCTTGATCAAAAGGATCAAATGTTGCCCTCAAATTTTGGGAACCATAGGTTGAATTGCCCTAAGGGAAAAGGGGAAAGTGTGATTGCTCTTGTGAATCATGAAATTGGGTTGGAGTTATTGTGATTTGATACTTGAATTTGTTGTTGTTATTGTGAATTTAAGTTTGATCAAAGAAAAATTGTGTTTTGAGGCTCCTTGATGCTTGAAGAGCTATGATGGGAGCAAAGTAATTGGTGAAATGGTTTTGATTTGAAAACTTGGAAAGTTTGGAAGAGGATTTATGTGTTTGGTGTTGATGTTTTCTTGATTGGGAAGTTTTAAAATTTTCCCCAATTTTTATGTGTGTATCCGTGAGCTTAGGAAGAAAAAGGAAATGAATTTTTTTTGTTCTTGGACTTGAACTATGTATGTTTGATTGTTGTCAAAGTTTTGGAAATTTTGGGAGAAGTTCACTTGAGTTTAAGTAGCGATTTGGCTTTTAAGACAATGAAACACTAAGGTTGAAGGAAATCTTTGTATTCCTAAAGCAAAGTGGAGTCTTGACAACTTAGTATTAAGAAGTATTGATTTAGTATTGTTGTCTTGTGCTAGATTAGGAAAAAGTGTTGATACTCCTTGAGCTTGATTCAAGCTATGACTTAAAGGAGTGTTTTAGAACCCTTATTTTATTAAGGTTTTGGTTTGATTCTTCGAAGTTTTAGTAGATTTGTTATCAAAGTTTTGTTAGAAGAAAAATTAAACATTTTTCCCTAAAAATCTTGGTGAAGCGCGTGAGCTTCAAGCGAGAAGAGAAGCAAATTTTAGTGTTCCAAAACTTTAATTCTTTCATGGTTTAGTTATTGTTGTAGTTTAGGAGTTTTTGGGAAAGATTGGATTTGAGTTAAAGTTGTTTAAAATAATGTTTTAGTATTATAAGGCTATGAAACACCTAAGTTAAAGAAATCCTTGTATTTCTTAAACAAGGTGGAGTCTTAGAATTTTTAGTAGATAAAATATTATTTTAATTTTGTTTTAGTATTTCTAAGTGTAAAGTATTACTAAAAGGAATTTTGGGTTGTGAACCCTAGGGGTTTGATTGCAAACCATGACCTAGCGGCTTCTTTTAAGAGGTTTAGAGACTTTTTTAAGAGTCTATATTGTTGTCTTAGGGTTGTTGAGGTCGTGAGTACGTGCATGTGAGAGTTAAGTGACGCAGTCGACATTAGCAGGGACGTGGAACTCTAATTTGTAAGGGCTACTTCCAGATATACCTAGAGTTCTAATATTATATGCTGAAATGTGGGCTGTGTTATATGCTTATGTTTACTGAAAATTGATATGTTGCATGTATGCTTAAATGTTGTCGAGATATGTGCTGCTGGATTGGTGCTGAATAATTAAATATTTATTTGATTATGCCGTAATTGAAATATCATCTGCATTGATATGTTCATGGGAGTAGGCGAAATGCATTGTCATGCATTATGGTAACTTCGACCTGAATATCCTAGGGAAGTGGAAGCGCTGATGCCAAGGCTGGAGTTTAGGGGCGTTGTTCGTTTAACCCTTAGCATGGAATAATAGCGCATCGGGATGTACCATGGCATACCAACGATTGACCATTGCAGGGTATTCCAGAATCATAAACACTGACAAGTACTTGCATTTGTAGAGCATTTACGCATTCTTATTGAATTGTATGTTTTGTTATACTATGTTATCTATTTTTATTTAAGAAGTTGACCACTTGCCCGTGGTTCTTTCAATCAATGAATGTAACCCAGATGATGAAGAATTCAGAGTGTTTGAGGCTGCTGACAAGCGTAGCTGAGGATAGTCCTATCCGGCTATCTGCCTTGGGGATTTGTTTGCAACTTACTAGAGATCTAGTAAGTGTTGTAGTGTGTCGACCCGGCTATAGGATGTTTCTTTGTACTAATTGCAGTGTTGTAATAAGTATATTATGTTTTCAAGACTTGAATTGTTATATGTGCAATGATTGAATAAATCTATGTGTATGGTTATTGTGGTCTATTTTGGTGTCTTTATTTATTCATGACCTTTCAAAAATGCAGATACTCGATTGCTCTTTTCAAGAAGTTTAAAAAAAAAAAAATAGGTCCACATTTTTGAAAGCCATGCAAGCCAGTATTCCATTTTCAAAAAGAAATTGAACTACATAAGAGTAATAATTAGTTTAGTAAGCGCTCCCAGGGTGTGAGTTGGGTAACTATAAATTTAGTCAAGTGTCGGGTTTTGTAGAGAACAAATTGTGAGGTGTCAAATTGTTGCTTTCATGGTTTTGCTTGTTCCTCAAGTGGAGTAACTCTACTTGAAATTGTTTAGATTGTTTCTTTATTGAAACAATATGTATTAACACACTAAACAAAATTGTTGTGGGGTTAACTAGGTTGTAAAACCTCGTGGGAAACCAGTACCTCAAAAGCGAGAAATTCTTCTGTTAGAAATGATAGTTCAAGAGATGGATCAGGGGATTGAGATAGCCAAGAAGTAGCGAGGGACGGCCGGTTGCTATTGCTCAATTGACTACTACGGAGAATCAATGTGAACTACTAGGACAACAAGGAGAAGAGCAAGCTGCAGAGACCAAAGGATTAGTTGACCTTTGTCACCACAACTCTCTTAAGTCCTGGAGGGAAATAAGAGATGAGAATTCAGGGATCGTCTATAAGAGACTCTATTAATATTATTGATTAGTATGGTCTTTGAAGTATTAGTGGTTTTAGGTATAAACCACAATGTTTGATGTTTGAAGTATGTTGATATAAATTAGATTTGAAAATCAAAACTATTTCATGATTTTCAGAGTGTGACATGTTTGCCACTAACATCTGTGTTTTCGCAATAGTGTATTCTTATACATTTGTGAATATGTGGTTTATTGTGTGATTGATTAATTATTGTGAGCATATTCATATTTTTCAAAGAAAATATTATGCGCAATTATTTTCTAGCAAGCATTAATTAAATGTCTTATGACAATTTAAGTTACGAAAGATTCATTTGACTCAATCAAATGGAAGTTAGAGTTGTTGGTAGGGATATAGTGGGGTTTAGTGTGTGATGAGATGTCTAGCTAGTATTAGGTAGTACCTAAAATTTTTACCAAACCTTAACCTTATTTCTTTACATAATATAGGACTAAGATAAGGACTTGGACCAAGATTTTGGAGTCTTTTCCTCCTAGTTTAGACAGTGATCGGCCACATTTTGGTTTAAAAAGGATTTTGAGTGATTCTCTTACTATTTTGTCGGCCACGCTTAAAATGAAAAAGTGGGAGAATAGTTTGTTCTATTTGGGTATTGGTGTGAGTGGAGAACAATTTAGGTTCCTTCTTTCTTTCTCCTTGATTGTACCGCGAACGAACTCCTACTCCAGAAAGCCCCATTTTTCTTCCATCCTTCTCCTAGCTTAACTGTGTGGTGATTGGAGAGTTTTGAGAGTTGCATTTCCTCCCATTTTCTTAAATTTAACTGTAAGCTTGAGGAGATGTTTAGTGAGGGTTTTTCTTTATATCCTCTGTATCTATGGGTATTGTTGTTTGTGATTTTGTAGTTGATATGTGTGAGGGTTCTTCTTTGCTAATGATGTCTTATAGACTACAAGTTCTTGGAGGAGCTCTAGGTGAGTATTTTAATTCTTTTCCTTTCAAATTTTTGTATTGTTGTAGATTATCTTGTTGATCAAGATTCTGTAGCAAATGGTTCCTTTTCTTTTCTTGTATAAAAAAAAAATTTATGATTTCAAGGTTTCCTAGAAAATGTTTTGTTTGATTTGTTATTGTTGAGAGGATTGATGTTGAAAAATATTTTCGTCTTATATTTGGTTGGAGAACCATGTTTTAAGTGTGTGTGGTGTTGAGAAAATCTTGAAAGTTTGTTGTTAGATTGGAAGCATACTCGTGACCATATATATTGTGTGTGAGGTTAATTTCAAATTTTTCTAACTTAAGTCTTTGATGATTTTGTGTTTATGGTGGTTTTAGGAATTGTAGATAAAAGTTTAGTGTTAATCTTTTGACTAAAAAATGCTTATGTGTGAATTAGAATGGTTTGAGAAATGAAATTTGGAATGGGTATGTGAAGCTGTGAAGTTTTAGAGAACATGCAAAGGAGTTCCAATTTTTATTGCACTTAGTGGATAGTAATTGTGTTGTTGTTGGTGTGTAAATTTATTTTAGGAAGGTTTTGATCTAAAAGAATCTTAAAGAGAGTGAGTTGTTGATTTAAAATTTCAGATTTTACTTTTAATCTTTTTTTAAGGCAAAATGGCATGTAAAAGCATCACAATAGAAATTGATATCCCAACTAGTTTGGCACATCAACACCTATCTATCATTTGCAACACACCATAGTATTATTAAAAATAAAGAAAATAATGAACGAAATCATGGGGCGGCATAGACCTAACCCATGTACAATTACTTGAACCTATAATTTGGAAGAGCATACCTATTGCGGAAAAAATCCTCCCTAATAAAGTAAGGAATTAAATCCCACAAAAAAAACCCTGAAGGCTAGTACCGTGAGAAGCTAATTCGTCCATCTATTACCTTCACGGTATATATGAGAAAATCTAAAATTCATTTTCTAGTTAGAACCAAACAATTGGCCCATCTATTACGAAGCTTCCAAGGAACAATACTAGGGAATTAAGCGAAACAACCAGGTGAGACACATTCAAGCTAGAAATTGTGCGATACTTTTCATAAGCAATTTCAATTGCGACCATTGCCCCATTAATTTAGCTTTGAAGAAGCGAAAGTGTTGCCAATAAAAGAGCAAAACAACCCAGGCAGCAACTCCACTATCACGAAAAGTACCACCACAATTTCTTGGGCAGAGCACGCTTTAGCGACCCATCCAGATTGTATTTGATCGACTACACTTGGGAGGATACCAGGCGGTTTAATAACTTGAGCTTTGCAAGGATGAACACCAATGTCAAAGGCTTTGAGAATTATGAATTCCTTGATGTTAGAAGAGGAAGCTCCCTTGCTCAAGGTTCCAACTAAATTAACATTGGTCGAGACCATGGAGATGGTAGTAGAAACCGGAACAGCAAGGTTATCAAACCTTGCCTTATTTCTACAAAACCAGATGGCATGTATGACGTTGATGATAGCTACTGTGATCACGTCCTTGACCTGCTACTCCAAACTCTAGAATAGATATTAAGAACATCTAACATTGAAGAGAGGTGGAGAGTGCACTGAAGAATTGCTTCTAACCAAGCCCAAATTTTTTGCGCAAAGGAGCATTCAAAAAATAGGTGAGATACGTTTTCATCAGTGTTGCAGCAAAGGCTGCACATTGAAACAACATTGCATCCTCTTGTCCACAAGGAATCATCAGTTGGAAGCCTATTGTGTATGATTCTCCAAACAAGAAAAGACTTGGAAGGTGGTATAATCGGATTCCACAGAATTTTTGACCAAAGAACATGATTTCTAGCTGGAACCTAAAGTAAGTAGGATTCCTTGAGAGACAGGTAACCTGGGTTTATGGAAGCCCAAACTAGGTGGTCCTCAGCTTCAGCTATGGGAATAGAAATGGATCTTAGCTCAGCTGCAATCAAAGGGCTCTATTGAAGGATACAATGAGGAATTGCCCAAGCACCATCCTTAATAAAGTCACTAACTTTAGCAGTCAAAGACTGATGTAAATTAGTAGGAATGGAAAGCATGTCAACCAGTGGCTGTGATAACCAATTATCAGTCCAGAAATTTACCTTACTTCCATCACTAATTTGCCAAGCAATATTTATCAAAACTTGGGCAAAAACAGTTTTAATCCCTACCCAAACCGAAGAATTAATAAAGGAAGAAGTAGGGACATTGTTTTTGAAGACTCTAGCTCTCAAAAGACTTGCCCACTGACTACTAGAAGTAATGAGCTCCTAACCCAATTTGACTAGGGAAGCATTATTGATAGCCTTCAAAGATCTAACCAAGCCCTCCCTTATTAACTTAGGACTCGCATTTTGTTCTAATAAACCGTAACTAACTTCCTGTGATTAGTGTCACCTGACCTGATGAAATTTCGGATCCAACGGTCCACCTCATTTAAGAGCGCCATAGGCCAAATATAAACATGGAAGCTGTATGTGAGCATGCTTTGAATGACTGATTGAACTAACTGAACTCTGCCCATAAAAGATAAGAGAATCCTTCCATGCCGACAATTTGGTCTTAATTATATCCGTATTGTACTAAAGATGTATCCTCCTAGGTTTCCTTTTAAACAAAGGAACTCCTAAGTAGATAAAAGGAAGAACCCTAGTTGAGAAGCCCAGAATTGAAGCTAGAAGACCTTTTCTTTGCTCAGATAAAGAACATGCATAAAATTTAGACTTATTAGGATTAATGATCTGGCCTGAAGCATCACCATAATCCTTGAAAAGAGCCTTTATATTGTTCATATTTCTTTGAGTCCCTCTGCAGAAAATCATGATGTCATCAGCATAAAGGACATGAGATGGATTTGGAAATCCTCTAGGACCTGTCATCAATTGTATCTGACCATTATGAACCAGTTTTGTAATACCCCTGCTCGGCACCTCCTTAGCAAGACAAAAAAGAAGGGGAGACAAAGGATCCCCTTGTCTCACACCTCTTTTACAAGAGAAGAAACCCACTGATTTACCATTTTCTGAAATAGAGAGTTTGGCAGAGTGAAGGATAGCCTCTACCCAACTACATAATTTGGCATCAAAGCCAAAGCAATGAAGCACTTTCAGAAGAAAAGACCAATCTAAAGTGTCAAAGGCCTTCTTGATGTCGATTTTGAGAGCCACATTACCTCCAAAAATTCTTCTATCTAGCATATTAATAGCCTCTGAAACAACACAAATTTGATGACCTTGAATGAAACCCCTTTGATTGTCTGAGACAATTTTGGGAGCTACCTTAGCTAATCTATTAGCCATTACCTTAGTAATGATCCTAAATTGAAAATTAGCTAAGGCTATAGGTCTAAATTGCTCTATCTTATCCGCACCAGGGTCTTTAGGAATGAGAACAACTACATTAGAGTTCAAATTGGGGAGGGTCCAACCTGGTTTAAAGAATCAAGAAACAGTGAAAACACCATTAGCAATAATGTCCCAATATTGATGGAAAAGAAACCACCAAAGCCATCTGGACCTGGAGAACTATTTCGATTGAGCGAGAGGCAGTTTAACTTCATGCAGGTAGGCAAATTGGTAAGAAAGACATTATCCTCCACTGAGACAAGCTTGGGAATTACCTGATCAACAAGATTATTAGCAATGCAAGAGTTACCTGAGGCAAACAAATTATGGTAGTAAGAGACTATGTGATGCTCAATTTGAGGGGCTGTATTTGAGGGGCTGTATTCAAGATATGATCCCCATCCACAGAGTAGAGATTTGTTTAGTAACATGTCTAATTTTGGCCATCTTATGAAAGTAGGCTGTGTTGCGGTCACCATGTAAAGTCCAATTGATCCTTGATTTTTCTAACCAGAAATTTTCCTCAAACAATAAAGCCTGCTACAACTCGGCTTGTGCATCTTGCTCCTGCTTTATTAAGTCATCTGAGTAACCAATGGCATCGATGCTAGATTGAACCTGGTCTACCTTGCTAGCGGCATCACTCACTCTTTGATGAACATTACCAAAAACTGTCTTGTTCCACTCTCTAAGTCTAGCCTTTACAGCCTTCAATTTTTGACTGAGAATATACATTGGGCAGCCAACAAAGGATTTGCTCCACTCCTCAACAATAATGCTGCGACAGTCAGGATGACTATCCCACATTTTCGTGAATTTAAAAGAAGATTTACCCTTGTTAATGTCTTTCTTTGCAATCAACAAAAAAGGAAAGTGATCAGATTTACTGTGGGTCAAGGTGCTGCAGGAAACTTGTTACCAGAACTCAAGCCAAAGGTCATTGCAAATCGAACTGTCCAACCTCTTTTCAGTGTAAGCATTCCCCTTTCTACCATTAGACCAAGTAAATTGCGAGCTTATAGTGAAAACATGAGTCAAAGAATTGAGATCACCCAAGCTCTAAATTCTTCAAAGAACCAACCTCGTAAGGTCTACCACTTCCCCTATATTCATGACAACCCATAACAACATTGAAATATCCAATAAAACACCATGGGCCGATATGCTACTGCTGTAAGGAAGTTAATTCTATCCACAAACTTCTTCTCAAAATGTATGAGGAACAAGCATAAATTGCAGCAATGAAAATTTGAGTATTGTTAACTAATATAGAGCAAGAAATCTGCTGTCTTGAGACAGATAGAATTTGAGGATCAAGATGTTGAGAGCAAGAAAACTAAAGGTTAGGTGTGAGGGAACCTCTGTCATTAACATACATAACCTTTAAATTTAGCTTCTTCCAAAAACTAGCGAGAAACTTAGTAATATTAATCCAAGGTTCTGATAGAAAAACAAAATCAGGTTTGTTCATCTTACAAAGCCTTTTAAGAACCAGTCTTGTATCAGGATTAGCAATCCCTCTAGCATTCCAATATAGGATATTCATTAACAAAAGTTTTGAGGACCACCCCTACTATGGGTATGGTATCTCACAGGCCTATTAGCCTTTCTAGCTTGCTTTCTCATCCTCTTCAACTTTGATTTTGAAATGGCTTCTGTGAAACCAGAAGAGTGAGATTGGTCTTTATCAATTAAGTACTTATTCCCATGGCCTGCAGAGTGGTCAAGACTTTGAGTTTCCATAACAATTTCCTCATATACTTCTTCATCATCAGTAGCTTGATCTGCAATATTACTCCACAATTTGTCAACAATTCTTAAATCATTGGCAATATTTAAGTTGTCTGTTGGATTCTGTGGAGTAACAGGTATGCCACTCACTAGCTGATTCAAAGAGTTCCCTGAGCCATTAATAGAGCTATTGTTTGGCAGCCTAGCAGTCAAATCAATTGGAGTGTTATGTCCCTCCTCCAAACTTGAATTTGCATTGCCTGTAGGGCTAGCATTTGCATCACAAATATTGGCATTATTACCCTCAACCATGCCTGCTTGTTCCTAATCAACAGCTCCACCTGCATCAGCATATTTATGTTCCTCATTCAAGGCATCAACATGATTGGGCAGTGGACTACTACTTGTGCCCTCATGAAATTTTCCAATCACCACCTCAGGATTGCTTGCCAAACAAACTTCCTTACCTTTATTCAGAGTCTCCGTGGGCTGCAGCTGTTGTATCTCAGTAGTTACCAAAGCAGTCGCATGGTCATTATGATCCACTATGACCATCCTTTTGGGGACATAATTCATTACTGGTTTCTTAATATGGTTATCTATCTCCTAATGATTATCACTGGTTTGCCTACCATCACGAGCCAAATTGTTATTTCTCCTGCAACTTACAATTTCACGCCCAATAACTTGACAATTGTTGCAGTAGGCCGGAAGATTTTCATATTCCAGACCCACAAAAAAAGCATACCCATCTCTTTCCACTTAAATGCGGTCAAGGAAATTACCTCTCAAGTCAAGATCTATCAGAACTCTTCCAAAGTGACCAAAAGTCTTCTTGCTTGTAGCTTCATCAAGGGCAATGGGAACCCCTATTCCACCTGCTATTGAAAACACTATCTTTAGCCGCCAATATTCTTGTGGCAGGCCTAGCAAACACACCCAGCATTGAGCATGCGTATGCTTCTGTTCATTGGGTTTAAAATCTGGAGACCAAAGAGAAAGCCTAAGAACTCCAGGTTTTAAATTCCAAGAACCAGCCGCAAAGACCTTTCTGAGATCTTCTTTTGAATAGAAGGAAAACTCATAAAACCCTCGGCCCAAAGAGACTATGCTCCACCTTCCAATGTCTTTCCATTGATCAGTCAGTTTCTTTTTCAAATCAACAAACTTGGGCAGTACATCACCTTTAGAAAGTATAAGGCAACCATGCAGATTATTTTTACACGCATCTAACCCGGCCAAATACTCTTCTTGCGGTATCTTGATTGTTACGACATCCCCTTTAATACAAGGCTTTGGTAGCTGGCTGAGAGCTACATCATATTCGCTAGTGAGAGCGCTAGCAAATGATTTTGGTTACTCATTAGGAGCAACACACTCAGGCATAGGAGAAGAAGAAATCGAGAGAGTGGCCAAGAAACCCCATGGGCAAATAAGATTGTTTGCAGCCATGAAAGTTTCATGCAAACCCTAGGAGATCACGTGAGGCAAAACCCTAGCAGAGCCATCCAAATAGTTCTTCTCAAAACCAAATACCGATTCATTTTACTTTTAATCTTTAATTGAAGTGTGTTCAAAGATTTTGAGACAATGAGAGCTAATCTCAAAAGAACTTTATTGTCCATGAGAATGGTTTGAGTCTTAAGTAAAATTGTGTTTCATTAGTTATCTGTTTTGGTGATGTTCTCAAGGGATGTAGAAAATTTTTTTAGGAAAAATGTTTGATTCGAGAAAAGAATTTTAATCTTTTGAGGTTTTAAGTGACCTTGTATTTTGATGTGTGTACCCATGGTTAGGTATGAGGTTGTGTAGTAATATTGTGGTGATAGCATGTAGCTGTAGTCGTGTTCGTGTTCATGTTCGTGATTGAATAAGAAGAGGTTGTGGCTCTGGAATAAAGCGTCAGTGGATTGTAAGGACTCATTCGTATAGTAAATTATGTGCATATTACTGTGTTGTTGAGTTTGAGTGTTATTATTGCATGTTGTTATGTGATTGTAAATTTAATTATGTAACTATAAATATTATAGTACCACTCATATTAATATGTACTGTGAATGCCTATGTGTGCAAATTATTTTTATGGATTTGAGCAAAATAATTTTTTTGTATTTTAATATCTGCGTAGTTTATGAATGTGTCAAAAACACAAGAAAGGGGGGGTTTGAATTGGGTTTTATAAATCTTTTCGAAAAGCTTGTGTGTTTATGAAAACATTTTCAAAACAACTCTTTAATAAAATAACACAGTATATGAGTAAAGAGAATAGAAGAGAATGACACAGTGATTTATACTAGTTCACTATCACCTGATAGCTACGTCTAGTCCCTTCACACGCTTGAAGGATTTCTCCACTATAATCAACCTGATTACACTTGAGAGTATAATGTTGCCAAACTGGCTATACTCACAACTTCTTAGAACGACTTAGTACAGTCAAGCCTCTAAGGAATACATCCACTACTGGGCTAAATACGGTGTTTAAAAATGATTTGAAACAATATCAAATAACTCTCAAACAGAGGATATACAATAAAAAACTTAAGCACAAGAAAACAGAGAGGATATACAATAAAAAACTTAAGCACAAGAAATAACTTTTAAACAGAAAGAATAAAATGATTAAATGCTTGTTCAATGTGATCTCAGATACTTGGAATGATTCGTGGTTGCTCACTTGTATCACATCGTTAACCTTCTTCAGTGAAAGAAGTAAGGTATATATAGCTAGGGTTGTGAATAGTGCCTTGTGACCTAATAGCTCTATGCATCACAGGACAAAACCTCAGATCCCTTTTTTGTGGCTTTTAGCAAGTCACGTCTCTTTCCACTCTGCTCTTACATACTGACACAACAGACAAAATCAGGATCTTTGTCCCTTATGATCTTTTTGAATATAGGACACTTCTTGAGCAAGTTTTCTGATGATTATATTTGTTGACATTTCCTTTGGCCTTTAATTCCTTGTACATTAAAATACTCATTAATGAGATCTCTTAAATACATGAAGAAGCCTTAAATGAACACACAGTTTGATTTCTAATCAGAGCTTATGTCAAACAGACGATACTTGTTACTGAGATACTCTATTCACCAGAGTGAGCTTAAAACAGAGACAAGTTCTTCAGTACAGAATTTGTTGGCCTTTCATATGGTAGAGTCTTGTAGAAACAAACAAAGGCTTCCATTGAGTAGTCTATTCATAGTCTATTGAGCGTTGACCAAAAACAGAGAGTTGACTAGGACAAAGTATGATCTCACCAGAGCTTGGTCTATCAGAGCGTTGATTGATAACAGAGCGTTGACCAAGACTAGGCATGGCAACGGGCCGGGTCGGAGGCGGGTTTTGCATCCCCCATCTCCATTTCAAGTTCCAACGGGTTCGGGTTTTGCCTTCCCCATCCCGGTCGGGTTTTCCTGCGGGCCTCCAACTCCACTCTAAATATGTAGAAAAATTGAAAAATTATATTTTTGATAATTAATTAAATAAAATAATAATTATTATACAATGATAAAATAAAATAAAAAAAATTAAAATAAAATGTTCTATTGAAAAGAGATTAAATTAAAAATAAATAAAATATATGAAACAAAATGAATGAGTATACATGCATAAAAAAACAAAAATTAACAATTTATATTTAGCCGGGCGGGTTCGGGTCAGGGGCAGGTTGGGTATCGACATCCCCAACCCTGTCCCACCCCATGTCAAAGCGGGTTTTCTCCGTCAAAATCGGGTCGGGGTTGGGTGGATACCCACGAATTCGGGTTCTGTTGCCATGCCTAACCAAGACAGAGCATGGTCTCACCAGAGATTTGACTACTAACAGAGGGTTGACTAAAACAGAGTGAGGCTATGATGATGTCAACAACTTCAGGAGGATCAATGCGGACTTCAGTTTAGAAAGCGAGAGTGAAATTCATACTTTCACTTAGTTTTCTGAGAAAATTCCTTCTGATAAATAGTGACGTCTGCATACTAACAAACATATCAGAGGATAAATTGTTCTATTAACTATTTGTTATCATCAAAACAATTAAGAGTCGTTGTTTATGAATCCACTAGATTCCAACATTTTCTAGGACAGAACAATTTTAAGGGCAGTGGTAGTGTAACACCGTAATTTTTAAGAAAATTGTTTTAACAGTAAAATCCCAGTTACTTGAACATAAGTCGTAGAGATTGATCACCTCAATGATTTACTGAAAGTACGAGGAATTCTTTTGACTTATTTTAAATAATTTATTTATTATAAATAATTATTATCTATGATGGCAATTCAAATTATTAGACAACGAGGCATTATCTTTGTTTTAATGTGAATTCATCAATTAAGCTTTATTTAAGTTTTCTGTTTGACACGATAACGCGTATTTTTGTTGAACTAAGAAAGTGATTGAATTAAATCAAGATGAAATTAAATTTAAGAAATAATATTTAAATTTAAGAAATAATATTTAATATTAATTCATGGTTCAAAATTTGCCGAATAATTCTAATAAAGTTTGTGATATTTTGAATTGCAGTAATTTTATACGCAATAAAAATTTAAAATGAACTCCGATTTCGATGAAAATTGAAACGTAGCTTATTGTGATAATGTTTGAGTGTTTTTTATTGTTTTTATTATTTATGAATAAATTATTATCACGCGGTGAATTAATTTCTAAGTAAATTAATTTGCTGGATTTATCGACTAGCGAATTATTGCTAATGCAATTATTCGACGCCGTAATTTTAGGACACCAAAAGTCTAGGATTATTAGATAATCATGAGAAGAGAGATTAGGTGCCAAGGGTTAGTGATTAGATTAGAATATCTAACTTTATGGTGCTAGGTGTCAAGTTTTATATGGTTATTAGGAGATACCTTTCTACTAAGCCATTCTTGGCCAAGTAAATTACCCACATCTAATTATTATTATTTTTCACTCCTTTTTCCTTGACAATCAGCGTGATTCCCTTCCTCATTTCCACTCATTCACATTTTTTTTCTTTGGCTCCAAGTTATGTAATGTAGGTGTCATCCCTTCATGTGTCTTAAAATAAAAATTCTAGTCGATCTTATCCTATTCCCTAATCTATGTGAGCTAGTGTGATTAAATAATTTCTCCTCCTTCTCTTGATGTTCAGGCCGAGACCAAACCCCCCATTTTAACTATCTCATTCTCATTTTTATATTGCTTATTTAGTTTTGCTAAAGTGAGAGTTAAAGGCAAGTTTCATTTCTTCCTTCTTCTCCTTGTTCAGCCGAGGCACTCCCCTCCCACTTCCATACACTCACTTCATTCTTCTTCCCAAATAAAAGCTGCAGCCCCTTTCCTTTTATTACCCTTCCTCACTTTATTTTCCTTCTTATTCATCTAAGTGGTGGATAAAAGAAAGACCAAGTCATTCCCTTCCTTCCTTTCTATTTCCAGCCGAGAACAATTCCCCTTTTTGAGCTCCAAAATTTCTTATTTCCTTCTCCATTTTGGTGCTAGTTCATGATCTTATGAGTGAAGGTTTGAAACTAAAATCTTTCCTTTGATTTTAACCCCAAAAACCGTGGACCCTAGGACATTTTTGGGTGAGATTGCTTTTAATTTTTGGTTCTATTTTCTTGTTTAATGCTTCTAATATGCTTTGATTATGATCTTGGGCAAAAGGATTAATTGTCCCCCCCCCCCAAATTTTTGGAACCATAGGTTGAATTGCCCTAAGAGAAAAGGAAAAAGTGTGATTGCTCTTGTGAATCATGAAATTGGGTTTGGGTTATTGTCATTTGATACTTGAATTTGTTGTTGTTATTGTTAATTTAAGTTTGATCAAAGAAAAATTGTGTTTTGAGGCTCCTTGATGCTTGAAGAGCCATGATGGGAGCAAAGTAATTGGTGTTTTCCCCAATTTTTGTGTCTGTAGCCGTGAGCTTAGGAAGAAAAAGGAAAGGAAAATTTTGTGTTCTTGGACTTGAATTATGTGTGTTTGATTGTTGTCAAAGTTTTGGAAATTTTGGGAGAAGTTCACTTGAGTTTAAGTAGTGATTTGGCTTTTAAGACAATGAAACACTATGGTTGAAGGAAATCTTTGTATTCCTAAGCCAAAGTGGAGTCTTGACAACTTAGTATTAAGAAGTATTGATTTAGTATTGTTGTCTTGTGCTTGATTAGGAAAAAGAGTTGATACTCCTTGAGCTTGGTTCAAGCTATGACTTAAAGGAGTGTTTTAGAACCCTTATTTTATTAAGGTTTTGGTTTGATTCTTAGAATTTTTAGTAGATTTGTTATCAAAGTTTTGTTAGAAGAAAAATTAAATATTTTTCCCTAAAAATCTTGGTGAAGCCATGAGCTTCAAGTGAGAAGAGAAGAAAATTTTAGTGTTCCAAAACTTTTATTCTTTCATGGTTTAGTTATTGTTGTAGTTTAGGAGTTTTTGGGAAAGACTGGATTTGAGTTAAAGTTGTTTAAAATAATGTTTTAGTATTATAAGGCTATGAAACACCTAAGTTAAAGAAATCCTTGTATTTCATAAATAAGGTGGAGTCTTAGAAGTTTTAGTAGATAAACTATTATTTTAATTTTGTTTTAGTATTTCTGAGTGCAAAGTATTACTAAAAGGAATTTTGGGTTGCGTACCCTAGGGGTTTGATCCAAACCATGACCTAGGGGTTTCTTTTAAGAGGTTTAGAGACTTTTCTAAGAGTCAGTATTGTTGTCTTATGGTTGTTGAGGTCGTGAGTACGTACATGCGAGAGTTCGTGACGAGTCCTAACGTTAGCGAGGATGTGGAAATCTAATTTGTAAGGGCTACTTCTACATATACCTAGAGTTCTAATATTATATGCTGAAATGTGGGCTGTGTTATATGCTTATGTTTTTTGAAACTTGATATGTGGATGCAAGTTGGTTGGATTGCTGAATTATTGTGAATCTGAATAGATTATATGATATGATGCATGTATGCTTAAATCTTGTCGAGATATGTGCTGTTGGATTGGAGCTGGATAATTAAATAATTATTTGATTATGCCGTAATTGAAATATCATCTGCATTGACGTGTTCATGGGAGTAAGCGAGAAATGTGTAACATCCGTATTTTTCGATGCGTATTTACCGTTATTATAGTGTAATTTGTCGTATTTATGCTATAATAAGCAGTTTCTTGCTTGCTAAGTAAGTGATTGAATTAAATCAAGATAAAATTAAATTTGAGAATTAATAATTTATATTAACTCATGGTTCCAAAATCGTCGAAAAATTCTAACGAAGTTTCGTTGTATTTTGAATCACCGAATAGTTTTTATCATAATAAAATTTTAAACGAACTCCGATTTCGATGAAAATCGAATCACAACTTGTTGTGTTTATGATTAAGTGTTTTCAATTGTTTTTATTATTTATGATAAATTATTATCCCGAGGTGAATTAATTTCTAAGTAAATTAATTTTCACGATTTAATCGGTAAAAGAACTAATCGGTAATGCAATTACTCGACACCATATTTTTAGGACACTCAAGACTCTAAGATTAGAGGGTAATCATGAGAAGAGAGGGATTAGATGTTAAGACTTAGTGATTAGATTAGCACCTTGCTTTAAGTGCTAGGTGTCACATTTTTGGAGGTTAATTAGTGGTATCTTTTTCTAACTCATTTTTAACCATGTCTTAAGTTGTTTTAATAAAAAAAAAAAATTCTCCTCCCTTTTATTTCAGCTAGGCCGTGACCTCCCCTCCCCTTTTACCCTTCATTTCATTTCTTCCAACTTGTTTTGAGAAGAGGAACTTAAGCTCTCATCCATGGCTTCCATTCCCTTCTTCACCTTGGCATGATTTCATCCCCATTCCTCAAACCTATTTGGTTCCAACTTCTTCTTCTTGCTATCTTCTTCTTGGCATTGTAGGTGATCATGAAAACAAACTCTCCCTTGTCTCCTTTGAACCCAAAACCGTGGGGCCTCTATATAGGTGTAGGAGCTGTTATTTTTGTTCCTTTCTTTGTTTAAATGCTTTGTTGGTGTCTTGATTGTGATCATGGTAGAGATGAACAATTTTCCCCAAATTTTTTTAAACCCTAGGTCGAATGGTCCAATGCAAGGGGTTATGTGGTTTTCCATGTGAATCATCCAATTGATTAGGGGTTCTTACTCCTTAATAATTGTTATTGTTGTTGTTGTTGTTGTCAATTTTTGATTTGATCAAAGGAATTGTGAAAATTTGAGCAAATCCTTGGTGATTGATTGGCCATGATAGGGTGGTGTAGTTAAGTAATGGCTTTTGTTTTGCAAATATTGGATGTTTTGAAAAGGGATTAAGTGTTGAATGGTGTTGTTTTGATTACTAGGAAGTTTTGCAAATTTTTTTCTAAAATGAAGGGTGTGGCCGAGAGCTCCAAGGAGATTGGGGAAGAAAATTTTTGTGTGTTCTTAGCTAGGATTAATTGCATTGAGTTGTTGTTCAAGTTTGGAAAATTTTGGGAAAGAATTTGATTGGGATTTTGGAAGTTGTTTTGAGCTTGAGGCAATGAAACACTTAGGGCAAATTAGGATCCTTGTAATCCTAAGGCCAAGCGGAGCCTTGATTAAGTTTTGTGATGAAAAAGTATTTGATCTTAGTGTTGTTTCATGTCTCAAGTTTAAAAAGAAAGTGATTTTAGTCTTTAGAACCATATCTTTCAACTTTATGTATTATTTCAAGTGAGTTTTAGTTTTTCAAAATATGTAATTTCAATTTGCTTATCATTTCAAGTGTAGATGTTTATTTAAAAAGATTTTTGGGATTGAGAAACCTAAGGGTTAGAATTGAATCTATGCCTAGGAAATTATTTTTGGGTGAACTAGAATTGTACTAAGCTTTGATGTGTTGTTTAGGATCCGTAAGGATTGTTCGTGCTGAGCAGGTTGTGACATGCTTTGACACGTGAGCTGTGTATCTTTGGTAAGGGCTACTTCTAGATATACTTAGAGTTCTAATGTTAAATGCTGAGATGAGGTTTGTGTTTGTATGCTTATGTTTGTCGAATATTGAATTGTGAATGTAAGTCGATTGGATTTTTGCTGAATTGATTATATGATACATGTGGAAATATGTTTTATCATGTAGAAATGATATGCTGTGGTGGTACTGGATAATTGACTATTTATTTGATTATGCCTGGTTGGAATATCATATGCACAATATGTTCATTGGAGTCGGTGGAGTGCATTATCATGTCATGTGGTATAACTTCGTCCTGAATATCCTGGGGTAATGGATTGTCTCATGGCCAAAGGAATTCAGGGGCATCGTTAATCTAACCATCGCATGGTAAAGTGTCCGCTCTGGTACGTACAAAATGACTGACCATAGCGTATGGAATTCCGGAATCATAAACAGTGACATATAGTCACATTTGCAGGGCATTCATGTATTCTTATAGAATTGTATGTTATGTATACTGTGATATGTTTTTATTTAAGAAGTAGACCCTTGCCCGTGGTTCCTTTAATTGATGACGGTAACCCAGAGGATGACAAATGCGGTGGATATCCCGACGATGACGATGTCGCCGGAGGTGATCTTTGACTTCCCAGACATAGAGATTCCCTCGGCTATTGTAACGACCCGTTTCCGGACCGCTACCGAGCTCAACATACCGAGCTCGAGTTACCGAGCTCAACACACCGAGCTCAACTAAACCTGTATGAGATGTGTTTTAAAACGGTACTCTTGTGCCTTTTAAAAAGTACGGTCTATATTTTTTTTTTATAAAACCAGCTCGTGCACATCAAAGTAATTACAGCTTTTCGAAACATGATGCAACTAAGACACAAGACTTAAATTCTAATAAAACATACATGCATATATATCACTCGAAATAATAATGTATACAAAATACAGAGTAATAAATGTACAAAGAAAATACACCTAAGGTATGACGACTTCAAGAGAGCAATCATACCCTGGGGGTACTTCCGGCAGACACCCACGCAGGGGGCTGCTCCAAAAGTAAACCGCCAGTCTACCCTGTAGCAACAAAACATAACCGGCCCAACTGGTCACGACATACTATACACAAAAACAGACAAAGCAAATCATGACAAGTAGAGGTCGTCGCTCAGGTCCTCGTCGAGCTCCTCCTCGGCATCATCTGCTGTCGAGTTCCCCGCGCCCTCGACCTCGCCTGGGTAACCGTCATGGATTGAAGGCACCACGGGAAAGGGTCAACTTCTCAACAATACAAGATAAGCACGGCATAAAGAAATAAGCAAACAACAAAGTATAACATTCACCAACGTGACTCGACCATCTCACTCTAACTCGACACAACTCGCAATCCATTTTCTCTCGACTCGACAATTTTTCCGGAATGCACACGCCGTACCGTATGTCGGAAGGTCCAGCCGAAGCCTTGGGATCCTCGCTCTCCCTAGGACAGTCAACTCAGGTCCCATAGCGTGGCGACGTCTAGTCAATCTCCCGTAAACAAAAGGGGACCTAGCACCCTTAGTTATCCGGGTCACGGCTCAAAAACGTCATACGACTCACCTAGCTCGCTCACTCGATGAACAATTCACCGCATATGATATTCAAAGAGTTAAACACAAGATATTCAGCCGCATGTCAAATAAAAAGAGCAAGCTCGACATGAAGAAACGCAATTCAACATGCAATACACAATTCACAGCATATATTCAATCACATATTAAATACATGCAAAAACTCAATCATATCACAACATTTCAAGCTCGACACCAATCAAGGAATCCATACACAATAACATATAAAATAAAGTCTTAATAATGTCTAAAAGTTGCCCTTACCGAACTCCAAGATAACGCTGCTCGACAACGACCTCGACACGGCTGTCTTCAAACGAGCTCGACAACGACTTCTCTTACTCGATCTCGACACGTACGCTTCTCAGTCGACCTCGACACGTATAGCTCTCGATCTGGATCCCACTGTTCCCACGTCCTCGGGTTCGCTCTCCCGTACACCTCGATTCGGAAATCACACGATCTCGGGAATCAGACTTCCTAAAACAAGCACAACTCAGTTCGATCTATGGGTTCTAATAACACTTAGCTCTCATCCCAAGCTTAACCACAACCCAGTAAATATTAAAAATCAAGAACTTAATATATTTTTCCTCTAACACAAGGTTAGAGTTTTCGATCAAAAGTTTATGAAAAAGGTTATCTGATGCTACAACAGATAATCGACAACAACAACAACCAGAAGCGACAAACGAAAAACAAGAAATCGAAACAACAAAAAAGGAAGGGTTTTTGGGCACTGCCTATTGCAGAAATCAGAGGAAGAAATTTGTTTTACAAACCCAAATAATCGGTTAGAAAGGTAGGTAATATCATGAAGAAGAAAACCTATCAATATGACATGTTTTGGAAGCATAAAACTGGCTAAAATGGAAGGAAGAAGTAGCGCTAAACAGTAGCATGAAGGAAGAGAAAATCTGTTTTTCATACCTCAAATGGTGGTCGAGATGGTGAGATATATCGAGAGGATGATGAGGAACAAGGTTGATGAAGAAAATTTATGCAGAATCTCGATGGAACTCAAGGTTTCTTCGATGAAAGTTCTGGGGAGGAAAAAGGAAACTCAGAGAAGGAAGGAAGAAGAAAGAAGAAAAGAGAAAGTGAGTGTTTGAGAAAACTGATCGTGGTATACAGCTTGTGAGGGAAGGGCGTTATCGTAATTCCAGTTATGAGATGCCAATCCCATCAGTCAATCTACCCATCTAATCGCTCCTCTCTCATGATTACCCTCTACTCTATAGGTCAGAGATCTAGACACGGCGACGAGAACGGCAAGCCGACAATATAATTATTACAAACAATATAATAATAACGTTGAATAACGTTCGAAAGAATACGAGTTATCATCTCGACACGATGTCGACTAGGGTGCTCGTGCAAGCGCACAAGGCTCTAACACGAGTTCGTGCACGCGGCCTCCTCAGTTCGACATGCGACCTCCTCAGCTCGGTACGCGACCTCGGCAGCTAATGCACGCGATCTCCTCAGCTCAGCAAATGACCTCGGCACGCGATCTTGGTACGGAATCTCGACACAAGGTCTTGGTACGAGGTCTCGACACGAGATCTCGACACGAGGTCTCGATCCGACGTCCTAATACGAGGTCGATCTCGTCCTCAGGTGTTACAGCTATGGAGTTCAATCCCACTTCAGATCGAGTTGTATATATCGGGGATGTAGTTGAGACTTTTTGCGTAGATGGACTGATAGTTCGACAGAAGATCTCTCGGCGTACCGTGAGCTTTCCTGTCATGGTAGATCAGATTGTGGATGGCTAGTGTCGCACTCAGCAGGATCGAGTGTTACCGACTACTTCTTCTACTTTAGCTAACGAGTCCTTTAAGATTCCCAGGGAGATAACTTATCGTTACGCACCTATTCCTGGTGGTGCTAAGGTACGGAGGACCGCCCGTAAAAGCGTTGGCATGAGACGTTAGGCGTTAGGAGTTTCTACTTCATGTGTAGCGGCAGACTCACCTAGTCCAGTAGCGAGTGGGGAGCGGTGAGTGCATCTTGACTCCTCCCATACGATGTCGGAGACACCCACTCCACTGTAGATCCTTCTTACGTATCAGACACGTGGTGAGGCTGGCTATAGTGGCATGGGATGGATTGACGACATACTGGTGGAGGAGGTTAGGCCAGAGGGAGTACCACTGCATTTGTTGATCTAAAGCTGGGACAGCCTTGAGGCGACTGATGGAGGAGGACGGAGATGAGGAGGACCCGTCAGAGGGCCTAGGTAGTGAGGTGTAGTTGCGTATTTGTGACGTCTGTCTGTTTTTGTACATAGTTTTGGTTGGTGACTATTCTGTTGACTTGTTAGTCTTTTGTGGTAGTGGTTGGACAGGTGTGAAGGTTTTCCTTTTGGAACAGCCCCCCTGCATGGGTAACTGCCGGGACCCGAAGTATGACTACTCTTGTTAGGGTCTTTATACTTTAGGCGTATCCCTCTTGTGGTTATTTACTTACTTTTGCATTTTGTACAAACTAGTTGTATATCTTTTGGAAATATATATATGTTTATAATCAGTGCCATCTATCTTTTGCATAGTAGAATTCCATCATGTTTCTAAAACGTTGTAAATGCTCTGATTGTGTTTTGCGAAAGACATTTCTTTTAAAAAAAAGTTTACCGCATTTTCCAAAGGACAAAAGAGTATTATTTTTGAAAAGATCATTGCATTTAGAGTTAAGTCCTAGTTTAGTAGCGCTTCAAAAATGAGGTGTTACAAAATGCATTGTGTGAACTTCGACCTGCGTATCCTGCGGAAGTGGAAGCGCCCTAAGGCCAAGGCTGGAGTTCAGGGGTGTTGTTCATTTAGTCGCATTGGGGAGGTACCATGGCATACCAACGATTGACCATTGCAGGGTATTTCGGAATCATAAACACTGACATGTAGTCGCATTTGCAGAGCATTTATGCACTCTTATTGAATTGTATATTTTGCTATACTGTGTTATCTATTTTTATTTAAGAAGTTGATCTTTGCCCGTGGTTCTTTCAATCAATGAATGTAACCTAGATGATGAAGACTTCAGAGTGTTTGAGCTTGCTGACAAGCATAGCTGAGGATAGTACTATCTGTCTATCTGCCTTAGGGATTTGTTTGCAACTTACTAGAGGTCTAGTAAGTGTTGTAGCGTGTCGATCAGCTATAGGATGTTTGTTGTCTAATTGCTGTGTTGTAATAAGTATATTATGTTTTCAAGACTTGAATTGTCATATGTGCAATGATTGAATAAATCTATGTGTATGGTTATTGTGGTCTATTTTCGTGTCTTTATTTATTCACCACCTTTCGAAAATGCTGCAATACTCCGATTACTCTTTCCAAGAAGTTTAAAAAAAAAATAGGTTCACATTTTTGAAAGCCATGCAAGTAGCGTATTCCATTTTCAAAAGAAATTGAACTGGCAAGAGTAGTAGTTCGTTTAATAGCACTCCAGGATCGGGGAGTTACAATGGTGGTATCAGAGCGAGGTTCGGTTCTAACCGGACTATGAGTTAGGTAACTATAGCTGGTTAACTATAGTTGGTCAAGTGTCAGGTTTTGTAGAGAACAAATTGTGAGGGGTCAAATTTTGCTTTTGGGGTTTGCTTGTTCCTCAAGTGGGGTAACTCTACTTGAAATTGTTTGGATTGTTTCTTAATTGAAACAATGTGTGTAAGCACACGAAACAAAATTGTTGTGGGGTTCTGACTAGGTTATAAAACCTCGTGGGAATCAAGTACCTCAAAAACAAGAAATTCTTTCTGTTAGAACTGATAGTTCAAGATATGGATTCCGGGATCCAGATAGCCAAGATGTAGTAGCGACAGTAGTTGCTATTGCTCAACAGACTACTACGGAGAATTAATGTGAACTGCTAGGACAACAGGGAGATGAGCAAGCTGCAGAGACCAAAGGATTAGTTGAACTTCATCACCACGACTCTATTAAGTCCTAGAGGAAAATAAGAGATGAGAATTCAGGGATCGTCTATAAGAAACTCTATTAATATTATTGTTTAGTATGGTCATTGAAGAATTAGTGGTTCTAGGTATAAACCACAATGTTTGATGTTTGAAGTGTGTTGATATAAATTAGATTTAAAAATCAAAACTATTTCATGATTTTCAAGGTGTGACATGTTTACCACTAACATCTGTGTTTTCGCAGTAGTGTATTCTTGTACTATTGTGAAGATGTGGTTTATTGTGTGATTGATTAATTATTGTGAGCATATTCATATTTTTCAAAGAAAATATTATACGCAGTTATTTTCTTACAAGCGTTAATTAAATGTCTTATGACAATTTAAGTTACGGAAGATTCATTTGACTCAATCAAATGGAAGTTAGATCTGTTGGTAGGGATATAGTGGGGTTTAGTGTGACGAGTTGTCTAGCTAGTATTGTGTAGTACCTAACATTTTTACCAAACCTTAACCTTATTTCTTTAGATCATAAAGGACTAAGATAAGGACTTAGATCAAGATTTTGGGAGTTTTTTCCCTTCCTTCTTTAGACCCGTGACCGGCCACATTTTGGTTTTTAAAAAAAAAGGATTTTGAGTGATTCTCTTTACTATTTTGTCGGCCATTATTGCGGCTCATGCAAGAGCACCTGGCCAGTAACTCGTAATAATAGTGGAGTATAATTAGGACTTCGAATATCGAACCCACAGAGAATGAACGAGTACCAGTGAATTAATATGATTCTATTCTATTAGGCGAGCAAAGGTTGTTATTATGCAAGTAGCGAAAGTTATCGGAAATAAAGCAATAAGTAAACTAAATGCAAGAACGGTTTAACTATGTTATGGAAAGCCTAGGGGAAGCCGAGTTCATCAATACTCTACTCTTGAGTTTGCTAAGCAATTAATATGAGTTGTCTATAATGAAAGAACACTAACCACCCACTCTAAATTACTAAGGGCTACCTAGAGTGCAATAGCTTTCCTCCTAACTAATTACTCCGTTTGATCCTAAAAGTTAATTAAAGGAAAGAGCATTAAGTACCGGTGGGTTTGTTAACCTAATAACTTATTAGAAACAAGCTCTAAACTATCTGGCATATAAAGCTAGTTCTTTTATCCTATGGTTCTGTTAACTAATCATGATCCTGTTACCACAATTAAGCTAACTAGATAAAGGTTGATTAGGCCTTATTGGATTAAGCAGAATAGGAATAAAATACTCAAACATTCAATAGAAACTCATATAACTAAATAACAAAGCATCAAGAATATTGTAAAAGATCCTCCATCACCCCTAGTAATGGGTTTAGCTACTCATTACTAATGATAATAACATAAACTTAGATACGAAATCAAAACAATCCATAACAAGAGAATAAATCTAAACCGGGACACCCTTTTGGTATGACGACGGTGCTTAAGCACGTTCTTCGCGTCCTCACAAGCTTTGGTAGCGATTCGGGATGGCACCAAGCTTCAAGGAAACGCACGAATCAATGGAAGGGGCAAGGAATTGATATCAGATATTAATTGGGGGCTCTTGATTTGGGAATTCACCAAAAAGGTCTTTGTAACAGGTTTAGAGCCCCTATTTATAGAACAGGCAGCTAATTAGGTCATCTGGCTTCAAATCTGCACTAATCTGTGACGGGGTATGGCCGTACCGCATATATACACGGACGTACTGGGCTTCACTGATGACGCTGGACCGTACCCATGCGTGCTGCAGCCCTGACATCACTTGTGTACGACCGTACTGCCTTTAGCACGGCCATACTGGACAATTTTATCGGGGTCAGGTGGTACAGACTGACGGGATACGCCCTTACTGAACTTCTGCTCTAGGTACAGTCGTGCCGCTTGTAGGTCAGGCCGTACTGCTTGCCCAGTAGTGCTAAAACTCTCCAAAACTAGCCAATTTTTTGTCTTTTTTCGAATCTTTCACTCTGAGTGGTGTATTTATGATATTTCTGCATAATAAGACAAAAATGAGTATCTTTGTGCTTAAATTAGTGCAAAATGGTATATTTAGATACTAAAAATGCCTTATACATCCCCACACTTGAGCTTTGCTTGCCCTCAAGCAAACTACTTGGTTAACTATAGTAAGAAAAACTATTTCTACTGAATTGGGGTAGAGAATATAAGTGAGACAATAATATGATATCACAAAACATGCCAGTAAATAGAATGCCCAATTAGAGGTGTAAGTTCAAGTAAGCTAACAATCTGTGATTTTCAAGTCACACTCTCACCAATCTCAAAGTGTTTGTAGGTGTAGTCATTAACACTCAGATTTTTCAAATGTAATGGCATTACCATAGGCTTGTACATTGACCAAAAACTCTACTATTAGAATCTATAAGATATGCAAAAGAGGAATGAGAGTCTTTCATTGGTTTTAATGGGGCCAAGATAATAATGTTTGGTATGATAAAAGAAAGAAAATGTCATGCAAAGGGTCAGAAACAAATCAACCAAAACAAGCAGCCTAATTCTTTTTTTCACTTTCAGAAGCAGGCAAGAATCCCAATTTTTGTTCAATCAATATTTTTTTTTCTTTTTGCAAATTATGAAGGCATGAGCATGATGAATAATTTTTTTTTTCTTTTCAATGCTCCTTCTTTTCTTTTTCCTTTCCTCCCTTCATGCATTTATGCAGTAGTCAATCATGTTTAAGAACTAGGAGGGGAATAAATTGCTAAGCCTTCTCTTTTGTAAACATATAAAAGGGATTCAAAACATTATTTTTTTGATTTTGCCACTTATTGCTCTCAAATAAAATTTGTATTCTAAGGTTGCCTTCAAAGAACATAATCAACAGTAACAAGAAGGGTGCCAAAGAAATAGAATACTTTTAGGCACGAAAGTGGGCAACTAGTGGTGTAATGTATTCAAACTGGTAGTGGCCTAAAGAATTCCTAAAAATTGTCCTTTCCAAATTCACATGCAAATAAATTCATATTCGCTTCATAATGGTCTCAGCACAAGTTCTAGAATGCACATTCACAGAAAAATATCACTCAACAAAGAAAAGAGGCAAAAGCATAATGTGGCCTCTTATTTTAGGCTCAAAACTAACATTTAATAGCTTACACAGAAAGTCAAAACTTACAGAACTTCAATGCTAATTTTCAACAAATTCCAACACTAGCAACGAATTGACTCAATCAAAAGTTGTCATAAAGAAAATTTTTTGTATAGCCCCTAAATCAGCAAAAATTTAAAGTTCTTCTATAATTATAAGCAGTTTTAAGCACAACCAAGTAATAAGCACAAATTAAGATTCCCTCCCCACACTTATTTCTAGCAGTGTCCTCACTGCAACTAAGTTAAAGCAAGCACAAAAGATAAGACAAAAGAAAATAAGTGCTATAAAAGATTGTGGAAAGAGACTCCCCTCTGAAAAATATCACGAGCAAATTGGATGGGGATATTGGCAAAATATGTTGTTTCCTTGTCACAATACCGATGGAGCTGGTAAGCAGTAGAAGAACTGTGCAACAAAAAACTCAAAAATTTAGAAACATAATAAAAAGAAATAACAGTAAAAAATAATAACAAAATAAAAATGTAAAAGCAATAAAATAAAGTGTATCCTGCGAGTGTGCCCAAAATTATGTACATCTATTTTTAATACAAAAGCAAAGCCTAAGTATTAAAAGAGAAAAATAAGATAAGGTCCCGCATCACTCGATAGGAGGGAAAAGCTGGATGCGCTGTAAGTGCTCCAAAATATGTGCCAGCTGCTGGTCCACATGGGTCCTGTGCTCCAAAAAGCTAGACTGCATCTCGTCGAGACGCATCATGACATCCTCAAAGGAGTGGTCCTGTGCTGTTGGCTGAGGCTGTGGTGGATGCTCCTCTGCAAGTGGGACAAAATCTGTAGCCTTGTCCTTCTACTGCTCCTGCTGCTGCTCCTCCGGTCTGACGACCTCAACGTCCCTGTGCCCCAATCTCCGCAGAACACCAATGT
The DNA here is from genome assembly GCA_037113605.1 of Calophaca sinica. Taxonomy (NCBI): domain Eukaryota; kingdom Viridiplantae; phylum Streptophyta; class Magnoliopsida; order Fabales; family Fabaceae; genus Calophaca; species Calophaca sinica. The sequence continues at coordinate 161,785 of JBAFXK010000056.1, read as the reverse complement.
TAAGGAGGGTCTGGAGTCCAATGGGCTCCATCTCAATTATCGTGGCTCCAGCTCCGGTGCGAACTCCGAAGTGATGTGCCAGATGCGAGATGAAAGAACCTAAGACAATGTGCCTGGTATTCTGAATCTGAAGATGAACGCCTAATTGGGTGCACTCTGCAAGAAAAACATCCCGGCGTCGTAGTGGTGTCCCTGTGTCATAGTCCACAGCAGAAATAAATCCGGTCTCGTGACCGTGCCATCGCTCAATGCTCTCCCATTTGTGGAACGTGCAATCCATCTGTGCACTGTCCGCACAGCTGGGTCTCTGATCCTGCTGGCCTTGGCGCGGCTGGGATTGTAGTGGCCATCCCCAGTGAGAGCTTTCCAACTCTCTGAATCATGTCATCCTTCTGGGATCTCCAGAAGGGCCTCCATATACTCTGACATCTGAACTGACTCCGCCGTCTCAAATCTGAGCCCAATGTTGAACTCGGCCAAGGTGATCTCGTGGTGGGTCCCATAAATCCAGAAAGTAACCACGATCTCTTGCTCCGGTTCATCCTCCCAGTCTGGGTACTGGGGCTCTCTATCTCTCGTGTGATAGCCACAGGTGGCTAGGAAATCCGAAACTGCCTCCACGTAAAAGGGCTGTCTGACAAAGGCTACATGGAGCCATCCTATCCTTTGCAGTAGGGTCTCCACCTCCTCCAGCAGTCCAACCTACTAAAGGGCATCAAAGTCCAGATATCTCTGAGTGTGAATATGAAAGTTTTGCAGCTGCCTATATCTGCCCCTGAACTGCTCTGGAATATAATTAGGCACGGCTCTAGAGCCACGTGTTGCTGCAGCAAAACACTACAAGAAATCTGCTGATTACCGACGGCCTCGTGGCCATCGGTAATATTTTAAATACCGACGGCCAGACCGTCGGTAATCCCCCGAAAAAAGGCTATGCAGGAGTTTAATTTTTTCTGCTTTACCGACGGCTTTACCGACGACTTATTTTATTTTTAATTTAGAAATAAAATTTACCCACGGCTTAGCCGTCGGTAAGGTTTCAGATTTATCGACGGCTTAGCCATCAGTAAAAAAATTTAGACTTACCGTCGGCTTAGCCGTCGGTACCTCCCGCGTTTAATTCTTGGACTGTGATTTTTGTTAGGACTCTCAGACCCACCACACACACACCATACTCACCATACTCACCTTACTTCGCGCTGCACTCATACTCACCATTTTTCCCTCATTCGAAATTCGCCCGACAGCCTCCCAGGCGGCCAGCCTCACCGCGCCAGACCCAGTCCACCACCGCGCCGTATCTATCTCCACGCCTCCGACCAGATCGCGCCACCGCCAGCCATCTACGCCTCCACCAAGCTAGCGAGTCGCTGGCGACCAGCAGCCCGTAGAGCTCACCGCGCCGCCGCCAACCACCACACATCTACCACGTGACCAGTCCGCTGCCAACCCCTCCTGTATTCCAGGTATCTTTCATCTTTCTTATTCTTTGATTAAGAACATCGCTGTTAGGGTTTTTGTGAAACCTTGGATTTGGGATTTTTTCTTTTATATATTGCCCTGGTTATATTGACGGGAGATTTTGGGATTTGGGTTGGGATTTATCGAAATTTCATATACTTGTAAGTTCTTGGTCAATGCCATTCGATAATAACACCATTTAGTTCAAAGCTTCTTGATTCAGGATAATAATAATAACAACCATAGCCAACCGGAAGATATGGATAGTGCTCGTTCTTGAAGCTCTCCACTTGTATGCCTTATCATGCAAAGGATGTGAAATTAATGAAACAATGCTTAATTAGTAGTCAAAAAGCTAATAATTTTATTACATTTTTCACACTCTATCTCGTGGTGAAGCTGAATTCCTTTGTAAGTATGGCAATGCTATACATATAGAATTAATATTTGTGTTTAATTATAATCCTTGTGTTGTGGTTGCTGCTATAGATAGATACCTTGTTTGTTGACAAACTATTAAGGTACGAGGTAGAATAAATCAATCTAAATATAGTATTCTTATGCTTATATCCGTATCAATTTAACTATATGTAAAACAAAACATATTGTTCTTTTAACATTTTAGTTATATATGGCATGGTATCTTTCACGACTTCCTATAAGCTAGAATTTCATTGCGATCATTGTATACAATTGACAAAGTGATGTTGTATAGGTTGAAGGGAGTAAAAAGGAAGAGTACAAATATTTGGAAAAAATATCAAGCCAGAACAGGGGATAAAAAGGAAGAGATAGAATTGGGAGGAAATCGAAAACACAAAATGATAAAACTTAAAAATGATTCCATGGTTTTTCTTGTGTACACTAAACATAGTATACATAATATACATTTGTTGGGTGATGAAATTCAATTCTTACTTGGACAGGAAAAAATGTGGAAAACAAACAAAAACTCAGATTCCACGACTGATGGTAGGTCCCACGCATCTTAGATCGAATCTCATCGTTTGACTTTCTCGCTCTTTGAGCTGCGGCGTATTGCTTCAAACCATGGAGGCGGATGAGAGCAATTCGACACAAATAAAGAGATTAACATATGGCGGTGAGGTTAAAGAGGAACGACCATATTTATTGGAGAAAGAGAGAGAGATTCTGGTGGGTCGGTTGGTGGGGACGTGGGGTAGTGCCGTAGTGGGTGGGGTGGGTAGTGGTGTCATGAAACGACTCCGTCGCCGCTAATGTCCTCTATCTCCTTCGCAAGAAATGGCATCAACTATGGTGGCAATCTCACCATGAAACGGGTCTCCCTCATCTGCGAGTATTGGGGGTTTAAATACTGGTCGCGATTCTGTTGGTGGCTTCTATGTCTTCTTTCTCATTTTTCTTTGCATTTTAGTAATTGATTGATGAAGCTTCGCTAATTTTCACAGGCTACATGTCTTCTTATTGACTCCTACCTTGTTATTTATGATTCTGCTTAGTTAGATTTTTTTTTTACCTTTAATTACATTTGAATCATAGAGATCTTGAACACATTGAATCATAGAGATCTAGACTGGGTTTTTAGCTCACGTTAACGTAGCCCACATTGAATCATAGTTATGATCATGCTTGTATTTTGCAAAGATTTTTAGCTCACGTTAATGCAGCCCACATGTTGGTTCTATTGCTTTCTTTAATGCTCAGTTGTTTTATTTGCTATGTCTGCAGATTACTTAAACATTTGGGGTGTTGGGCTTTGAAATGGGGAAATCTTCAATCCCTATTGCGTGTGTCCTGTTGCTTAAGTCAATTGCTACCAAGTTGAAAGTTTTATTTTCCTTGTATAAAAATTTCCTTTTTTTTTGTTTTTTTTTGGGGGGGTGTGTGTGGAGGTGTTTGTTGATGCAAACAAGACTTTAATTAGCTGTGTTTGATTATTTGTTGACCATAAGTGGCTGTTTTTGGCTTATTATCTTGTTGATTTCAAGGCACAAAATTAGCAATGATATGATTCTACTTTATCATATTCTTTATTATCTTGTTAATTGGTAATTCGGGAATGGTTATAGTAGGTTTGTCAAAAGCATCTGTTTACATTGTTTGTGGGAAAGGATGAATGAATGAATGAAAATCAATAAATTCAACTCCTTTGAAGGCTATATGATCTTTCTTTGCTCTTTAAATTAGTTGATAAATCTATAAGATTTCTAGATTAAGAATATGAAGTTTGTGAAGTGGATTACATCTGACATTGAACTAGATAAGGTGTTTGATCTTGAATCTTGTTTTATCCTTGACATTGTGTATATTGCAAAGTAGTATTGGTTGATTATCTTTGTGTTTCTTTTAATTTTCTCCTGGGTTCGCTTTATGGTAAATGTTAAAGCTAGTTTTGTTAACAATGGATTTTATGATGAGTAGGGGCTGGTCAATCTGATTCAGAAGACCAGAGAAATAAACGATGCGGCAGAGAAGGCTAGTGACATAGCAAATCGCCAAGCAAATAATGCCACAAGAAATTTAAGCTGTACAAGTGAATTCAAAGCTTTAGAAGTTCTTAGACATTTACTCTACGACCTTGAATATATTTGGTGCAAGCTGTTGAATCGAAACTTTGTCCATCAATTTAACAAGCCCAGATTTTGAGGATATTGTAACTATGTAAGTATCCATGTCAGCGATCTTTGTGTTACTATGAATATATAATGATGAGAGCACATTATTTCCTCCTGTTTGAGTCTCATCCCCTTTTGGGGTTCATTCTATTTGTCTTCTTGATATTAATTGATCCTGTGAGTTGTCTCCAACTCAATGGTGCACACACAACAAACACCTTTTTTCATCAACCAGGTCCCAATGGGCTTTTTTGGGTCTGAATGTTGGACTTTCAAAAGTTATATAATACATCTAATCTATATGCAAATTATGGTGGTGAGTGGTCATAGATACTAGCATAAGGCATAGATCTTGCACGGCCCAGGGTACTTGACATTTATTTGGATTCACATATCTTGTGTCAAATGTACAATACTAGTCTTTGAAATGCAAGCTTCAGTGAAAAGTGTGTTAGTGAAAATTAATGTAAATGAAGCAAGATATTAGCAAGTTCATTCACAGTTTCTGATACAACTTTAGATATGTAAACCATGAAGGGTGTCAACCTTGATACTGTACTTAATCTGCATCATGTAGGCCACTTAATTAGTCTTGGCTTCCCTATATTACATGGTTGTGTGGATATAACAAAGATGATAAAAAATAATTACTTGCAACTATATTTAAAACTGTGAGAATCATATAAAATTTGTCAGCATTAATTCTCATCATAAAATTGAACTGTCAAATACAATTCAGGTTGATTAGTACTCACTGTTTGTAATTGTACCAAACTGAAAAGAAACAGGAACATGTCCTTAAAGTTGTGTATTCTCCATTATTCTACCATATACATATATATATATAAATTAAAGGAGACCCAGTTGTTGCAGCAATTTCACTACAAGACCCAGTTGTGTATGTGAAAATCTGTTTTCCCACTATAACGTTGAATTACCTCTCTTGGAACAGTACAAGCATAATTTTTTGGTTGCCTTTCTTTTTCTTTTTATATATATATATATATATATATAAATTAAAGGAGACCCAGTTGTTGCAGCAATTTCACTACAAGACCCAGTTGTGTATGTGAAAATCTGTTTTCCCACTATAACGTTGAATTACCTCTCTTGGAACAGTACAAGCATAATTTTTTGGTTGCCTTTCTTTTTCTTTTCTTTCTTCAACTTTTTTATAGACATAAGGATTCCCTTAATAAATTAACATATTGTAGCTAATAAGATGTAACTACCATTCACACTAACTAATTTGAAGGGCTGCATTCTACTCACTTTGTCTTGTTAGCCATACCAATAACATGACAGTTTGATCAATTATCAGATATTTTATTCAATCTGTGTTTGTATGCCTTAACAACAATAGTAGATGTAGTATAGTGTTGAATTACCTTCCTTGGAAGATGAGTACAAGGAGAGGTCTGCTGTTTATTTATTTAATTTGAATTGATGTAGTATATTTTTTGTAACATTATAAGCAGAATTTTTTGGTCGCCTTACTAAAAGTGACACATTTCAGAAATGGATGGTTACCCTCCAGATCGGAGTTGGGTATATGATAGGCTTTATCCTGGTAGAGGAGGGGTGAAACCAGGCTTTGCAAAAGGTGTTGAAGAGTTTATACTGAAAGCTAGAGTACAACCTGAAGTTGCAAGTAATGGTGGAATCAGATGTCCTTGTGACATTTGCAAGTTTAGGAGCATATTGTCTGAAAGAGAAGTCAAGGTCCATCTGTATCGTGTTGGGTTCCAACCAAATTATTGGTATTGGACTGAGCACGGTGAAGAAGCGCCACGTGTTCACCCAGTAGATATGCCTAGTAGTAGTGGACAAATGGATAATGATGATCCGTTCACGCTAATGCAACATATGGTCGACGATGCGTTTAGGACTAGGTACGACTTCCAAAGTATGGGTGATGTGGGTAATGAGGAAGACGAGGAAGATATTCATGAAGTCGAGGAAGATATTCATGAAGAGCCCCCAAATGCTGACGCTCAAGACTTTTATGATTTGCTAACTGCTGCAAACGAGCCCATATATGAGGGTGCTTCTGAGTCAAAGCTTTCAATATGCGTGAAATTGTTGGCATGCAAGACAAATTGGAACATTCCTCAAAAGTGTCTTGATTTCATTGCAAGTATGTTGGGAGACGTGTGTCCTTCAAAGGAGAAATTGCCAAAAAAGGTTTACCAAGCAAAAAGATTGGTGTCCATGCTAGGTTTGGAATCTCAAAAAATTGATTGTTGTGTTAATGGGTGTATGTTGTATTACAAGGATGATAGTGCAGAACGACAATGTAAGTTTTGTCAAGAACCACGGTATGTTCCCCGTAAGACAGGGATGGGTAAGTACAACGATGTTCCAGCAAAGAGGATGTTCTATTTGCCAATCACTCCTAGGTTGAAAAGATTGTATGCATCAACAGAGACTGCAGCTGAAATGAGATGGCATTCTTACAATAGATCTGGGTCAGACATTTTACGCCATCCATCTGATGGTGAAGCTTGGAAGCATTTTGATGCGGTGTATCCAGACTTTGCAAACGAACCAAGAAATGTAAGGCTCGGTTTATGTTCCGATGGGTTCACACCTTATATTGAGCATCTACAACCCCATATTCATGTTGGCGGTTGTTGTGACCCCACATAATCTCCCTCTGAAATGTGTATGACTAAACCATTTATGTTTTTGACTTGCCTCATACAGGACCATCTAATCCAAAAGAAAAAATCGATGTGTTCTTACAACCTTTAATAGATGAAATGCTTGATTGTGGAGTGAGGTGTTTTGACTTATGATATATCTAAAAGCAAAACTTTCAAATGAGAGCATCCTTGATGTGGACAATTAATGATTTTCCATACGGTATGTTGTCCTGGGTGGGGTACACAAGGTAAATTGGCATGTCCCATATGTATGGGCGATACAAAGTCGTTTAGACTAAAATATGGGGAAAAACTCAAGGTTCGATTGCCACCGTCGATTTTTACCGTGAACACAAATTCGTAAGAAGTAAAAAGAGGTTTACAAAAAGCGAGGTTGAGAAACATGGGCCTCTGTATCTTGACAGGTGATATCATATGGAATTGGGTCAGTGGGGTTCCAAGCGTGGTAAAAGATGGAAAGCGTTGAAAAGTTACCTGAGTATGGGCGTAGTCACAATTGGATAAAGCGAAGCATATTCTCGGGATCTTCCATCTTTGGAAAGACAATTTATTAAGGCACAATCTAGATGTGATGCACATAGAGAAAATGTATTTGATAATGTGTTTATGGCAGTCATGAATGTTAAGAGGCGAGAACAAAGGACAATGAAAAAGCAAGAATGGACTTGGCCCTCATATGCCAACGTAGTGACTTGGAGTTGATTCCAAAAGCCAATGGAAAAATGACAAAACCAAAGGCAAAATATTGTCTTTCTTCAGGTGAGGCAAAAAAAGTGATGAAGTGGATGAAAGAGATCAAGATGCGGATGGGTATGGCTCAAACTTGGCAAGATGTGTAGATGTTAATAGAGACGGGATGAAGAGTCATGACTGTCACGTATTTATGGAGTGTTTGCTCCCATTTGCATTTAGTTCATTGCCTGACCTTGTGTGGAGACCACTTATAGAGTTAAGTCAATTCTTTAAGGGCTTGTGCAGTAATAATTTGAGCCAGAATGATTTGATCAAATTGAATGAAAACATTCCATTAATCTTATGCAAACTTGAAAGAATCTTCCCACCAGGTTTCTTTGATTCAATGGATCATCTTCCAATTCACCTCCCACACGAGGCAACACTTGGTGGTCCAGTTCAATACCGATGGATGTATCCATTTGAAAGGTATTCGTTGATATCTGCAATTATCTCCCTCTATATTGTCATATCTTTATTATAAGCCATTTTATTCTCATTTATTTGTAGAATGATGGGTGATTTTAAGCGGTCAGTGAAAAACAAGGCTAGAGTAGAAGGCTCAATATGTATGTCCTACTTACAACGGGAGAGAACATATTTTTGTTCACATTATTCCAAAACGATTGACTTGTATGCCAAAAGTCAACATAATGAAGCTGTAAGATCGAATGACGATGTCACATCAACATTGTCAATTAGCAATGGACTAGGACGTCCTAGTGGGCAATCCAAAGCTCACTGGTTGAGTGATGCTGAATGGAGGTCTGCACATGTACACATCCTCATCAATTGCATCGAGGTTAAGCCATATATTGAGTAAGTAATACACCATTAAACCCACACTCAATGTATTTACTAGTATATACTTACAACAACTCTGTCTTTCTTAGCAGTTACTTTTTGCAATATAACTCCATCGATGAAGCAGATTCTTGACTCAGGCTTCGTATTTATCTTTGAATTCCCAGAATGGTTTCGGTCCTATGTAAGTATTTGACCAAAATCCTATTGTAAATAAATTGTCTTCTTATCCTCATTGTGAGTGTCTTGTTTGTATAGATTACTAATGAATCAAATGGCGTGGCTGACATAAACTTGATATCATTAGCTTGGGGTCCAGAGTCAAAGGTCATAAGTTGGCACAAATACTTCATTAATGGGTATAAATACCACACACAAGCATGGGCTCAGGGTAAAAAGACCATAAACAGTGGGGTTTATGTCAAAGGGGTTACAGAAGGAGGAGAAGATGATTTCTATGGTGTCATACAACATATCTACGAATTAACGTATCACAAGTTGCCTCACAGGGTTGTCTTGTTTTATTGTCAATGGTTTGATCCAAGACGGAATAGAGGAACTAAAGTTCATCCACAATATGGCATTGTAGATATCAAGATGAATAAGCATTATGATCGTTACGATCCATTCATAATTGCACAAAAGGCTAGACAAGTGTATTATGTACCTTACCCAGATATGAGGACGCATAAGCGTGGTTGGTGTGCAGTGATAAAAACAAAGCCCAGAGGCCGTGTAGAGGTGAATTAAATTGACGATGACATTCCCTATCAAGATGAAGAGATGACATGTATAGAGTAGATAACTGGAATTGAATAAATGGATTGCTTGCGTGATCAAACACATAGTGATGAAGAGGTCGATGTTATGTCAATTCCAAACATTGATATTGATAATGAAGTTGACATGGATGTCGACGATGATGATAATTATGAGTCTGAGCTTGACTCTAATGACGGAGATGCTGATATGGCTGTGGATGATGAAGATGAAGACATTGACTAAAGTTATTGTACTTGTTTATTTATGAAGTTAGTGAAGTCATTGTACTTGTTTATTGTAAAAGTTAGTGAAGTCATTGTACTTGTTTATTTAAATAGTTAGTGAAGTCATTGTACTTGTTTATTTAAATAGTTAGTGAAGTCATTGTACTTGTTTATTCTAAAAGTTAGTGAAATCATTGTACTTGTTTATTCTAAAATTTAGTGAAGTTATTATACTTGTTTATTTAATTATTGTACATGTTGACTGACAATACGTGTGAACATATATGTGAATGCTTGTTTTTTTTTTTTTTTACAGATGCCTCCTAAAGAGAAAGAGCATTGTAGGTCTAAGCTGCCTACGGAGAAGGCTAAGACGATTTTGCCACAACAATTGGCAAATCGATTGACACAGTCACCACTGGAGGACGACGCTAGCACACCACTCTGTGAGGCTAGTCAGCAACCTCCTGCTCAGCATACTGCCAAAGTGATACCACCTCCCCTGTCCCCTATAATGATGATCCCAAATCCGGGATTCGTACCTCCTCTTGTACAGGTATGTATTTAACTAGTTGTTGGATTTTTTTTTAATTGCTTTCCCTTTGTGGTAACAAATTGATTTTTATTGTATGAGCACGTTTCCCCTTCACCGCAGGTGACATCCATTTCTGAGCAGCACATTCCTCCGAGTCAGGATGATGCAGGTGCAGGACCTTCGCACACTGCACGTAGTGGTCCGACAGTGTAGGGGTCACGATATTTCCATCCGACCGGGACTGAGGTGACACCTAATGGGAAACCCATCATTAGGGTTCATGGCAAATAGTACGTCACTTTATTCCAAGTCTGTAGTATCTCATTTTCCCTTTCTCTGAGAGCATGCATCCTTCCTTTGATTTAGTTCTCAGCTCCTCATTAACAATTTAGATCTGGTTTATTTCAAATTTGTTTGTCTACTTGCCTTTTGTTTTTTACTTGAAATTCAAAGGGATGGTTTTTGTTTGTTGTTTCTGGCATTTGATTTCAATGGAGATTATAAGTATTCATTGGGCAAACATCTTTGTTTCTTGATTACCATTTTTCTATTGCTTTAGAAGTGTGTTACATGGTTTTTTTTTGGTTATCCTTTTCCTGTGGTTGCAAAATTGAGATATTAATTAAATAATGTCTGGTCATATTCAAGAACCAGAGCCAACTTTGATTTGTTTTTCTTGCTGAAGAAATTTTAAATCCATGTTAAAATCCATTGCAAGTATCTTTAGTTAATGCTGATATTATGTTTATAACTTATTTATAGGTTCATCCCAGGTAAAGTAGCCTCTAAGGCCATCACCGCGGTCATTCAATCACAGTTCCGGGAACCATATCATACTTGGGGAGAGATTCCAGGAGAGACGGTGGAGAAATGGTTTGAGAAATTTGAAGTAAGATAATGTTACTTTTCTTATTTAAGGGTTTTCGTTATTGTGTGTTGATATTAATAATGAATATTGATCTTATTTTTAATATAATATTGTAGGAGCATGTTTCGTGGGATCGTAAAGACCATTATCTGGTTGAGAAGCTCTTCAACACCAAAGGCTCAAAGCGTCTTTCTGAGATGCTTATGGAGGTGAGGAAGAATGGTAAACGCCCAACCTGGATAGGCGAGAGGGCTTATGCAGAACTTAATGCCAAGTGGAAGGCTCCAGACTATAAGGAGAAATGCACCAAGGCCAAGCAGAACCGCGCTTCTTCTAAGGGTGGTTCTATGCATACTGGTGGATCTATATCTATCACTGAGCATGCCTTACGCCTGGTATGTTTTTTAAACATTTTATTGCTTAAAATTCATCACATAAATTTGTTGTTATATATATGTTTCTAACGTTTTTAATTATGTTTCAGTCTGATGAGTTGGGTAGAGAGCCCACGGTGGATGAGATCTTGAAGACTCACACAAAAAAGAAGGATAAGTCTTGGGTGGACAACAGATCTAGGGAGACATATGTAAGTCAGATCATTGCATTTTTTATTTAATTAATTTTATTTTGTTTCACAAACAATATTGTAACCAATCTTTACTTTGTTTTGTTTTGGCAGAAGCCTATCAAGAAAGTGCAAAGAGTCGCCTCTCAGGCCTCGATGGAGGAGGCAAGCTGGCGGTGTTGACCCCTCGGCTTCGATTGCGATTATGGGCCCAATTTGCTGGGGGTAGGACTCGGGGACGGCTGTACGGTGTCGGAGCCTTGTCCAGACGTTTTAGGTCTAGTGTCTCCTCTCTGACCTAGGAGTCTCGTGCATCTGGCACCAGTACCCAGTCCCCGACTCAGTACTCTATTGAGGTCGCTGCCACAGATTGCGGCTTTTGAGGAGCGCGCAAGAAAGGCAGAGGAGGAGGCTCGGGAGGCACGAGAGGAAGCACGGGAGGCAAGGAGAAAGGCAGATGAGGAGGCACGGGAGGCACAGGAGGCAAGGAGAATTGCCTCGGAGCGGGATCAGGAGTTTCAATGACAGTTGAGGGAGTTGTCTGCCAGTGTTGCTGCCATCCAGGCCCACAAATCCCGTCGTCGCCATCCGGACTATGAGGAGTCTGAGTCTGAGGAGGATTTGTCTTGCCGTTAGGCTACAGACTTTTTTTATTATTGACTTGTTTGAAATTATGGATTTCTGGCTTTTGACATTATGGATTTGTGGTTTTTTACATTATGGATTGTTTACTATGACTTTTAATGATTAAAAATGTATGTTGATGTCTCTTAAAGACAATGTATGTTGATGGCCATTAAAAAATGTATGTTGATGTCTCTTTGCTGCTGTTGCGTTTATATGTCAGGTACCGTAAAATAGGCCGTCGGTAAATGTCACAAAAAAATTAAAATACGTCACCGAGTTACCGACGGCTATACATACGTTTCCGACGGCTTAGCCTTCGGTATTACCGACGACTTTTAATGGCCGTCGGTAAAGGATTTCCAACGAGCCATTAACCAAGGGCCCCGAGGTCGCCGGTAAGCCGTCGGTAATAAATATTTAGCGACGGCTTTCGTGCTTTACCGACGGAAAATGGCCGTCGGTAACAGCGGAAATTCTTGTAGTGAAGATGAGGAACCGTCAGTTTTTTGGCGCTTAGGCATTTTTCAAGCAAAATAAAATAGAAAAAATGAATTTTTAAGCAAAATCTGTATTAGGTATGGCCATGCTTCGTGTGGTACGACCATATTGAATCTCTAAGTACGTCCTAATTCAATGGGTCAAGATGCGGCTGACTTAAGAATGCAGTACTATGCCACAGGTACGCCCATACCTATGGTCAGTCTTCAACCCTAACGCCGCCAGTATGGCCTTCAGTACAGCTTGTTCTTGATAGGTACGACCGTACTGCGCTACGATTTTGTGAAAAATCTACCCTATGATCAGATTTTCTCAATTTTATGCCTAGATTTTAAGTCTCTAATCATTCCTAGGGTCTCTAAACATGTAAAACCGAGCCAAAACTACTCCTAATCACCTAAAGTTAGAGTTAAACAAAACTAAAAAACTAAACTAACTAAAAACTTAAAATAACCAGTAAAATAGGCAATCAATCCATAAATTGAGTTTAGAATCAGTATCTGGATGTTCTTGTGAGTGGAAATGCGAAGAAAGTGAGAAAAGAGGGTGCTCAAATGAAGAGATTTTGGGCGTACGAAGTTGAGGTATGCCCTAACCTCTCACTGTTTACCTTATATTTAGCCTCTAGACACGGGGTACGGCCGTAATTGGTTTTAAGGCCGGCCGTACCTGTCTATTCTCCGTGTTTTTGAATGTGAAGCCGGGTGGTACGACAGTACTTGGTGTAAGATGCGCCCGTACCTACTGGTTTTCTGGAAAAAAATTTGATTTTTCAATTTTATAATTTTTTTGTATTTTTAAATAATCATAAAAAATAAAAGTAAAAATAAAACAAACAGATAAGGAATAAAAATGTTAGTGACCAAGGTTGCCTCCTGGTTAGCACTTGTTAAACGTCCCGAACCTGACGGTTCGGAGGACTTAAGAATTAATCCTCAGCGGGCAATGGCCCGTCCTTCACATTACCTTTTGTTTTCTCATTATTGAGAAACACAGCAAAATAATCACCTTTTTCTGAGGGGTTCATCTTGCAGGACCTGAGCACTTTTTTGGGTTCATTGTGTACCCACAGTCTTAACAGATGTAGATTGGCTTCTCAAAGTTAGGTGCAAAAGTCTTAATAAATTTCTTCACTAAGTTATTCCATATTTTTACTTCTTCAACTGGTAGGAGATAAAGCCATACTTTGACTTCCTCATCTAATAAGAATGGGAACATCATTAATTTTGCTTCCTCTGGAGATAAGCCTTCAAATTTTGCCTTTTTCATCTCCTTACAGAACTGTCTCATGTGCTCAATAGGATCTTGCTTGTGGTTCCCTTGACTCTTGACAGTGTTAGCAACTTTCTAAAACCTCTTAAGATGAGTATTTGGGTTTTCAGAAGATAAGCCAGAGAATTGCACTGCAGATACTATAGAAATCAGTGCTGGCTTTAGTTCAAAATTATTGGCATTAATTGCCAGATAGTTGACACTGTCTGGCATATCCGTAGTTGGTGTGAAGTACTCGTTCAATGTTAATTCGTGAGCCATTGCTAGATGCTGTCTTCTCAACAATCTAAGAATTCGTTCAATTTCAGGATCAAAAATCAATTCAGGATGTTGAGATCTTGTCTGCATACACCAAAGGAAACCAAATTAGAATGTCTTAGAACTAAATAAAAATAACAGAAAATTAAATAACAAAATAAAAGTATGCCTAATGAGAATAAAATCTATAATCCGATTAATGTCGTAATTATTCCCCGGCAACGGCACCAAAAATTTGTTGCGACTCATGCAAGTGCACCTGATCGTAACTCGTAATAATAGTGGAGTACAATTAGGACTCCGAATGTCGAACCCACAGAGAATGAGTGAGTACCAGTGAATTAATATGATTCTATTCTATTAGGCGAGCAAAGGTTGTAATTATGCAAGTAGCGAAAGTTATCGAAAATAAAGCAATAAGAAAACTAAATGCGAGAATGGTTTAACTATGTTATGGGAAGCCTAGGGGAAACCGGGTTCACCAATACTCTACTCTTGAGTTTCCTAAGCAATTAATATGAGTTGTCTATAATGAAAGAGCACTAACCACCCCCTCTAAATTACTAAGAGCTACCTAGCGTGCAATAGCCTTCCTCCTAACTAATTACTCTGTTTAGCCCTAGAAGGTAATTAAAGGAAAGAGCATTAAGTACAGGTGGGTTTGCTAACCTAATAACTGATTAGAAACAATCTCTAACCTATCTGGCATATAAAGCAAGTTCTTTTATCCTATGGTTCCATTAACTAATCGTGATCCTGTTACCACAATTAAGCCAACTAGATAAAGGTTGATCAGGCCTTATTGGATTAAGCACAATAGGAATAAAATACTCAAACATTCAATATAAACTCATATAATTAAATAACAAAGCATCAAGAGTATTGTCAAGGAGCCCCCATCACCCCTAGTGATGGGTTTAGCTACTCATTACTAATGATAATAATATAAACTTAGATATGAAATCAAAACAATCCATAACAAGAGAATAAATCTAAACCGGGACACCCTTTCGGTATGACGACGATCCTTAAGCACGTTCTTCGTGTCCTCACAATCTCCGATAGCGATTCGGGATGGTACCAAGCTTCAAGGAAATGCACGAATCAATGGAAGGGGCAAGAAATTGATATCAGATCTCAATTGGGGGCTCTTGACTTGGGAATTCGTCAAAAGGTCTTTGTAATAGGTTTAAAGCCCCTATTTATAGAAGAGGCAGTTAACTAGGTCATCTGACTTCAAATCTGCACTAATCTGAGATGGGGTACGACCGTACCACATATATACACAGCCGTATCGATCTTCACTGATGACATTGGACCGTATCCATGCGTGCTGCAGCCCTGACATCACTTGTGTAAGGTCGTACTACCTTTGGCATGGCCGTACTGGACTATTTTATCGGCGTCAGGTGGTACAGACTGAGGGGATACGACCTTATTGAACTTCTGCTCTAGGTACGGCCGTACCACTTGTAGGTCAGGCCGTACCGCTTGCCCAGTAGTGCTAAAACTCTCCAAAACTAGCCAGTTTTGGGTCCTTTTTCACATCTTTCGCTCCGAGCAATGTCTTCATGATATTTTTTCATAATAGGACATAAATGAGTATCTTTGTGCTAAATTAGTGCAAAATGGTATATTTAGATACTGAAAATGCCTTATAAAAGTAGACAATTTGGTGTGTTAACAGCCACGCTTAAAAAGAAAAAGTGGGGGTATAGTTTGTTCTGTTGGGTATTGGTGTGAGTGGAGAACAATTTAGGTTCCCTTCTTTCTTTCTCTTTCGGTGTAGCGTGAACGAACTCCTACTCCAGAGAACCCCATTTTTCTTCCATCCTTCTCCTAGCTAAACCGTGTGGTGATTGGAGAGTTTTGAGAGTTGCATTTCCTCCCGTTTCCTTAAATCTAACCGTAAGCTTGAGGAGATGTTGAGTGAGGGTTGTCCTCTATATCCTCTATATCTATGGGTACTGTTGTTTGTGATTTTTTGGTTGATATGTCTGAGGGTTCTTCTTTGCTTACGATGTCTTACAAACCGTGAGTTCTTGGAAGAGCTCTAGGTGGGTATTTTAATTCTTTTGCTTTCAAATTTTTGTATTGTTGTAGATTATCTTGTTGATCATGATTCTGTAGCGAATGGTTCCTTTTCTTTTCTTGTATAAAAAAAAATTATAATTTCAAGGATTCCTTGAAAATATTTTGTTTGATTTGTTATTGTTGAGAGGATTGATGTTGAAAAAATATTTTCGTCTTATATTTGGTTAGAGAACCATGTTTTAAGTGTGTGTGGTGTTGAGAAAATCTTGAAAGTTTGTTGTTAGATTGGAAGCATGACCCGCGACCACATATATTGTGTGTGGGGTTAATTTCAAATTTTTCTAACTTAAGTCTTTGATGATTTTGTGTTTATGGTGGTTTAGGAATTGTAGATAAAAGTTTAGCGTTAATCTTTTCATTAAAAAAATGCTTATGTGTGAATTAGAATGGTTTTGAGAAATGAAATTTGGAATGGGTATGTGAACCGTGAAGTTTTTTAGAACATGCAAAGGAGTTCCAATTTTTTTTACACTTAGTGGATAGTAATTGTGTTGTTGTTGATTTAAAATTTCAGATTTTACTTTTAATCTTTAATTGAAGTGTGTTCAAAGATTTTGAGCCATTGAGAACCTAATCTCAAAGGAACTTTATTGTCCATGAGAATGGTTGAGTCTTAAGTAAAATTGTCTTTCATTAGTTCTCTATTTTGGTGATGTTCTCAAGGGATGTAGAATTTTTTTTTAGGCAAAAATGTTTGATTCGAGAAAAGAATTTTAATCTTTTGAAGTTTTAAGTGACCTTGTATTTTGATGTGTGTACCCATGGTTATGTATGAGGCTGTGTAGTAATATTGTGGTGATAACATGTAGCTGTAGCCGTAGTCGTGTCTGTGTTCGTGATCGTGAATAAGCAGAGGTCGGGACTCTGGAATAAAGCGTCAGTGGATTGTAAAGACTCTTTCGTCTAGTAAATTATGTGCATATTACTGTGTTGTTGAGTTTGAGTGTAATTATTGCATGTTGTGACGTGATCGTAATATTAATTATGTAGCTATAAATATTATAGTATCATTCATATTAATATGTACTGTGAATATTTTTATGGATTTGCAAATTAAATAATTTTTATGGATTTGCAAACTTAAATAAAGCCTATGTGTGCAAATTATTTTTATGGATTTGAATAAAATAATTTTTTCGTATTTTAATATCCGCGTAGTTTCGAGGACGAAACTATTTTAAGGGGGTAGTAGTGTAACACCCCAATTTTTAATAAAATTGTTTTAACAGTAAAATCCCAGTTACTTGAACTTAAGTCATAGAGATTGATCACCTCAATAATTTACTGAGAGTACGAAGAATTATTTTGACTTATTTTAAATAATTTATTTATTATAAATAATTATTATCTATGATGTCAATTCAAATTATTAGTTTTAAATAATTTATTTATTATAAATAATTATTATCTATGATGTCAATTCAAATTATTAGACAGCATAGACGTGTACTGCTTTTAATGTGAATTCACCAATTAAGCTTTATTTAAGTTTTTTTGTTTGACACGGTAACGCGTATATTTGTTGACTAAGAAAGTGATTGAATTAAATCAAGATGAAATTAAATTTAAAAAATAATATTTAATATTAATTCATGGTTCAAAATTCGCCGAATAATTCTAATGAAGTTTTGCCGTATTTTGAATTGCCGAGTAATTTTTTCCGCAATAAAAAATTTAAAATGAACTCCGATTTCGATGAAAATCGAAACGTAACTTATTGTGATAATGTTTGAGTGCTTTCAATTGTATTTATTATTTATGAATAAATTATTATCACGTGGTGAATTAATTTATAAGTAAATTAATTTGCGCGATTTATCGGCGAACGAATTATTGTTAACACAATTACTCGACGCCATAATTTTTGGACACCAAAACTTTAGGATTATTAGGTAATCATGAGAAGAGAGATTAGGTGCCAAGGATTGGTGATCAGATTTGAATATCTCAATTTATGGTGCTAGGTGTCAAGTTTTATATGGTTATTAGGAGATACCTTTTTACTAAGCCATTCTTGGCCAAGTAAATTACCCACATCTAATTATTATTATTTTCTCTCCGTTTTCCTTGAGAATCAGCGTGATTCCCTTCCTCATTTCCACTCATTCACATTTTTTTTTCTTTGGCTACTAGTCATGTAATGTAGGTGTCATCCCTTCATGTGTCTTAAAATGAAAATCCTAGTTGATTTTATCCTAATCCCTAATTTCTGTGAGCTAGTGTGATTAAATAATTTCTCCTCCTCCTCTTGATGTTCAGGTCGAGACCAAACCCCCCATTTTAACTATCTCATTCACATTTTTATATTGCTTATTTTGTTTTGCTAAAGTGAGAGTTAGAGGCAAGTTTCATTTCTTCTTTCTTCTTCTTGTTCATCCGAGGCACTCCCCTCCCACTTCCATACACTCACTTCATTCTTCTTCCCAAATAAAAGCTGCGGCCCCTTTCCTTTTATTACCCATTTACTCACTTTATTTTCCTTCTTGTTCATCTAAGTGATGGAGAAAAGAAAGACCAAGTCATTCCTTCCTTCCTTTCTATTTTCAGCCGAGAACGGCCTCCCTTTTTGAGCTCCAAAATTTCTTATTTCTTTCTTCATTTTGGTGCTAGTTCATGATCTTATGAGTGAAGGTTTGAAACCAAAATCTTTCCTTTGATTTTAACCTCAAAAACTGTGGACCCTAGGACATTTTTAGGTGAGATTTCTTTTAATTTTTGGTTCTATTTTCTTGTTTAATGCTTCTAATATGCGTTGATTATGATCTCGAGCAAAAGGATCAAATGTTCCCCCTAAATGTTTGGAACCATAGGTTGAATTGCCCTAAGGGAAAAGGGGAAAGTGTGATTGCTCTTGTGAATCATGAAATTGGGTTGGGGTTATTGTGATTTGATACTTGAATTTTTTGTTCTTATTGTTAATATAAGTTTAATCAAAGAAAAATTGTGTTTTGAGGCTCCTTGATGCTTGAAGAGCTATGATGGGAGCGAAGTAATTGGTGGAATGGTTTTCATTTGAAAACTTGGAAAGTTTGGAAGAGGATTTAAGTGTTTGGTGTTGATGTTTACTTGATTGGGAAGTTTTAAAATTTTCCCCAATTTTTGTGTGTGTCGCTGTGAGCTTAGGAAGAAATAGGAAAGGAAAATTTTGTGTTCTTGGACTTGAATTATGTGTGTTTGATTGTTGTCAAAGTTTTGGAAATTTTGGGGGTAGTTCACTTGAGTTTAAGTAGTGATTTGGCTTTCAAGACAATGAAATACTAAGGTTGAAGGAGATCTTTGTATTCCTAAACCAAAGTGGAGTCTTGACAACTTAGTATTAAGAAGCATTAATTTAGTATTGTTGTCTTGTGTTTGATTAGGAAAAAAAGTTGATACTCCTTGAGCTTGATTCAAGCTATGACTTAAAGAAGTGTTTTAGAGCCCTTATTTTATTAAGGTTTTGGTTTGATTCTTAGAATTTTTAGTAGATTTGTTATCAAAGTTTTGTTAGAAGAAAAATTAAATATTTTTCCCTAAAAATCTCGGTGAAGCCGTGAGCTTCAAGTGAGAAGAGAAGAAAATTTTAGTGTTCCAAAACTTTAATTCTTTCATGGTTTAGTTATTGTTGTAGTTTAGGAATTTTTGGGAAAGACTGGATTTGAGTTAAAGTTGTTTAAAATAATGTTTTAGTATTATAAGGCTATGAAGCACCTAAGTTAAAGAAATCCTTGTATTTCTTAAACAAGGTGGAGTCTTAGAATTTTTAGTAGATAGAATATTATTTTAATTTTGTTTTAGTATTTCTGAGTGTAAAGTATTACTAAAAGGAATTTTGGGTTGTGAACCCTAGGGGTTTGATTGCAAACCATGACCTAGGGGTTTCTTTTAAGAGGTTTAGAGACTTTTCTTAGAGTCAGTATTGTTGTCTTAGGGTTGTTGAGGTCATGAGTACGTGTGCGAGAGTTCGTGACAAGTCTGGCGTTAAGCGAGGATGTGGAACTCTAATTTGTAAGGGCTACTTCTAGATATACCTAGAGTTCGAATATTATATGCTGAATTGTGGGTTGTGTTATATGCTTATGTTTGCTGAAAATTGATATGTGGATGCAAGTTGGCTGGATTGCTGAATTATTGTGAATCTAAATAGATTATGTGATATGTTGCATGTATGCTTAAATCTTGTTGAGATATGTGCTATTGGGTTGGTGCTGGATAATTAAATATTTATTTGATTATGTCGTAATTGAAATATCATCTGCATTGATATGTTCATGGGAGTAGGCGAAATGCATTGTCATGCATTGTGGTAACTTCGACCTTAATATCCTGGAGAAGTGGAAGCACCCCAAGGCCAAGACTGGAGTTCAGGGGCATTGTTCGTTTAACCCGTAGCATGGAATAGTATTGCATTGGGGATGTACCATGGCATACCAACGATTGACCATTGCAGGGTATTCCGGAATCATAAACATTGACATGTAGTCGCATTTGCAGAGCATTTATGCATTCTTATTGAATTGTATATTTTGTTATACTGTTATCTATTTTTATTTAAGAAGTTGACCCTTGCAGTGGTTGTTTCAATCAATGAATGTAACCCAGATGGTGAAGACTTCAGAGAGTTTGAGGCTGCTGACAAGCGTAGCTAAGGATAGTCCTATCCGGCTATCTGCCTTGGGGATTTGTTTGAAACTTACTAGAGGTCTAGTAAGTGTTATAGCATGTCGACCAGCTATCGGATGTTTGCTGTACTAATTGCAGTGTTGTAATAAGTATATTATGTTTTCAAGACTTGAATTGCCATATGTGCAATGATTAAATAAATCTATGTGTATGGTTATTCTGGTCTATTTTGGTGTCTTTATTTATTCACCACCTTTCGAAAAAGCTGCAATACTCTGATTGCTCTTTTCAAGAAGTTTAAAAAAAAATAGGTCTACATTTTTGAAAGCCATGCAAGCAGCGTATTCCATTTTCAGAAGAAATTGAACTGGCAAGAGTAATAGTTAGTTTAGTAGTGCTCCAGGATTGGGATGTTACAAGAAGCAAAAAAATTGAGTGAAGAGGCTAGATGATCAGCAGCGCTCGAATCAACTAACCAAGTAACATTAGAATTAGAATTACCTTGTGTGGCTAATCCAGAGGTAACATGATGAGCACTGACCAAATTAGAAGATGAAGCTTGGCTGTTGGTGGTGTTGCAGGCAGTAAAGAGAGAAGGCTTTGGATGTGATCGCTTGTGAGACTTAGTAGGGGAGATGCATTAGTGGAATCAGAAGCACAAGGTTGATCAGTATTGATATGATGCACAAATTTCTTGTTCTTGAATCCAGGAGGATAACCGTGCTTCAAAAAACAAGTTTCAACTGTATGATTGGTGCGATTACAAAAAGTGCAAAGTCTGTTTCCCTTATCTTTGAGGAAATTTCATACCTGCTATGACCAACATATCTAGAATTGGCCTGAACATTAAAAACTGAAGGATCTGGCAGAATTACAGTACCAAATTGCCTTTCTTGTTGAATGAACATAGAATAAACCTTTGCTAGAGAAGGTAATGGATCCATGAGTAGAATTTGAGATTTCTCACCTAGGTAATTATCATTAAGACCTTGTAAAAAACTCATTACGGTTCACACGATATTCCTGAGCCACTCTAGATATATCACAGCAGCATCTAGATGAAGAAGCACAAGCAGGAATAGGTCAAAAATTACACAATTCATCCCATAAAATTCGCATTTTAGTAATTTAAGAAGATACCGTCAGGTCTGATTACTTCAACGAGAAGATGTCATGATCAATTTGTGAAATTTGAATATTATCATCTTGAGAAAACTGATTCTTCAATTCGTTCCAAACATTGTAGGCTTCAGTGATCCAGAGAATACTTGAAGAAATTTCAGTGGAGACTGAGTGATTGATCCAAGAAAGGACGAGCATGTTGCATCGCTTCCAGACATAGAAATGTGGATCTGTAGAAAGAGGTTTTTGAATGGATCCATCAACGAAAACATATTTGTTCTTCATTTCTTAAAGCCATAGTCATGGCTTGAACCTAACAATTGTAGTTGGAACCTTCCAGAACAGGGGAGACAAGAACCAGAGAAGGATTCTCATTTGGATGAATATAGTAAGGGTTTAGGGTTTCAGATTTCAATTGCTTTGAAGGAGTAGAAACGGATACCAATTTCTCAGAAACATCATAGGAGCCGAATCTTCAAAAGAGGTAGGGAAAGCCATTGAAGTGATAAAACCATGAAGAAACAACCGCGAATCAAGAAGAAGAACGAACACGAAGATCAGCTACGAAGAAAAGATTACAAATCAAGAAGTGAAGAGCAATCGCGAAGAAGAAGCAATCGCAATCGCAATCGCAAATCGCAAATCAAGAAGAAGATGCGAAGAACAATCACATTTCAAGAATTTAGAGAAAACCAAAGAGTGCGAGCGTGAAATTTCAAGCGATACCATGTTATGATTGGTAAATGGAAAACTAATTATCATTATCAATAGCGAGAGAGTTATATCTGATGAGTGTGTGGGTTAGAGGATGCTAGCGCCTCTTAACGATAAGATAACAAACTAACTAATTGGTCTAACTAACTACTAGTGATTGTAATTCTGACTTGTTAAATTAAATACATTAAGCAAAAAATAGACTAATATTTTATGTCTAACACTCAGACTTCGACATTAAATGGCTCGTGAATAGTTTGTATAAGTGTTGTGTTCTTTAAGTTGTTGAAATGGTTTTTGTTAGGTCAAGTTGTTTTGCTAGCATTGGCCTTGACATCTCAATAAATAGATGGTGGTCATATTTTTTTTGGACTCGTGCTTTTGTAATGGTTAAGATTGAATTGCATATTTGGACTCAAACTTTTATAATGATCAAGCTGAAATTGTATTTGGCAAAGACATGTTTTTAGCATGTTTTGGTCAAGCTTTTGAAGCTTATTTTTTTGTAGTAGTCAAGAAATCTTGAATTTCACATATCATATGTTAAGTACATATCTTTATTTTTATAGATTATCATATAATACTAGCAAGATACTGTACATTCATACGAGTCACTCCATTCTCACGCAATTTGAAATACATCTATTTATAAAATTACAACTTTACATTGTGATAAACATAATTAGTTGTTTTAATTCTCTAAAGCTCATGAGTATTCAAGCGAGATAATAATTAAACAAAATCCAAATTGCTAGACTATTAAAATTATTGTTTTCTACAAAAAGAAAATAGGAAGTACTACTTTTAAGATCTCTATCACTATAAACATAGAGTTTGCTTATCATTGAAAAATAAAGCAAAATACTAGTTTATAAAAACTGAAGATATTTATGAAAAAAATAGTTTTACTATTAGTAATAGAATAAATTAGATAGATAGCTCGGTTGGGGAGCTAAGGGATTTGAAGGAGTGTAAATTTGGAGGTCAGGGTTCAAACCCGGGAAACTAACATTTCTAACAATTACTAACAACTAACATTTGTCTATCAAAAAAAAAAAAGATAGATACAGATACATGCGTAAATTGATATATACCCAAAGACAAAGAAATTTTACCAACAATATGTAATGTTTTTTCGTCACGACTTAACAGCAAAATAATTATTTATAAATAATTAAGACATTTATAAAATTGATTTATCCTTAAAGACTATGAAATTATACCGACAACATGTATTGTTTTCTTGCCGAGACTTAAAAATAAGTTAATATTTATAAACAACAAAAACATTTAGGAAAATTGATATGTACTCAAGTAGTGTTTCCCCGTCGGAACTCAAAAATAAAATAAACATTTATAAAAATTAAATACATTTGTAAAGACAAAATATAAAAAGTAATTATATCGACATGTAATATCTTCCGTCACGACTCAAAAGCAAAATAATTATTTATAAATAATTTAAACATTTATGATATTTATTTGTGTCAAAGACGATAAAATTATACCGACAAGATGTAATGTTTTCCCGTCTAGATTCAAAAGTAGAATAATTTTCTATAAATAATAAAAACATTTATAAAAATTGATATGTGCTCAAAGATAACGAAATTATAGTGACAACATGTAATTTTTTCCCGTCAGGACTCAAAAGAAAAATAATTATTTATAAAAAATAAATAAAAAATAAAGGCATTCATAAAGACAAAATATTAAAAGTAATTATACTGAAAACATATAATATTTTTCCGTCTAGAATCAAAAGCAAAATAATCATTCATAAATAATTAAGACATTTCTAAAATTGATATGTTATAAAAAATGATGAAATTAAATTGACAACATGTAATGTTTCTCATTCGAGATTTTAGTGCAAAATAATTATTTATGAATAAAAAAATTATAAAATTAATTTGTGCTCAAAGATAATAAAACTATGCTGACAACATGTAATGTTTCCCACCGTGAGTCAAAAGTAAAATAATCATTTATAAAAAATTAGAAAATTTATAAAGACAAAATTTAAAAAATTGATATGCTAACAACATATAATGTTTTCCCGTCAGTATTTAAAAGCAAAAATATCATTTATAAATAATTAAGAAATTTATAAAATTTATATGTACTCAAAGATGATGAAATTATACCGACAACATGTAATATTTCCCACTCAAAAGTAAAATAATCATTTATAAATACTAAATAATTAAAATATTTATAAAGACAAAATATAAAAAGTAATTATATCGACAACATGTAATGTTTACCTGTCATGACTCAAAAGCTAAATAATTAAAGCATACATAAAAATGATATGTTCTCAATGATGAAGAAATTATACTGACAACATGTAATGTTTTCCAGTCGGGACTCAAAAGCAAAATAATCATTTATAAATAATAATAAAAATTATACAAATTGTTATGTTCAAAGATGATAAAATCATGTCGATGACATGTAATGTTTTTGGAATCAAGTGGATTCAGAAACAATGACCCTTAATTGTTTTGATGATAACAAATAATGAAAAGAACAATTTATCCTCTGATGTATTTGTTAGTGTGCAGAACTTAGTGAGTAAGTCACTATTCATCAGATGGAACTGTCTTAGAAAACCGTGTCTTTGTGCGCATTTCACCCTCTAATCCATTCCTCTGTGTCTGACATTGATCGTCTAGTAAGTGTTGATGACGTCAGCGTCTTATAGCCTCACTCTGAAGATCATGCTCTGGTAGTCAACGTTCTGGAAAGCAGCTTTGGTAGTCAACCCTCTGGTAGACCATGCTCTGGTAAGACTACACTGTTGGAACCCTACATCTGGTACTACAAGACTCTGGCATATAAAAGGCTAAGAAAAACTATGTTGAAGAACTAGCCTCTGGTCCAAGCTTAATCTGGTAAGCAGAATATCTCAGTAACAAGCATCATCTGGTAGAAAGATGTCTCTGGTTGGAAACCAGACTGAGTGAAACGTTAAAGGCTACTTCAAGAACTAAAGGATCCTCATTGATGAGTATTTGAATGTACAAGGAATCAAATGCCAAAAAGAATGTCAACAGATATAATCATCATATTTTTCCTTGCTCTGAAAGTGTTTCAAATTCAAAAAGGATCACAAAGGACAAGATCCTGCATTTGTTTATTGTGTCAGTGTACAAGAGTAGAGCTGAAAATGACAGGACTCACTAAAAGCCACAAAAAGCGGATCTTATGTTTGTCCATTGGTGAAAGAGCTGTTAGGTCACAACGACACTATTTGGAACCCTAGCTCTTCATTCACTGTAGTAGGTTAATGATTCTATTACAACAAATTGAGACAATGAGCAACCAAGAAATTATTCCAAGTCTCTGAGACCAAGTGAACAAGCACATAATTGTTTTATTCTTTCTGTTAGAAATTTATCCTTGTGCTTAAAACTTTTCATTGTAAATCCTCTTTTCTGAGAGTTATTGTTATTGTTTCAAAGTATTTTTGAACTCGTGTATTTAGCCCAATAGTGGCTGTATTCCTTAGAGGTTTGACTGCATTAAGTAGTTCTAAAAAGTTGTGAGTATAGCCAGTTTGACAGTTGTATACTCTCAAGTGTAATCATTAGATTATAGTGGAGAAATCCTTCAGCGTGGTGAAGGGACTAGACGTAGCTATCAGGTGATAGTGAACTAGTATAAATCTCTGTGTCCTACTCTTTCTCTTCTCTTTACTTATTCACATTATTATTTTTGTTAAAGAGTGATTTTGAAAAAGGTTTATAAAACCCAATTCAAACCCCCTTTCTTATGTTTTTGTCACATTCAATTGGTACTAGAGCTCGGTCTCTTAGTTAAGCACTTAACTGTGTGAGATGAAAAGATCTTATACTTTATCTATGGCAAGTAACGAAGCTGGTAGTCATGTTAACCGTCCTCCTTTGTTCACTAGAACAAACTTTGACTACTGGAAAGATAAAGTTAAAACCTTTTTTGAGTCACAACAACTTGAGCTTTGGGATATGGCTGAAAAATGAACTAGTTGATTCCAAGAGAAATCCCATTCGTAGGGATAAATGGGAACCTAAGCAAAAGAAAGCTTATCAACTGAATCAGAAAGCCTGATACTTTGTCATCTGTGCTATTTCTGAGAAAGAGTATCGAAAGTGTGGCAAGAATGCCACTGGTAAAGATATTTGGGACTCATTGGCCTTGTCCTATGAGGGTATTTCCTAAGTAAGAGAAACAAAGGCTAACATTCTTGTTAGACAGTACGAACTTTTAAATATGGAAGAGGGAGAAGATATTGAAACCATATTTGGAAGATTTCAAACATTAGTTCACGGTCTAAACGTTCTTGTTAAGAGCTACACCACTGCTGATCACGTGAAGAAGATATTAAGAAGCCTACCCAGGCAATGGAGACCTAAGGTCACAGCTATTCAAGAAGCCAATGACCTAAATAGACTGCATCTTGAAGATCTTCTTAGTTCCTTGAGAGCTCATGAGCTTGAGCTAAATGAAGAAGAACCTCCAAAGAAATCAAAGTTTATAGCTTTGAAAGCAAGTAACAAAGCTTCCACCTCCAAGGCTCTGCAAGCTGAACAAGAAACAGACAAAGGATCGTCTGATAAGAGTAGTGATGGAATAGATGATGAACTTTCCTTTATTTCAAGGAACATTCAATGTATGTGGAAGAACAAGGGAAGGTTCAGGAAGCAATTCTACAAGAAAGATACAAGGGAAAAGATGGACTACAAAGACAAGAGCCAAGTGGTTTACGACGAGTGCAAGAAGCTAGGATATTTCTAGTCTGAATGTCCACAACTTGAGAAAGAGAAACCAAAAAGAAGTGGTTTCAAAGGCAAGAAGAAGAAGAGTCTCATGGCAACATGGGATGACTCTGAGTCATTATCATCTTATGATGATGAGGAACACGTGAACATGGCTCTGATGGCTACTATAGGATCAGATAGTGAAGAAGAGGAAGAAGAGATTTGCTTAGCAACACAGTTGAAACACCAGTCCTAGTACTTGGATAGTGAGTGCCCACGTCACATGACGGGAGAAAGGCGTATATTCCAAGAGCTTCAATATAAAGAGAGTGGAATAGCTGGTTTCGGTGGAAACCAGAAAGGAAAATCATTGGCATTGGAAGGGTTTGTGAGAAATTTCTACCTTCTGTTGATAATGTTTTACTTGTTGATGGCCTTAAACATAATCTACTTAGCGTAAGTCAATTATGTGATAGTGGTTATGATGTTGGCTTTAGTGATAATTGTAGGGAAATCGCGCAATAACAGAGTTTAAAAACGCAGCGGAAATTTAAACTTTCCCTTCCATGGATCCTTGCGAATGGTCATGACTCAGGGTTATATGAATTACCTCTTGTAGCGCAGATCGTTTGCAGATGAAAATTGGAATCGAGCACGAGCGTCGCACAGAAAACAACGCCTCTACGTAGTCCACACGAACGACCTTCGAATGGGAGGCGGTCTCGTCACGGTGCTAGGTGACGTCACGGAACGATCCGCGATGCAAGTCACGATCTTTGGAGCGGCTAGGGTTTTTTCCGTGTTAGGACTTGATCTTAACGAGTCTATTTATAGACTTCACTTAAGACCGACCTAGAGCACCGTAACCAGTGTGCTCTCGGTAGACCGTAACTTATCGTGTTCTGCGTCTTTCTTGACTCGTATTTGGTGCATCGTAAGAATGCACCAGAATAAAATGAGTCTCACTCATTTATTTAATCTCCCATTAGCTTTGTTCTCATGTGTGTGACCTGTAGGTTCCCGTAACGTTGGCAATAATATTAAATCACTATTTAATATTATAAGCGATGGCGGTGTCTAGCAATACATCACCGCTACCCAAGTAACGAGAATGTCGGTGTTGTGGCGTAACCTTTCGTGATAATGATCATGTGTATAATTACCCTTTTGCCCTTATATCTATATTGAACACAAGGCATAGTATGTGTCACCCTTGTATAGTTCAATATTATATTCCTTGATGCCCGAGTAGACTTAGTAACAACAAATAAGATCAATATCTCATATTGACTTATTTCAACGTAGCCATGCATTTTACAGTCATACTCTATCAAGGGGCCCACAGATATTACTCTGTTATGTAGGAGGGCAAATCCCATCTAGGTCACTCATGTCTCTTTGCATGACTCGTTGAGTGCCCGATTGACCGACTTTATAATTGTCTATTCTGAGACAATGTTTGGCGGCAATAAAACACTCAACTCCTCATGTAGGGACCATAGTGGTTTCAGTGCGAGGGTGGCATACACCACTATCACTATGAGAATAACTCATGACACTTACATAACACACTATGTAGTATTCTCATGGCGGGTCAATCCAGTACACAATTACCCTAACGTGTACCTATGTGGTGACTTGATATCTCATATCTATAACCTGTGAGATGAGGTTATCAGTCCACCCACATAATAGTCTTGATGCATTATTATTGTCCTTAATAATAATAATACTCGACTACGGATATTTAGAGTAAGTTCTTTAGTATCTCACAACCGAGTCGTCTACTCGATGTTCTATTGAAAACAAACTTTTACTCAAGGACTTTATTACGTTGAAACAAACATAATAATTGAAAATGCGTCATATAATAAATAAACTACATGATACAAAATATAAGTCCAAAGGAAAAACATTGGCCTCTAGGGCTTACACCAACAATCTCCCACTAGCACTAGAGCCAATTAGGCATGTACCTAATACCCATAGATCTAGTATGACCATCATGCCTCTGGGTAAGAGGCTTTGTAAGTGGGTCAGCAACATTGTCAAGTGTTGGTACCCTGCATATTTTGACATCTCCTCTATCGATAATCTCTCGAATGAGATGGAAGCGCCTAAGTATGTGTTTGGATCGTTGGTGAGATCTGGGTTCCTTAGCTTGTGCAATGGCACCATTGTTATCACAAAAGAGATCAAGGGGGTTCACAATGCTAGAAAGCGTACCAAGTTTAGTAATGAACTTCTTGATCCAAACAGCCTCCTTTCTTTGCATTGGAAGCGGCAATATACTCGACCTCTGTGGTAGAATCAGCGATTTGTTTCTGCTTTAAACTCTTCCAGCTCACAGCGCCACCATTTAGGCAAAACACATAACCAGATTGCGATTTAGAATCATCTTTATTTGTCTGGAAGCTAGCATCGGTGTAACCTATTACAGCGAGCTCTTCCTGACCTCCATATACCAAGAAAGAATCCTTAGTTCTTCTCAAGTACTTAAGGATATTCTTGGCCAAAGAACCCAATGACCATCAGGGATCGATCGGGTACTGCTCGTTGTGCTCAAGGCATACGAGACATCCGGTCGAGTACATAACATGGCATACATGATAGATCCAATTGCGGATGCATATGGAATCTTAATCATGCGATCCTCTCTTCTGAGTTGAAGGGATTGTGCCTTTGATAGGCATACGCCATGTGTCATGGGCAAGAACCCTTTCTTGGAATCATGCATATTAAAGCGTCTCAACACTTTATCTATGTATGTACTCTGACTTAGGCCAAGCAATCTTTGCGATCTATCTCTATAGATCCTGATTCCTAATATGTAGGTAGCTTCACGCAAATCTTTCATAGAAAAGCAATTCCCTAACCAAGTCTTAACTTGTTGCAAAGTAGGGACGTCGTTTCCGATGAGTAATATGTCATCTACATATAACAACAGGAATACAACTATTCTCCCACTAACCTTCTTGTAAACACAAGGTTCATCTTCATTTTTAATGAATCCAAAGCGTCTCACGCAGTTTCATCAAAACAAAGATTCCAACCACGGAAGCTTGCTTCAATCCATAAATTGATCGCTGCAACTTGAATACTTTCTTGGCATCATACGAAGTGTCAAAGCCCTCGAGGTTGTGTCATGTACACGTCCTCGAGGAGATTTCCATTAAGGAAAGCGGTTTTGACATCCATTTGCCATATTTCATAGTCATGGTATGCGGCGATGGCAAGTAAAATCGAGCAGATTTAAGCATCATGGCTGGCGAGAAAGGTTTCATCATAGTCTACACCATGAATTTGCTTGAAACCCTTAGCAACGATCGTGCCTTATAGGTATGAACCTTACCATCCATGTCATTCTTCTTCTTGAAGACCCACTTGCACCCTATGGGAGTAACCCGCCAGGTGGCTCTACCAAGGTCCATACCTGGTTAGTGTACATGGAATCCATTTGATTTCATGGCCTCAAGCCACTTCGGTCGAGGGCGATGTGGCCTCCTGGTAAGTCACAGGCTCATCTTGATCCATGAGAAGTACATCACCCTCTTTGAGTCATGAGAAATCCATATCTCTCGGGTTGGTGGCGTATCTGCTAGACCTCTGGCTGGTCTTATGTTACTTGGCGAGGTTGTTACTGTCACAACATCTTGTGCGGTTGCTCTTGTTCCTCCATAGATGTGTCACTACTCTGTGATACTTGAATTTCTTCAAGTTCTACTTTCCTCCCACTAATTCCTTTGGAAACGAATTCCCTTTCTAGGAATACACGATTCGGCGACAAACACTTTGCCCTCGGAAGGATTGTAAAAGTAGTATCCCTTGGTTTCTTTAGGATACCCCACAAAGAAGCATTTATCGATTTGGGCTCAAGCTTAGTGGAAATTTGTCTTTTCACATACAACTTCACGACCCAAATCTTCATGAAAGACATCTTGGGTTTCTTGCCAGTCCATATCTCATATGGTGTCTTTTCCTGATTTTGGATGGAACACGGTTAAGTGTGAAAGCTGCAGTTAAATAGAGCATGTCCCCAGAAGGAATTTGGAAGATCCGCATGACTCATCATAGACCGGACCATGTCCAACAAGGTTCGGTTTCTCCTTTCAGAAACACCATTCCATTGCGGTGTTCCAGGAGGAGTAAGTTGGGATAGGATCCCACATTCTTTCAGATGATCATCAAATTCAAGGCTCAAATATTCACCACCTCGATCTGATCGAAGGATCTTAATATTCTTACCTAGTTGGTTTTGTACTTCATTCTTGAATTCTTTGAACTTTTCAAAAGATTCCGATTTGTGTTTCATGAGATACACAAAACCATACCTACTATAATCATCAGTAAATGTAATGAAGTACTGAAAGCCCCCTCTGGCTAATGTGTTTAGTGGTCCACATACATCAGTATGTATGAGGCCCAAAAGATCACTAGCCCTTTCACCTTTTCCTGTGAATGGGGTTTTTGTCATCTTTCCTAATAAACAAGACTCACATGTCTCAAATGATTCATAATCAAAAGAGTCCAAGAATCCATCTTTATGAAGTTTGGAAATGCGCTTCTCATTTATATGGCCTAAGCGACAATGCCAAAGATAAGTCGGATTCAACTCATTTGGTTTTATCCTTTTGGTATCGATGTTATAAATGGGCATTTCGAGATCAAGGACATAAAGTCCATTACTCATTTGTGCGCTAGCATAGAAAACATCATTTAAATAAATAGAGCAACATTTGTCCTTTATTATAAATGAAAAACCAGACTTGTCCAAACAAGAAACGGAAATAATATTCCTGCTAATTGCAGGCACAAGATATGATTCTCTAACTGAAAAATAAGCCCACTAGGCAAAGTTAATACATAAGTTCCGACAGCTAAAGCAGCAACTTTTGCTCCATTGCCAACTCGTAGATCAACTTCGCCCTTTGCCAACGGTCTACTCCTTTTGAGCTCCTGCACATTAGTACAAATGTGAGACCCACATCCAGTATCTAATACCCATGATGCAGAAGTAGATAAATTGACTTCTATAACAAAAATACCTGAGGTGGAAGTCTCACTTCCCTTCTTCTTTTCTTCCAGGTACTTTGGGCAGTTCCTCTTCCAATGTCGATTACATGATGGAAGCAATTGCCTTCTTTAGCCACACCGCCCTTAGGCTTCAAGGCATAAGTCGCGAGGTTTGGGCTTGTTAATTCCTTGCCCTTGCCCTTATACTTGTTCATGGGCTTCTTGAGCGCTTCTTGCCGCTTTCCACCATTGACCATCAAAATGGCCTTCCACTTTCCCTTTGTTGATGTTATGTTCAGTGATTCTCAACATGCTTATGACTCTGGCAGAGTTTTGTCCATGTCATTCATAGTGAAATTCATGACAAACTGATTGAAACTCTCTGGCAACGATTGCGAGGATCAGTTAATCGCAAGCTCACGCTGAGGAAAAACCCAATCAATCGAGGTTCTCAATATACCCAATCATTTTGAGTACATAAGGACCTCACGGGCATCCTTACGCGGTTGCTTTGGAAAAGGGCTTTGGAAACTTCATACCGCTCATGCCTTGCTTGCTCTTGATAGAGCATCTTGAGGTGTTCGATCATATCGAGCGGCTTCCATGAGCTCATGTTGTACGGCTCGAGTTCATGGTGGCTAGCATGAGGCGAGCAACTTCTAGGGCATCATCTTGATGCTTCTTATAAGCATCTTTTTCGACCCTAGGGGCATTAGCGTGAGTGGCTCTTGGGGTATTGCCTCTTCAAGAACATCTGACTTTTCTCTTGCTTGAGGACAATCCTCAAGTTTAGGTGCCGATCCGAGAAAGTTTGTTCAGGACAACTTTTCCTTCTCAAGGATTGATCGCGATGAGTTATTGTGAGTGTTTGATGCCATGGTAATCTACATTAAGAAAATATCACGAATATAAGTATCATGCAATAAACATATTTAATTAGGTCTTTAATAAAATACGCCTCCAACTCTTTTACTCACACCAATGACCCTCATCATTGATTCGGAAAATCCCGTTGGAAGATTTTCTAGTGGGCGAGATCCATATTTCACTTTATTTTAAGTCGACTTTGGTGATCACTTAAAATTCGATTATTTAGGTAGGAACTCCTTCCAATTGTATCTTATACAATTCTCGGATAGTTGGGTGAATAACTATTTATTCTAATCCATCATATGGAGGGTTCCCAATTCACTTGCCTCTAAACCTTTCAATCCTATTATACTCGCTTTAGTTAAGTTAGACCCAAAGATAGCGAGTTGGATATTACATTTATCCCATCGCATCTTACTAGTATGGAAAATGCACTCCGCTTTGGCGAACCCACATTTTCGATATTAGCCTTGATGAGTGCCACTTTGGAAGGCATTTAAACTTAATATTTCTTTTGAGGGATTTTTATTAAAGTTGATCTCACCATTTGTTAAACTATTTAACCTATAATATTTATACATGCATCTCATACAAAATTTGTTAAACTATTTAACCTACTATATTTATACATGCATCTCATACATATATAGTAAATAAATGTGATGTGGTTATGGCCCCTAACGTATTGATTCTCACAAGCCAATGAGAGAATCTAAGCTAAACCTAGGAACGATCATACTTCTCCAAGTGTGACCTTCAATGTAGCCCTCTTATGATTTTGCCTTCTTGTCTCCTTCA
Source organism: Calophaca sinica (assembly GCA_037113605.1). Classification (NCBI taxonomy): domain Eukaryota; kingdom Viridiplantae; phylum Streptophyta; class Magnoliopsida; order Fabales; family Fabaceae; genus Calophaca; species Calophaca sinica. The sequence continues at coordinate 127,961 of JBAFXK010000056.1, read as the reverse complement.
TTACATTAATGAGAGTACTCGTTTTACATACGAGGGAGTGAGATGAGAAGAGAATTTACATTCAGAATTAAAAGAGAGGCACGACACGCAGGCCGTATTTTTAATCCAAACAAAAGGCACGGCACGCAGGCCGTATTTTAAAATTCCAAAATAAATAAAAAGGACTAAGGCCATAACCACTCATCATGCATCAAAAAAACATTAATGACAATCAATAATAATAATACACATTTATTACTTATTAATCTTGTCATTAATAGTGATTAAAAGCAATTAATTAAAATTAAAACTTTCAAAAACTCGCTTCGCAGATTCAGCACGGGGGTTTCAGTGAACATTTCACGTTGCAGAAAACATTGCCGCCTCATCGTGACCGTGAACGCTTCATGCCACAGTAATAACATCGCCATTTCACGTTGTTACCAACACGGTTCTGGGTACCAACACTTGGACCCATCGATGCCTATCCTTAAACCCGCAATAAAACATGTTGCATCAACACTTGACACAAAAGCCGAATCAAACAAATATACAGAATCACAATGTATATATATATATATCTCATATATGTATAGATTATTCGAAGCGACATATATATCACATATATACTCAACCGGGTTTTCGCAATCATACAAGGTATAATTTTTAAAACGAACAAATTCATAATCTACCATAAAACCAACAGATTCGTAATCTAGCATACAAGAATGCATGTCATACACACATGTAACCATAGTAAACCGAATCATGGTTTATAAGTGGCTCGATACCCTTTGTAGGAAATCGCGCAATAACAGAGTTTAAAAGCGCAGCGGAAATTTAAACTTTCCCTTCCATGGATCCTGCGAATGGTCATGACTCGGGGGTTATATGAATTACCTCTTGTAGCGCAGATCGTTTGCGATGAAAATTGGAATCGAGCACGAGCGTCGCCGCGTAAAAACAACGCCTCTCGTAGTCCACACGAGCGACCGAATGGGAGGCGGTCTCCGTCCGCGGTGCTGGTGACGTGCGGAACGATCCGCGATGCAAGTCACGATCTTTGGAGCGGCTAGGGTTTTTCAGTGTTAGGACTTGATCTTAACGAGTCTATTTATAGACTTCACTTAAAGCGACCTAGAAACCGTAGCTTACCGTGTGCTCTCGGCGCACCGTAACTTATCGTGTTCTGCGTCTTTCTTGACTCGTATTTGGTGCATCGTAAGAATGCACCGAATAAAATGAGTCTCACTCATTTATTTAATCTCCCATTAGCTTTGTTCTCATGTGTGTGACCTGTAGGTTCATAGCGTTGGCAATAATATTAAATCACTATTTAATATTATAAGCGATGGCGGTGTCTAGCAATACATCAACGCTACCCAAGTAACGAGAATGTCGGTGTTGTGGCGTAACCTTTCGTGATAATGATCATGTGTATAATTACCCTTTTGCCCTTATATCTATATTGAACACAAGGCATAGTATGTGTCACCCTTGTATAGTTCAATATTATATTCCTTGATGCGAGTAGACTTAGTAACAACAAATAAGATCAATATCTCATATTGACTTATTTCAACATGGCCATGCATTTACGATCATACTCTATCAAGGGCCCACGAATATTACTCTGTTATGTAGGAGGGCAAATCCCATCTAGGTCACTCATGTCTCTTTGCATGACTCGTTGAGTGCCAGGTTGACCGACTTTATAATTGTCTATTGCAGACAATGTTTGGCGGCAATAAAACACTCAACTCCTCATGTAGGGACCATAGTGGTTTCAGTCTGAGGGTGGCATACACCACTATCACTATGAGAATAACTCATGACACTTACATAACACACTATGTAGTATTCTCATGGCGGGTCAATCCGATTACACAATTACCCTAACGTGTACCTATGTGGTGACTTGATATCTCATATCTATAACTTTGTGAGATGAGGTTATCAGTCCACCCACATAATAGTCTTGATGCATTATTATTGTCCTTAATAATAATAATACTCGACTACGGATATTTAGAGTAAGTTCTTTAGTATCTCACAACCGAGTCGTCTACTCGATGTTCTATTGAAAACGAACTTTTACTCAAGGACTTTATTACGTTGAAACAAACATAATAATTGAAAATGCCTCATATAATAAATAAACTACATGATACAAAATATAAGTCCAAAGGAAAAACATTGGCCTCTAGGGCTTACACCAACAATAATGCCAGTCAAAAACAAGAAAAATGGCTCTATTTTCTTTAAAGCAAAGAGGAAAAACAATATTTATAAAATCAAGCTCTCTGAGTTGGCCAATCAAAATGTCAAGTGCTTTTTGTCACTTAATGAAGAACAATGGAGTTAGCACAAGAGATTAGGCCATGCCAACTTGAGGTTAATCCCAAAGCTTAACAACAAGGAACTCGTTAAAGGCTTACCAAATCTTAAGTATTAGTCTGATGCTCTTTGTGAAGCATGTCAAAAAGGGAAACAAACAAAATCTTCATTTGAATCTAAAAATTTTGTTTCCACTTCAAGGCCTCTTGAACTTTTATATTTAGATTTATTTGGTCCAACTAAAACTGCCTCTTTGTCTGGAAAGAAATATGGTCTTGTTATTGTTGATGACTATACCAGATGGACATGTGTAAAATTCCTTGCCCATAAGGATGAGTCTTTTAAGATGTTTTTTGTCTTCTGCAAACAAGAGCAAAATGAAAAAGGTGTTTGTGTTACAACTATTAGGAGTGATCATGGTGGCGAATTTGAAAATGAACTATTTAAAAACTTTTGTGAAGAACAAGGTATTTCTCATAATTTTTCTTCCCCTAGAACACCACAACAAAACGATGTTGTAGAAAGGAAAAATAGATCTCTTCAAGAGATGGCCAGAACCATGATTCATGAAACTAATATTGCAAAGCACTTTTGGGCAGAAGCAGTAAACACTGCATATTATATTCAAAATAGAATCTATATTAGACCTATCTTGAATAAGAATCCATATGAATTGTGGAAAGGAAAAAACCCAACATTTCTTATTTTCATCAATTTGGGTGTATTTGCTTTGTTCTCAATACAAAGTCTGATCTTAGTAAACTTGATTCAAAAGCACAAAAAGGTATCTTTTTGGGATATTCTGAACGCTCTAAAGCTTATAGAGTATACAACAAAGAAACTTTGATTATTGATGAGTCAATGCATGTGAGACTTGATGACAAGAAGCCTGCCACTGAAATGCCAGAGCTAGATGAGATCTTTGCAGATATGCAGATAAGCAAAGGAACAGATGTTGATGCATCTGGTGGTGACTCTGATGTTGCCTCTGGTCCTGCGTATGGTAACCAGACTCAAGTAGAGTCAAGAGGTGGAAGTTCAAGACTCATCACCCTAAGGACCAGATCATTGGGGAACCAAGTGACAGAATTAGAACCATATCATCTCTCAAAGAATACTCAGATCTTGCATTATTATCAGAGATTAAACCAAAGATGTAACACCTGAGGACGAGATCGACATCGTATTAGGTCGACGTATCGAGACCTCGACCAAGACCTTGTGTCGAGATCCCGTGACTAGATCGTTTGCCGAGATCTTTTGTCGAGCTGATGAGACCACGTGCACTAGTGAAAATGAGGAGGTCGGGTGTCGAGTTGATGAAGTCGCGTCTGGCGATGAGGACGCAAAGTCGGTGAGGAGACCGCGTCCACGAACTGGTGTTAGAACCTTGTACGCTTGCACGAGCACTCTTGTCGACATCGTGTCGAGATGACACCTCGTATTATTTCGAACGTTACTTAGCGTTATTATTATATTGTTTGTAATTATTACATTGTCGGTTTGCCGTTGGCCGAAGCCAGTAGAGGGAAGTTCTGAGAGGAACGAGTTAACGGGTAGATGATTGATGGGATTGGCATCTTATAGCTGGAGTTACGTTTATACCCCTTTCTCGCCAGCTGTATACCACGACCGATTCCCTCACGCTCATTCTTTCTCTTTTCTTCTTTCTTCTTCCTTCCTTCTGCTCTGTGTTTCGTTATTTTCTTCAAAATCTCCATCGACGAAACCGTGAGTTCCATCGAGATTCTGCACAAGCTTTCTTCATCAATTTTGTTCATCATCAACTTCTCGACCCATATCTCGTCTGATCGACCATCACCGTTGAGGTATGAAGAACAGATTTTCTTTCATCTGTGCTACTGTTTAGCGCTAATTCTTCTTCCATTTTTAACCAGTTTTATGCTTCCAAATCATATCAAATTGATGGGTTTTCTTATTCACAATATTACCTATCTTTTTAACCGATTAATTGGGCTTGTAAAACAAATTTCTTCCTCTGTTTTTCTGCAATCGGCAGTGCCCAGAAACCTCCATTTTTGGTTCATTTCGATTTTCTTGTTTTTCATTTGTTGTTCTGGTTATTGTTGTTGTCGATCTATCTGTTGAAGCATCAGATAACTTTTTCATGAAATTTTGATCGAAATCCCTAACTTTGTGTTAGAGGAAAAATATATTTCAGTTCTTGAGTTTTATATTTTTCTGGGTTGTGGTTGAGTTTGGGGAAGAGAGAGCTAGATGTATTAGAACCCATAGATCGATCTAAATTGTGTTTGTTTTAGGAAGTCTGATTCAGAGATCGAGTGATTTCGAATCAAGGTGTACGGAAAGCGAATCCAAGGACGCTAAGCGCAGAATCCGTAACGAGGATCGACGTGTCGAGGTCGACCGAGAAGCGTGCGTGTCGAAGTCGTTGTCGAGTTCGTTGAAGACAGTAGATGTCGAGATCGAGTAAGAGAAGTCGTTGTCGAGCTCTTAGAAGACACCGTGTCAGGTCGTTGTCGAGCAAAGATTAACTTGGAGTTCGAAGGGCGCTTCACATTAATATTTTCGTAGTATGCTAAGCGTAAGGGCATTTCATATTCTACGTGGTTATGTTATTGTGTATGAATTTCTGACCGTGTCGAAATTTGAAATGTTGTGATATGATTGAGTTTTTCATGTATTTAATATGTGATTGAATATATGTCGTGAAGTGTGTATTGCATGTTGAATTGTGTTTCTTCATGTCGAGCTTGCTCTTTTATTTGACATGCGGTTGAATATCTTGTGTTTAACTCTTTGAATATCGTATGCGGCGAATTGTTCATCGAGTGAGCGAGCTAGGTGAGTCGTATGACGTTTTTGAGCCGTGACCCGGATAAGCGAGGTGCTAGGTCCCCTTTTTGTTTACGGAGATTGACTAGACGTCGCCACGCTACGGGACTGAGTTGACCGTCCCTAGGGAGAGCGAGGATCCCAAGGCTTCGGCTGGACTTTCCGACATACTGATGCACGGCGTGTGCATTCGGAAAAATTGTCGAGTCGAGAGAAAATGGATTTGCGAGTTGTGTCGAGTTTAGAGTGAGATGGTCGAGTCACGTCGGTGAATGTTATACTTTCTTTGTTTGCTTATATTTTTATGTCGAGCTTATCTTGAATTGTTGAGAAGTTGACCCTTTCCGTGGTGCCTTCAATCCATGGCGGTTACCCAGGCGATGTCGAGTGCGAGGAACTTCGGCGATAGATGATGCCGAGGAGGATCTCGGCGAGGACCCGAGTGACGACCTCTATCTGTCGTGATTGTTGATTTGTTGGATGTTTGTTTTTCTGAGTACTGTACTTGTTTTTCTTTGTGTTCGAGGTCGTGACCAGTTTGGGCGATGTTGTGTTGTTGCTCTGAGGTAGGTGGTGGTCTTACTTTTGGAAGCGGCCCCTGCGTGGGAGTCTGCCGGAAGTACCCCCAGGGTATGATGGCTCTTTTGAAGTTGTCGTACTTAGGTGTATTTTCTTTGCACATTTGCTACTCTGTATTTTGTATACATTATTATTTCGAGTGATATATATATGTGTATGTTATGCATGTATGTTTTATTAGAATTTAAGTCTTGTGTCTTAGTTGCACCATGTTTCGAAAAAGTCAGTAATTACTACGATGTGCACGAGTTGGTTTTATAAAAAAAATATACCGTATTTTTCAAAGGCACAAGAGTTTTGTTTTTAAAACACATCTCATATAGGTTTTTGTTGAGCTTGGTGTGTTGAGCTCGGTAACTCGAGCTCGGTATATTGAGCTCGGTAGCGGTCAGAAGCGGTCGTTCTGACTTTGGTATCGAGCAGCTTGATTCAGTTCGACCGAGTTGTGCATAGGAATTTGGGTAGTCACTATGTCGGGTTATGTGTGTTGGGTACCTAGTTGTTTTGTGTTGATTCTTTGTTTGATTAAGTGAAGCACTTATTGCTTGAGAAATTGTTTGAGCTGTTTCTTGATTGAAGCGGTGTGTTTTAACACATCCTTGTTGTGAGATTCTCGACGGGGTTTTGAACTTTGTGGAATCTAATGCCACCTCGTAGGAATACGACATCCGCAACCGAGAACGTCGACATGGAACGAGCTATTCAAGCTATGACCGAGATGGCGGCAGCCATGGCTCAACAATCATTCTTTGCAACTCAACAGGCTAACGCGATGGCTCAGCCAGGCGGCGTTAACTCGGCGAACTTGCGGCAGCGACAGCGAAGCGAGCGAAATCTTTGGCGAGAGGATTGGCCGACTTCGGGAAGCATGATCCACAAAGTTCTACGGTGAGCCAAATCCGGATAAAGTCGATCTTTGGATGCAAGAGATCGAGAAGATCTTTGAGGCACTTCATTGCGGGACAGCGTGAAGGTCGACTATGCTACCTACTTCGCTAGGAGGCAGAGTATTGGTGGAGAGGAGTGAAGCAAGCGTTTATAGCGAGAACATCGCGAGATGACCTGGGAGCTTTTTCGTGAAAGGTTTTGGACAAGTACTTCAGGATCTGCACGAGCGAGAAGGAGCAGGAATTTCTTCAATTGCACAAGGCAACTTCGACGGTGTCAGTCTGCGCCAAGTTCGAATCGTTGGCGAGGTATTTGATCCATTCCGTGATCGAGTTGACGAGAGATGGTTGAGTGAGAGATTCCAGCGGGGATTGAGATTCGACATTCAAGTCGATAGTGTCGTTGAGGATCGAAATCTCCAAGAGTGATTGATCGATGTGTCGAGGTAGAAGGAGTGAGGAGCCACAAGAAGAAAGCGTTGTGGGCGGACCGGTGAGACCCAGTGTGGGGCGTAGATTTGCACGAAGCGGAAACTACGCGAGAAGAGGCCTTACGGCCAGGCCTCGGGGAACAACAACAGGACGATGTCGTCCGATGACCCAAGTACCGAGGAGTGGAGGTCGGACCGGTGTCGAGGTGATTTGCTACCGATGTGGAAAGCGGGACATTACGCGAGTAAGCGTACTCGAGAGGAGGAGGTGTGTTTTAATTGCAAGAAGCCAGGGCATTTTGCTAAGGATTGTCCTACACCTAAAGCTGGACCGAGTATGCTTGTGGCAAAGGCCAAAGGAAAGCGTCAGTGGCTAAAGGCGAGTTTTACGCATGAGTGGCGAGGAAGCGGATCGAGTGATGATCTTATCCAAGGTGAATGTGAGATCGAGGGTAAACCCTTATCCGTTCTTTTTGATTGGTGCAACCCATTCCTTTATTTCTTACGATTGTGTGAACCTTTGAACTTGATTTGTGGATCGCCACCGTTTAAATTAGTAGTTACAACCCGGTGCTAAAACCTTAGTCACAAACACCGCATGTCTTAATTGTGTAGTGATTATTCGAGTAGAAAGTTTGTGGTCAATTTGGTTTGTTTGCCTCTTAAGGGCTTAGATGTTATCCTCGGGATGGATTGGTTGTCACACCACCATGTCCTTTTGGGTGTGCGTAAAGCGTAATTTTTCCGGACCTTGGAGTCTCCAATTATCTTTACGCCGAACGTGTTGGAGTTTCTTTGAAAGAAGGAACTAGGGAATACATGTATCTAGCTAGTTCGGAAGTTTTCCAGCCAGATCGGCGTGAAGAATGTTCCAGTGGTGTGTGATTTTGAGGGCGTTTTCGAAGGCGTGCGGAGATTACCACCAAGACGAGAGGTCGAGTTCTCCATCGACTGATTCCAGGAAACAGACCGATTTCCAAAGCGCCGTGCGGGATGTCTCTGCCGAGATGAAAGAGTGAAGTCCCGTGATCGAACACTTGGAGTCGAAGCAATTCATACGACCGAGCGTGTCACCGTGGGGAGCTCGGTGTTGTTGGTTAAGAAGAAGGATGGGCGATCAAGGTCGTGCGTGGACTATCGCGAGCTCAACAAGGTTACCGTGTGAAGAATCGTTATCCGTTACCACGTATTGACGACTTGATGGACCAACTTCGTGGAGCGGTGATCTTTCCAAGATAGACTTGAAGTCGGGCTACCATCGATTCGCGTGAAGGAGGAAGATGTCGCCAAAACAGCGACTTTCCAGGACTAGATACGGTCACTCACGCAGTATTTGGTGATGCCGTTTGGAGTGACGAATCGCGGTGTGTTTATGGACTACATGAACAGGATTTTCCATTCGTTTTTGGATCAGTTCGTTGTAGTGTTCATCGACGACATATTGATTTACTCGAGGAACCGAGAAGAGCACGCAGAACACCTATGTCGAGTACTACAGATATTACGAGATAAGCAACTCTATGCCAATCTGTCGAAGTGTGAATTTTGGCTTGAAGAGGTGAATTTTCTTGGTCACGTAATTTCCAGAGAAGGGATAGCTGTGGATCCAATTAAGATTGAGGCGGTGATAGCGTGGGAACAGCCTAAGACGGTTACCGAGATCAGGAGTTTTGTCGGCTTAGCAGGATATTACCGAAGATTCATTGAAGGTTTCTCGAAGATTGTCGCGCCTCTTACACGATTAACGAGGAAGGATCAACCTTTTGCTTGGACCGAGGAATGTGAAGCCAGTTTTCAACGACTGAAGGAGCTTTTGACGACAGCGCCTGTGCTGATTTTGCCTCAACCAGAAGAGCCTTTCGAGGTGTATTGTGATGCGTCACACCAGGGATTGGGATGCGTGCTGATGCAACATCGGAAGGTGGTCGCGTATGCTTCAAGACAGCTTAAGATTCACGAGAGGAACTACCCTACTCACGACTTGGAGCTAGCAGCCCGGTAGTTTTTGGCGCTCAAGATATGGAGGCACTACCTTTGGGAGCACTCTTCTTGTTTTCAGCGATCACAAGAGCTTGAAGTACTGTTCGACCGTAAAGAGCTCAACATGCGCCAACGTAGATGGACGAAATTTCTCAAGGACTACGACTTTACGTTGGAATACCATCCGGTAAGGCTAACGTAGTAGCGCATGCGTTGAGCGGGAAGAGCGTTTTAACCTCGGTAATGATGATCAAGGAGTTGGAGATGCTCGAGAAGTTCCGAGATTTGAAGTTGAGTGTCGAAGTTTCACCGGGAAGCCGAGATTTGGTATGCTTACTATCTCTAACAGATTGTTGGGCGAGATCCGAGACCAGCAAGTTCATGACGAGCTTCGCAAGAGAAGATTGATTGATAGCGCAAGGGAAGGCGACGAATTTCAGGCCTGAGCGACGATATCTTGAGGTGCAATGGCCGAGTGTGCGTACCTAACGATCCGAGCCGAGGAAGTTGATTCTCGACGAAGCGCATAAGAGCAACTTTAGTATTCATCCCGAGTTACGAAGATGTATCAAGACTTGAAGAAGCATTTTTGGTGGTCGGAATGAAGAAGCAAGTGGCCGAGCACGTAGCTTCATGTTTAACGTGTCGTAAAGCCGAAGGTGGAGCACCAACGACTGCAGGAATGCTACAATCGCTGACGTAAAGATGGAAATGGGACAAGATTTCCATGGACTTCGTTGTAGGTTTGCCGAAGACGCAGAAGAAGAATGATTCGATTTGGGTGATCGTCGACCGATTGACCAAATCCGCCATTTCATTCTTACGGTGAGGTCGACATACAACGTGGAAAAAGCCGACCGAGATCTACATTGCGGAGATAGTACAACTTCATGGAATACCCTCTTCGATCGTGTCGGACCGAGATCCGAAGTTCACGTCTCATTTTTGGAGGGAATTGCAAGGAGCGATGGGGACCGAGCTCAGGCTTAGCTCGGCATATCATCCATGCATCGACTGGCCGACCGAGAGAAAGATCCAGTCGCTTGAAGATTTGTTGTGAGCTTGTACGTTAGATCACCGAGGAAGTTGGGACGACGTCTTACCATTGGTGGAGTTCACATACAACAACAGTTTCCATGCGAGTATCGGGATGGCACCTTTGAAGCGTATGGACGGAAATGTCGACGCCTCTTTGTTGGTACCAGGACGGCGAATGAATCGTCAGAGGACCAGATATGATCCGGCAGACTCACCGGAGAAGATCCGTTTGATCGAGAGATCGGATGCGAACATCTCAAAGTCGGCTGTAAGAGTTATGCGGACCAACGACGTCGACCACTCGAGTTCGAGGAAGGAGAACATGTATTTCTTAGAGTCACCCCCACTCACCGGAGTTGGTCGAGCGATCAAATCCAAGAAACTTACCCCTAAATTCATTGGACCTTACCAGCATTCTCCGTCGTATTGGTCGGTGGCATATCGATTGCCTTACCCCCATTCTTGTCGAACATCCACGACGTCTTCCACGCCTCACAATTGCGGAAGTATGTTTCCGACCCTTCTCATGTCATCGAACCGGATGTGATTCAAGCGAAGGGCGACTTATCTTTCAAGCGTTACGCAAGAATCGTTGATCGGAAAGCCAAACAATTCGCGGAACAAAGAGATCCAACTTGTCAAAGTTGTGTGGGATCAAAAGACGGGTGATGCGACTTGGGAGCTGGAGGAGAAGATGAAGACTCAGTACCCTGAACTTTTCTGAGGTAAGAATCTTATTTGCAATTTCGAGGACGAAATTTTTTAGAGGGAGAGATTGTAACACCTGAGGACGAGATCGACATCGTATTAGGTCGACGTATCGAGACCTCGACCAAGACCTTGTGTCGAGATCCCGTGACTAGATCGTTTGCCGAGATCTTTTGTCGGTGATGAGACCACGATGCACTAATTTCTTTGGTGAGGAGGTCGGGTGTCGAGTTGATGAAGTCGCTGCATCGAAATGATGAGGACGCAAGTCGAAATGAGGAGACCGCGTTCACGAACTCGTGTTAGAACCTTATGCGCTTGCACGAGCACTCTTGTCGACATCGTGTCGAGATGACACCTCGTATTATTTCGAACGTTACTCAGCGTTATTATTATATTGTTTGTAATTATTACATTGTCGGCTTGCCGCTGACCAAGCAGAGTAGGTAATTATGAGAGGAACGAGTTAACGGGTAGATGATTGATGGGATTGGCATCTTATAGCTGGAGTTACGTTTATACCCCTTTCTCGCCAATTGTATACCACGACCGATTCCTCACGCCATTCTTTCTCTTTTCTTCTTTCTTCTTCCTTCCTTCGCTCTGTGTTTCGTTGTTTTCTTCAAAATCTCCATCGACGAAACCGTGAGTTCCATCGAGATTCTGCGACAAGCTTTCTTCATCAATCTTGTTCATCATCAACTTCTCGACCCATATCTCGTCTGATCGACCATCACCGTTGAGGTATGAAGAACAGATTTTCTTTCATCCGTACTCTTGTTTAGCGCTAATTCTTCTTCCATTTTTAACCGCTTTATGCTTCCAAATCATATCAAATTGATGGGTTTTCTTATTCACAATATTACCTATCTTTTAACCGATTAATTGGGCTTGTAAAACAAATTTCTTCCTCTGTTTTGTCGCAATCAGCGGTGCCGAAAACCTCCATTTTTGGTTCATTTCGATTTTCTTGTTTCTCATTTGTTGTTCTGGTTATTGTTGTTGTCGATCTATCTGTTGAAGCATCAGATAACTTTTTCATGAAATTTTGATCGAAATCCCTAACTTAGTGTTAGAGGAAAAATATATTTCAGTTCTTGAGTTTCATATTTTTTCTGGGTTGTGGTTGAGTTTGGGGAAGAGAGAGCTAGATGTATTAGAACCATAGATCGATCTGAGTTGTGTTTGTTTTAGGAAGTCCGATTCAGAGATCGAGTGATTTCAGAATCAAGGTGTGCGGAAAGCGAATCCAAGGACGCGAAGCGCAGAATCCGTAACGAGGATTTGACGTGTCGAGGTCGACCGAGAAGCGACGCGTGTCGAAGTCGTTGTCGAGTTCGTTGAAGACAGCCGTGTCGAGATCGAGTAAGAGAAGTCGTTGTCGAGCTCTTAGAAGACAGCTGTGTCGAGGTCGTTGTCGAGCAGCATTAACTTGGAGTTCGGTAAGGGCGCTTCACATTAATATTTTCGTAGTATGCTAGCGTAAGGGCATTTCATATTCTACGTGGTTATGTTATTGTGTATGAATTTCCTGATCTGTGTCGAGCTGAAATGTTGTGATATGATTGAGTTTTTCATGTATTTAATATGTGATTGAATATATGTCGTGAAGTGTGTATTGCATGTTGAATTGTGTTTCTTCATGTCGAGCTTGCTCTTTTATTTGACATGCGGTTGAATATCTTGTGTTTAACTCTTTGAATATCGATGCTAATTGTTCATCGAGTGAGCGAGCTAGGTGAGTCGTATGACGCTTTTGAGCCGTGACCGGATAGCGAGGGTGCTAGGTCCCCTTTTTGTTTACGGAGATTGACTAGACGCCGCCACGCCACGGACCTGGAGTTGACCGGCCCTAGGGAGAGCGAGGATCCCAAGGCTTCGCTGACTTTCCGACATACGGTACGGCGTGTGCATTCCGGAAAAATTGTCGAGTCGAGAAAATGGATTTGCGAGTTGTGTCGAGTTTAGAGTGAGATGGTCGAGTCACGTCGGTGAATGTTATACTTTGCTGTTTGCTTATATTTTTATGTCGAGCTTATCTTGAATTGTTGAGAAGTTGACCCTTTCCCGTGGTGCCTTCAATCCATGACGGTTACCCAGGCGATGTCGAGTGCGAGGAACTCGGCGAGATGATGCCGAGGAGGATCTCGACCAGGACCCGCGTGCCGACCTCTATCTGTCGTGATTGTTGATTTGTTGGATGTTTGTTTTTCTGAGGACTGTACTTGTTTTTCTTTTGTGTTCGAGGTCGTGACCAGTTTGGGCAGTGTTGTGTTGTTGCTCTGAGGGTGGACTGGTGGTCTTACTTTTGGAGCAGCCTGCGTGGGAGTTCTGGGAAGTACCCCAGGTATTATGGCTCTTTTGAAGTTGTCGTACTTAGGTGTATTTTCTTTGCACATTTGCTACTCTGTATTTTGTATACATTATTATTTCGAGTGATATATATATGTGTATGTTATGCATGTATGTTTTATTAGAATTTAAGTCTTGTGTCTTAGTTGCACCATGTTTCAAAAGTCAGTAATTACTCGATGTGCACGAGTTGGTTTTATAAAAAAAATATATCGTATTTTTAAAAGGCACAAGAGTTTTGTTTTTAAAACACATCTCATATAGGTTTATGTTGAGCTTGGTGTGTTGAGCTCGGTAACTCGAGCTCGGTATATTGAGCTCGGTAGCGGTCCGGAAACGGGTCGTTACAAAAGACAATTGATGAAGCATTGACAGACAATGGATGGATACTTGCTATTGAAGAGGAACTAAATCAGTTTCAGAGGAATGATGTGTGGAAGCTAGTACCTCCACCAGAAGATAAGCAAGCCATTGGAACCAAGTGGGTTTTCAGAAACAAACTTGATGAAGATGGTAAAGTGGTAAGAAACAAAGCAAGGTTAGTTACTCAAGAGTATTCGTAAGAAGAAGGTATTGACTTTACTGAGACCTTTGCACCTGTAGCTAGATTAAAAGCAATTAGAATTTTATTATCATTTGCTGCACATCATGGCATTACTTTATATCAGATGAATGTAAAGAGTGCATTTTTAAATGGTTTCATAAGCGAGGAAGTATTTGTGAAACAACCACCTAGTTTTGAAGATGTTGCCTTTCAGAGCATGTCTTCAAACTTAAAAAAGCTCTCTATGATCTTAAGCAAACCCCAAGAGCCTGAGCCCCAAGAGCTTGGTATGATAGACATTGTAACTTTTTAATGTCAAATGGTTTTGAAAGAGGACAGTTGGATACTACACTCTTTAGGAAATCATGTCTAAAAAGCATTTCATAGAAGTTCAAATATATGTAGATGATATTATTTTTGGTGCTACTAATGAATCTCTTTGTGAGGAATTCTCTAAGCTTATGCAGAATGAGTTTGAGATGAGTATGATGAGAGAATTGAAGTTCTTCTTTAGTATTCAAATCAAGCAATGTCAAGATGGAACCTATATCCATCAGACTAAATATATGAAAGAATTTTTGAAAAAGTTCAAGCTAGAGGAAACCAAACCAATGAGCACACCAATGCATCCTACATGTGCCCTAAGCAGAGATGGATCGAGTAAAAAGATAGACCAAAAGATATACAGAGGTATGATAGGTTCACTTCTTTATCTTACTGCTATGCTTATGTGCTAGATTCCAATATGATCCTCGAGAATCTCATTTAACTGCTATTAAGAGAATCTTTAGGTATCTTAAAGGAACTACTAATCTTTGTTTACTATATAAAAAATTAGATGATTACAAGTTAGTACGATGCTGACTTTGCTGGAGATAGAATTGAAAGAAAGAGCACAAGTGGTGGCTGCTAATTTCTTGGAGCAAACCTTATCTCTTGGTCCAACAAAAGACATAGCACAATAACACTATCAACAGCAGAAGCTGAGTATGTATCTATAGCAAGCAGTAGCTCACAACTTCTGTGGATGAAGTATCAGCTTGAGGATTACCAGATAAAAGAAAATAACATTCTTATCTTTTGTGATAATACCTTTGCTATATGTTTGACTAAGAATCCTATTTTACATTTAAGAGCTAAACATATTGAAATTAAACATTATTTTATTATAAACTATGTTCAGAAAGAGATACTTGAAATTAAATTTATTGATACTGACCATCAATGGGAAATATCTTTACAAAACCCCTTGCTGAAGATAGATTCAACTTTATAAGAAAAACTTGAATTCTCACCTTATAAAGGAATGAATGTTTAAATTGAACATATTTGCTTCTGATATGTGTGCCTCTGATATGCTTGCATTTGGTAGCATACTTGCCTCTGATATCACATGTGCCTTTGATATTGGTATTGCATCTGGTGATAGCATATATGTCTCTGATATTATGTTGCCTCTGTTTATATTATATGTATATCATCTGTTGTTGCATGAATCTGATAACTGTTCATATTCACTTGTGTCTGATGCATTCATTATAAGTTCCCTCTGGGAATCTTTATATAGACATGTCTCTCTGAGACTGATTGATGTGTTAGTGGATGAAAATTACTCTCGCTGAGTCATTATTGCTTTTACTGCTCAAGGACAGTTTTACTGCGCCTCTTTAACACAGTGGTTGACACGACAATTTTAATAATTCTTTTAATTTTATTTTTTGAAAACTGATGAAGGCGGTTTACCTTCTTAAACACATTTATAACCATTCACTCACTTCACTCACCCACAACCCATAATATCTCTTTGAGAAGTCTCACTCTTTGAACCCTAAACCCTCTTTTCGCTTTCTGCTTCTACATTCTCTCTACAACGTTCTACAATGGCTGCTCAACAACAACAAATTGTTTGTCCCCAGAATGCTCGACAACCCACAGTGGATGTTGATCCCAAGGATCTCACTGTTTTGTGCGAAGCTCGTTCAAGAACTTGCTAAGAATGACTACGACTTTAGAACCCCCTTCACTGATATGGGTTTGATTGAATTCTTCTATGTTGACTCCAGAGCTATCTAACTAGAAATTGTCAAAGAATTCTGGTGATTTGCATGGTATGCAAATGACACCATCTGTAGTCACGTTCAAGGAAGGCAAGTCGTGATTACAAAGGGCTTGATTACTGAGGTTATCAAGTGCCCTAACTCTGGAATATAAATCACTAAAAACTGGGAATATGCTTATGGTAGAGTTTTTGTAATCAACGAGCATATCTTTGACAAGCTCCATACCACGAAGGCTGTGGATACGAAGAATTACTTCCGAGTGCTCTTCAAGATAATCAAGAGCAACATTATGTCCAACACTGGCTCAGTGGACTCTGTGAGCATAGACCACAAGTTCGTAATGTGGCATTATGACCTCAAGACTACCCTAAACCTGCCAAGCATAATCTTCAATTTCCCGAGAAGAGCCATTATCTTCTCCAGGAAAGGGCAAAATAGAAATATACCCTATGGAAGGGTTATTTCAGCGATTATGGAAGAACAAGGTATTATCAAGCATCTTCAAGCTCTCAAAACACAAGAAGCTGGAGTCATGCTTCAAACGTGTTTTGCCCCTATCTTTAACAGCGATAACCTAAAGAAGATGAAGCTATTGTCTTCTGAGTTAGTTGCTCCGGCTGCAAAGGAAAATGAAGCTGCCAGTACACCGACCGGAAAGGAAAAAGGGTAAAGACTATTAGTGATGGCCCCTCTATGCCTACAAAGAGAATCACTCGGAGTGCTGCTGGAATCTCCATTTCTTCACAGGCACCTCCATTGGCTCCTCTAGTAAGACCTGCATTCATGCCTTCTTTGCTCACTGAAGAGAATGAAGAAAAGAAAGCTGAAATAGTAGAATTCTTAGAAAAGCCCCTTGAGGAAACTACTCATTATCATGCTAAGCTCAGAACCAAAAGGTTTCAAGGTGAAGTCTTTGCAACTTCACCTCAACAGACTACCTCTGGTGCTGCTATTCCTATTCCCTCTGCTGCTGCTGCTGCCCCTCAGCCTAAAAGGAAGTGGATTGTCAAGCTGAGTGAAGAACCAGCCAAGAAGTCCAAGGTACTTGATGATCTTTGTAAGACTACATGAGTTTTACGTATCTTTGTTGGATCTGCTGGTTCTGCTTCTTAGGTAACCCAACAACCTAAACCTATTTCTCCTTCTGAACCTTTGAAACCAATCTCTTCTATTCTACCCCCATTGCCCTTTAACTCATCATCATCTGATGATGATGATGATGTACCCCTAAGACAGAGACAAAGAACTAATGTCTCAATTCCTTATATAGCACCTCTTTCTATTGTTCCTCCAACTAAATCTAAACCCTTTCCTCCAGCACAACCTAAAGCTACCACTCCACCTCAACCTCAACCACAACCTGACCTTAACCTCCCAACTCAACCAGAAGCTGTAACCAAACCTATAGTACAGGAAACCCAAACCTTTATACCTAGCTCTAATACAATCCATGACATTCATCCCTTTTAAACCTACTCCACCACCTTCTACCCAACAAATTTCAATACCTCCACCATCACCACACCACTCTAACCCTGAACTTATAGCAGAATAAATCTTAGAAGATGAAATCGTCATCACTTCTAAGATTGGCTCTGAGATTGTTCAAAACCTTGAATCTGAACCCCCTACTCCATATTCACACGATGACATTGTCATTATTTCTCAACCCTCTGAAACACAAACCCAACCACCCTCTTTTGACCTCACCCAAACCCAATCCATTGCTTCTTCAAGCCAACCTCCAGTTATCCATCTGTACCGTGGCCCAAGCTTATTACCTCTACCAAACCGTAACCTATTTTCTACCTTTTAGAGGTCTATGGCATCACAACAGGAACAAATTGACATAGAAAAATAGAATGAAGAGGATTGTGCTTCATCTGTCGGTACATGGCTGGCTCTAGAAGATTTTTATGATAACTGGCATTTTGTGACTAGCTGGTTTGAGAGTCACCAGGAGAAACAACTTAAGTTAACAGGAATAATTCTGGCTGCACCTGCATGGAAAAGGGCTCCAAGTGAATCTCCAGCAGTTTAGGAACCAGAACCTATCCCTGCACCTGAACCTGAAACTCCTCCTCCTGCATCCACTACTATGGTTGCTCAGGCCTCTGCCTCTACTTCTTCTATTCAATCTGACAGTGTTGTTGTTCTAAGGTCTATCTTGGACTGATTGATTGAAGATAACATATAATTCAAGCAATTCATGGTCTCTTCTAAGCAATTCATAGACTCTTCCATTCAGAAACATGATGCAGTTGCCGATATGTTGAAGACAATATTGGAGAAACTGAAGAAGTCTTAGCTTGCCCTTGGGATTTTTCATTTTTCACCTTGTTGTTTCTAAGCCCTGTACATGCTTTTTTTTAGTTAAAACTTTTGTAATGTGGTACTCATTTTGATTAACGAAATAGTTGCTTTTTGGTACCTATTCTATTTTAAACTTTATCTTTCTATCTACTCTGTTTTGACAATGATGTTCTTTATACTCTTAACCTTTTTGTCTGATGACAAAAGGGGGGGAAAATAGAGAAGTATAGAGTATTTGATGAACTTAATGAATCAACCAAGTGTTAAAAGAAAATGAACACCATGCATTGCATTATGTAACACCCCGTTTCCGGAGTGCTACTAAGTGAACATTCTGACAAAAGTTGACATGTTTCCGAAAGGTGCAATACCCTGCTCGTAGGGTTTTCGAGAAATGTGGTCCTACTTTTTTTTTTAAAGTTCTTTAAAGAAGCAGTCAGAGCATCACAGCGACTTTTAGAAATATGGCGGAAAATAATTTAAGGCACTACATAGACCACATTCATTTATTATGTCAAATCATATATAACAAACGTGTCATGAAACATAACAGGGATTTATTATAACACTGAAATAAACGACAAATAACCTATAGCTGGTCGACACATCACTCTCCTCACTGGACTACTAGTAGGTTCTGCTAACAGTATAGGTAGAAAGCTGGACGACTAACCTCTCAGCTGCTCTTCTCTGCAGTTCCACATCCTCTGCTTGCTCCGCCATCTGGGTTACATTTATTGAATTGAAAGAACCACTGGCAAGGGTCAACTTCTTAAAAATAAAGAGCAGATACGCATATTCGACAACACACTCGATAATAAAACATGTAATAGCACAACATATTACAGGAATTAGCAAATCATGACAATAGGCAAAACAACAATATGCACAGTTCTTAAGACACAATGCAAGACTCACTCACGACTCATCTCACGACTCATTTTCTCTCAACCTTCGACAAATTTTCGGAAAGCAGACGCCGCACTATCCACTGAATACCAGCCGTAGCTTTGGGATCTTCGCTCTCCCTAGCACTATCCATTGAATACCAGCCGTAGCCTAGCTAATCCACCATGAACGAAGGGGACCTAGCACCCTCAGTTGTCCGGCTCACAGCTCAAAAACGTCTTGACGACTCGACTAAACTCTCAGAATCGATGAATAATTCGCCGCATACGAAATTCAAGGAGCAATTCGGATAATTATTCGACCGCATATCAAATAATTTATAGCAAGCTTATTACAGTGAAACGCAATTCAACAAACATAAGCAATTCACATTGTGAAACACAATTCAATACATAAGCAATTCACGGCAGTTATTCAATTACATATTAAATAAATGCATAACTCAACAACATCGTCATTCACATCATGGAATCCATCCCTCTGCAACTCGATAGAGTTGACAGAGAGGTACAACAAGTGTGGGGGGGTTGGGGTCAGGAGACCAACCATAATATTTTTCCCCCACGAACAACTCGGAATATAGGCGACCGCACGACAATAATCACGAAGGGGTTCGGAAACCCTAACTTCGAACCAGGAGAGTTCTCAGACTTCTTTGCATTTAAAACTTGCCCTTACACAAGGACATACAAAAATAAAAGCCTGCAAATATCTAGAAGTGCCCTTACCATAGTTAGTCACTAACGTAGTATCGCAAGTCTCAGGTCCACTTCGCTTGGTCTTCGGAATCACAAATCCTATCATCACAAATAACTTAGCACATTCTATAAATTCTAAACTAACTTAAGCTCTCAAGCTTAACCCTTTTCTAACCAACAATCCACTCAAGCATTTAAATCACTAACTACTTGAAAAGAAATATGGTTTTAAAACCAAAACACTTCTTGAAAATTAACTTATCACATAACAATTTAGAAATCTTAACTTACTTGAAAAGTTAAGTTTTTGAAACTAAAAATCTTTCTTGAACCTCAAAGCAAGATCATGCAAATAACCATTTTCATAAATTTCAAGGTCTAAACATATATTCATACAAGCATTTATACAAGTTAACAAACTAAAATTTCCTTTCCAATTCCTCCTATGGCCTCACGGCCTCAACCACTTTTCTTTCAAAAAAATTTGCAAAAATTTCTTTTCATAACTACAACAATTCCAAGTCCTTTTCAAATACACTTCAAGCATCAAAACACCAAGACAACACCAAACATAACTTAAGCACAAGTTTTAAAACAATTTCCAACAACTAGTTAGTGCCATTTCTATAGCCTTTTTCCTTTCAAAAACAAGTCATGCTCAAAGCCAATTTACAAGTTTCCTAGTTCACTTACCTAAAAACAATTCCAAAACAAGAGTTCTTAAAATGTTCTTTCAATTAGGCCAATTTCAAAAGTCCCCAAAAACATTTAAATCATGCCAATAATCATGCTAAGAATTTAAAGACAACTTGATCAAGTACTACATGCCATTCTAATCCTTCAAGAATCACTTTTGCACAAAACATAAACTAACTTTTATACTTAAACTTGCAACACTACTCCAATAGCAATTAAATCACCTAAAACATTTAATTTAACAATTAAAGACAAGATTCAACAACCTAATTCTACATTTCCTATAGTTCAAGAATAGGCAAAAACCATGAAATAACAAGTTAAGCATGCCAATTCCAAAACTACTACTCAACAATGATCAAACAACTTCCAATAACCCAAATACACTACTAATTGTTTGATTCAATGAGGATCACACTATTTTCCCTCTTTCCCTTAGGTTAGGGTTTCAAGAAATTGGGAATGAAATGTTCATTTCCTCTACTGATCAAAATCAAGTAAAATACAAGTCATAAGAACAACAATTAAACAAGATAGAAACAAGAAACTACCTCCTAAAACTAGAAGGAAGGCTGTGACACCCTCTACCCCATCATGTGATTATAACAACGTAATAGTGTAAAGTAAAACACGGAGAAAAATATATTTTTTGCTTTTCTTTTGGTCCAATCATAATTTCATTCAACCTGGAATAGAGTCGTCACACTCATTGCGGAAAACAAACTTAGTACGGGAGGGGAAACATCAAAAGGAAGTAAAACCAAGATTCCCGATGTCACAATAATTCAGAGCTCTTCCCCTAATTATTACATCGGAAAAATACAAAGACTTAAACAAGTAAACACAAATCTTCTATCTATCCCAACGAGCTATCGTGATTACTCGCCGGCATTCACATCCTCGACACCTGCAGTCTCAACATCTACACATACCCGGTGGGATATGCATAGCCACGAGAGGGGTTAGTCATCATAACCTCAATAGTGTATACAGTGTAGGAAATTAATGAACAATGTGCAATATAAAACAAGTCCAATGGAGACATCTCATTTCCAGTACTACAACAACAACCACAGCATAAAGATGTTACCACAACAATTAAATATCACATGCCACAACATCAACCACAACATTAAGGTACACCACCAAAAACTAAACGATCAGGCATGTTATCATGTAAAATGATGTATTTCTAGAACCATAACTATATGCATGTGGATCCATTTATAACGAGGCCGGGATACCTTGCCCGTTTCGGAATACCATGTCCGTAGTGCCCCAATAACGACAGGACCGGGATACCACGCCCGTCACGGGATACCTTACCCGATTCGCCCATTTTAACCGTAGGACCGGGAAACCTCGCCCGTCACGGGATACCTTGCCCGATACGCCCTACTAACAACAACAACAATGCCGACACCAGTATGCATGAACATGACCAAATGCGGTGTCTATATCCTCTATCGCGATATCTTCGATAGAGTAGCAACAACAACAACAGGACACAAGTTCATAAGTCAGCCAGTGCCTTCAACCAATAACAGAAACATTCAGTGTTCTTAGCAACTTCGATTAAGCACATAATATCCAGGTGAAGCTTTGAAATAGAAAGATTAGTTCTCTCAAATTTATCACACTAATAAATCCTTAGACATCATAAATGAACTTTAGACATCCTACCCAGGCTTTACAATAACAACCTAATTACGGAGACCCGAGGAAACACGTTGAAACAACAAGAACGCAGGCTGTCACTGGGTGCCTGGCGCTGGCAGAGTGGGCGCCTAGCGCCCTGCCACTGTCTTACAAAATGTAAAAGGGTAGTCCCCACTCGTTTGGGGACCAAACGTTGCACCATTATGTCCCATAATACATAATTAAGCATAATCTAGAGTCCTTTAATCCATACTTAGC
Organism: Calophaca sinica; assembly: GCA_037113605.1. NCBI lineage: Eukaryota > Viridiplantae > Streptophyta > Magnoliopsida > Fabales > Fabaceae > Calophaca > Calophaca sinica. Next base: position 105,716 of record JBAFXK010000056.1, on the reverse strand, counting down.
CCCTACAAATTTATAAAATTCGAAAAGTGGTTCTTTAACTATTTAAGTTCAACACCTAATAATTTTCGACAGAAAATTCTGCATAATCCACTTAGCCATTACTATTAGTACTCAAACGTCATCTTGACACCACGAAAATTCATTATCACAACATAACCAACTCATGTATCAATTATTCTAGGTGATTAATCCAAACTTAGTCGATTTTAACTCCATTTTTAGCCTCATAGGAATTCTGTTTTTAAAGTATAACATCACCTTCTATCCCCTACAATAACAACTAGTTGAGTTAGGCAATTCATTAACTTGCACATGATATCAGTGTCAATACCAGGGTACAACAACACAAATCATATAGTATATCTACAAAGTGGGTAGGATTCATGCCATAGCAATTTGCAACAACAACCAACAACTCATAATCCATGAACATCAAAGAGGTCATCAAGAGTAACAATCATATAAACAGTCAAGGCTCAATCACCACACCAAAACCATCTATCAAATGAATTTGTCACATTACATTACGGTAGATACCACAATTCGAAGATTATTATCCAAGGGTTCAAGTATTTTCCTATCACGGCGATGATAGTACTCATTTACTGTTACCGCGCGAGGCGTAGGGGTTTTGGGACACCCCTATTGCTCACTCAAGTTCCATACACTCGCTAGATGAGAAACGACTACCCCTTACCTCAAGAGAATTTCGTGCTCCTAGAATGGGATGAGGTAACACCAAGCTTTTCCTTTCCTAGTGAAGCTTTCTTCAGCAAAAACACAAGAGCAAGAGTTTAGCAATGGAAACATCATAGTTTAGAATCCTAACGTTGATCTTAAAACAAAGCTATCATTAGAAGGCTTACCACTTTCTATTCCTCACAATGAGGCTGTAAGAATCGCAGTAACAATGCTCCCTAGTCGAGCTCCCTAGCGTAGTTTTGAGTTCAGAGCATAAAACTGAAAAAGGGGAGGAAGAAGAACTTGCTCTATTTTAATTGGTCTTATGAGCAGCTTCTAATCATGTTTAGGGTTTTAGAACTGAGGCTTAGTGGCTAGGTTAAGTCTAGGGGTCGTGGTTGCTTCTTCAGGTCGAGAATGGGTCACACGGGGTCACAGAACCGGCCCAAAACGAGTTAAAACGCGGAAAAACGCACAGCCACTTATCAGCTGTGGGCGCCCTGCGCCAGCATCCCCTCGGACCGTGTCTGCTGCCAGTTTTGTGTCCTGACTCGCCTATACGCGCACCGTGCCGATCTTATTGGACTTCTAACTAATCAATAGCATATTTAACACATCCACAAACATGAAATGCTTAATCAAGCACACAAGGAATTATAAGGTTCTAGCACAAAAGTGAGGGTGTTACAAAGGCCACGGTTTTGTGCAGCAAGTTAGGTAGGAAAAATTATGTTTTTTCTTCTTACTTGAAAGGTTGAGAAGAGATGATTGAGTAGGAGAGGAGCAAGAATGGTTGCAAGTTGTAGGTGAAATCAAGCTAGAACACTTGATAAAGCATGGAAGCCATGGATGACATTGGAGCTTCTCTCTCTAGGACATGAAGAAGATGAAGAGAAATGAGGGTGAGGGTGAGGATGGGGGGTCTCGGCCAGCAGAAAATTGAAAGAGGAAGGATGGGTCTTGATATCCCTTTCTTACCAACTCTAGGTAACAAGATGAAAAAGAAAAAAAAAATGAGAATGAAAGTAGAAATGGGAGGGAAGTTTTCGCTGGTGCTTGCAAGGGAAAGGAGAAGAAAATAAAATGGGAATAAGGATGGGGTGGGGGTCACGACCAGTTCACAAAGGGGAGGATTAAAATTTTATAAAACAAATATTTAACGAATACTAATACCTCACTTAGAAAATAAGTAACTAAATAATGAGTGAGTAAATGAAAGTGAAGGTAATAAAAAAGGGGTGGGTCACGCTGGAGCTGTTTAGGGGAGGGTTTTTAATAATAAAAAAAAAACACTTAAGTGAACACTTGCTTGGAAATTAGTCTAATTAAAATATTAAAAGAACTAATCACGTGACATGTGGCACCTCTCAATAAAGTGAGATGCTAATCACATCACAAGTTTAAACATCTAATCTCTCAAGATTACCCTCTACTCCTAGAGTCTTAGGCGTGCTAAAACATGGCGTCGAGTAATCGCGTTACCGATTAATTATTTCGCCGACAATTCGCGAAAATTAATTTACCGAGAAATTAATTCGTCGCGTGATAATAAATTATTATAAATAATAAAAACAATTGAAAACACTCAAAAATAATCACAACAAGTTACGATTCGTTATTAATCGAAATCGGAGTTCGTTTATAAATTTTAATGCGGATAAAAATTTACTTGGCGATTCAAAATACGACGAAACTTCGTTAGAGTTTTTTGATGATTTTTGAACCATGAATTAATATTAAATATTAATTCTTGAATTTAGTTTCATCTTGATTTAATTCAATCATTTTCTTAGTAAAAAAAAATACGCGTTACCGCGTCACATAGAAAACTTATATAATGTTTAAATTGATGAATTTACATTAAAGCAGCACATGTCTACGCTGTCTATTAATTTGAATTGACATCATGAATAATAATTATTTATAATGAATAAATTATTTAAAATAAGTCAAAATAATTCCACGTGCTCTCAGTAAATCATTGAGGTGATCAATCTCTATGATTTATCTTCAAGTATTCAGGATTTTATCGCTAAAATTACTTTTCTTAAAAATTGGGATGTTACAATACCACCCCCCTTAAAATAGTTTCGTCCTCGAAACTACAGGGATAGTAAAATACGAAAAATTACTTTAATCAAATCCATAAAATCATTTACACACATAAGCATTCGCATTACTTATTATTATACATAGTAATATAATATTTATAGCTACATAGTATAGCATGCAATAATAACAATCACAACGCATACATGTATCGCACACGGTACAGTAAACGTAGTTAGTGGACGAAGAATCCCTTGCGATTGACTGATGCTTCATTCCCGATGACGACATCTGCTCATAAACTATCACGAACACGAACTCGAGCACGAACACGAACACGAACTCAACTACAGTTACGCGCTATTATTAAGAGAATGCTATCCTATCCACATACGATCACAGTTACACATAGCAAAAATATAAAAAGACCACTTAGAATCTCAAAAGATTAAAATTCTTTTCTCCAATCAAACATTTTTCTAAAAGAAAATATCAACTTGCTTTGGAACACATCAAAACAAGAAACTAATATAACACAAATTTTATTTTCCCAAGACTCAACCATTCTGTTGGACACTAAAGTTCTTTTGAGATTAGGTTCTCATTGTCTCAAAATTATCAATCAAGCTTCAATTAAAGACTAAAAGTACTCTTAAATTTTAAATCAACAACTCACTCACTCTAAAATCCCTTTTAGGTCAATGTTCTAAAAAAAATGTATACACCTTTATCAATGAAATTACTAACTATTAAGTGGTAAAATTGAAAATCCTGTTTAGTAATATTTTGCTCTTGAAAGATGCTAAAACAAGATTGAAATAACACCTCTAGACACGATACAACTTACTCAAAATTTTTAGAAATAAACTTTTAAATTTGAACAACAGGAAATTATTTCCTTTCAAAACCATAACCAATTCCACATAGCGTTTTAACAAAGGATTAATAGTAAAACCTTTCTCTACCATTCCTATATTACGACTAACACAAAACTTCCAAGAATTTAGTTAAAAAAATTTGAAATTAAACCTCACACATAGTATATGTGGTCACGGGTTCATACTTCCGATAATACACACCAAAACTTGTTTTTTCTTTTCTTTCTTTTTTTTCCAAAAGAAAATAAGATCAGGTACATTTCCCAACAAAACAAGATAAAAATAAGGTAGAAGACATTCCTCAACCCGAGATTGACTAGAAATTTTGGAAATTATCTTTTACTGTAAAAGGAGACAAAACCTTCCTAAACTTTTACCACGAAATTATAATTTAACAAAATCGTCTAAAATTAAGAACCATTCTTGACAAGATCATTAACAAACAATATAGGAATTGAAAACAAAAATTAAAATACTTACCTAGAGCTCCTCCAAGAACTCGTGGTGCTAAGACATTAACAGAAGCAGAACATCAACACCCTCAGTATTATCAACATTAACAACAGCTCCCACATCAATAAATAACAGGAAACGAAGAGGGGATCTTCCTCCCAAATCATCCTAAGGCTCTTGGTTTTCTAAGAGGGAAGTAGAAGGAAATGCAACTCTCTAAGCCTCTCAAGATCCCTCTCACTACCACCACCACACGGTTTTGTATATTTATGAGGAAGGTTGAAGAAAATAGGCTTCTGGAGCATGAGTGGCTTGCGACGCACCCAAAGGGAAGGATAAAGGGAATCAATTTTCTTTCCACTCAATCACTCCCCACTAAACCAATTATTCCCCCACTTTTTTCTTTTCGTTCCTGGCCGACAGGGCAGCAAGAGGATCGCCCAAAACCTCTTTTTTTTTTAACAGGAGTGGCTGGTCTCGGCCCCAGAGGAAATAAGGAAAAAGGCTCATAACAAGGTTGGTCTAAGTCCACATCACCCACTAACACTAAGGCTAAATGGAATATGCTCTGCTCCACCTATTGTGAATGAGTAACCGGTCACGTAAGCAAGAGAAGTGGAAAATGAGTCATCCCACTATGCTTAGCTCATCTTATAGGATAATCTCCCATGACTCAAAAGAATAAGGATAGGGTTTGGTAAAAATATTTGGCACTACCCATTACTTGATGGACAAGTCGTCACGCACTACGTTACTACCGGCAATTCCCACCATCCCTCTAGATTCCATTTAACTAGGCCAAATGGATCTCACCCGAATTAAATTGTCATAAGGCATTTAATTAAGGCTTGTTAGGAAGAAATTGCGTATGATACTTTTCTTGGAAAATAAGAATATGCCCCCACAAATAACAGGCACACAATCAGTCACACATATTCACAGCAGTGCAAGAATAGACTACTGCAAAAACACAAATATTAGTGGAAACCATGTCACATTCAGAAAATCATGAAATATTTTTTTTTTCAAATTTAGTACGTATCAAAATAATTCAAACATCAACGCTATGGTTTATATCTAGAACCACTAATATTTCAGAGATCCCACTAAGCAATAATATTAATAATGATCATAAATATAATAACAACGTCTCCAGCACAATCCCGAAATCTCATTTCTTATTTCCCGAAGGACTTAAGGGAGTCGTGGTGACGGAGGTCAACAAATCTCATGGTCTCTGCAACTTACTCGTCTCACTGTTGTCCCAGCAGTTCACATTGATTCTTCGTAGTTGTCCGTTGAGCAACAACAACTGCCATCCCTGCCACAGCTTCGGTCGCCTGAATCTTCTGATCTATCACTTAAACTATCAGTTCTAACAGAGAGGGTTACTAATCTCTGAGATATTGGATTCTCACAAGGTTTTTCAACCTCATTAGAACCCCACAACAATTTTGTGTGTCACAGCACACATTGTTTCCAATTAAGAAACAATTTCAGACAATTACAAATAGAATTACTCTACTTGAGGAACAAGCACACAAGCATGGTTTGACTAATAACAAGACACGGTTTTACCTCTAGCTCTACGAAACCCAACACCTGACTAGCTATAGTTTCCCCACTCACAGTCCGGTTAGAACCGAACCGCTCTGATACCACTTTTGTAACACCCCATTTCTGGAGTGCTACTAAGTGAACATTCTGACAAAAGTTGACATGTTTCCGAAAGGTGGAATACTCTGCCCGTAGGGTTTTCAAGAAATGTGGTCCTACTTTTTTTTTTAAGTTCTTTAAAGAAGCAGTCAGAACATCACAACGACTTTTAAAAACATGGCGGAAAATAATTTAAGACACCACATAGACCACATTCATTTATTCTGTCAAATCATATATAACAAACGTGTCATGAAATATAACAGAGATTTTTTACAACACTGAAATAAACGACAAATAACCTATAGCTGGTCGACACATCACTTTCCTCACTGGACTACTAGTGGGTTTTGCCAATGGTACAGGTAGAAAGCTGGACGACTACCCTCTCAGCTGCTCTTCTCACATCCTCTGCTTGCTCTGCCATCTGGTTTACATTTGTTGAATTGAAAGAACCACTGGCAAGGGTCAACTTCTTAAAAATAAAGAGCAGATACGCATATTCGACAACACACTCGACAATAAAACATGTAATAGCACAACATATTACAGGAATTAGCAAATCATGAAAATAGGTAAAACAACAATATGCACAGTTCTCAAGACACAATGCAAGACTCACTCACGACTCATCTCACAACTCATTTTCTCTCGACCTTCGACAAATTTTCGGAAAGCAGACGCCGCACTATCCACTGAATACCAGCCGTAGCTTTGGGATCTTCGCTCTCCCTAGGACATTCAGCTCCAGTTCCATAACGCTGCGACGTCTAGCTAATCCACCATGAACGAAGCGAACCTAGCACCCTCATTTGTCCAGCTCACAGCTCAAAAACGTCTGGACGACTCGACTAAGCTCTCAGACTCGATGAACAATTCGCCACATACGAAATTCAAGGAGCAATTCGTATAATTATTCGACCGCATATCAAATAATTTATAGCAAGCTTATTATAGTGAAACGCAATTAAAAAACATAAGCAGCAAAAGCAGTTCACATTGTGAAACACAATTCAATACATAAGCAATTCACGGCAGTTGTTCAATCACATATTAAATAAATGCATAACTCAACAACATCGTCATTCACATCATGGAATCCATCCCTCTGCAACTCGATGGAGTTGACAGAGAGGTACAACAAGTGTGTGGGGGTTGGGGTCAGGAGACCAACGACAAAATTTTTCACCCACGAACGACTTGGAATATAGGCGACCGCACGACAATAATCACGAAGGGGTTCGAAAAACCCTAACTTCGAACCCGGAGAGTTCTCAGACTTCTTCGCATTTAAAACTTGCCCTTACACAAGGACATACAAAAATAAAAGCCTACAAATATCTAGAAGTGCCCTTACCACAGTTAGTCGCTAACGTAGTATCGCAAGTCTCGGGTCCACTTCGCTCGGTCTCCGGAATCACAAATCCTATCATCACAAACAACTTAGCACATTCTATAAATTCTAAACTAACTTAAGCTCTCAAGCTTAACCCTTTTCTAACTAACAATCCACTCAAGCATTTAAATCATTAACTACTTGAAAAGAAATAAGGTTTTAAAACCAAAACCCTTCTTGAAAATTAACTTATCACATAACAATTTAGAAATCTTAACTTACTTGAAAAGTAAAGTTTTTGAAACTAAAAATCTTTCTTGAACCTCAAAGCAAGATCATGCAAATAACCATTTTCATAAATTTCAAGGTCCAAACACATATTCATACAAGCATTTATACAAGTTAGCAAACCAAAATTTCCTTTCCAATTCCTCCTATGGCCTCACGGCCTCAACCTCTTTTTCTTTCAAAAAAATTTGCAAAAACTCCATTTCATAACTACAACAATTCCAAGCCATTTTCAAATGCACTTCAATCATCAAAACATCAAGACAACACCAAACATAACTTAAGCACATTTAAGGACATGTTTTAAAATAATTTCCCACAACAAGTTAGTGCCATTTCTATAGCCTTTTTCCTTTCAAAAACAAGTCATGCTCAAAGCCAATTTACAAGTATCCTAGTTCACTTACTTAAAAACAATTCCAAAACTAGAGTTCTTAAAGAGTTCTTTCAATTAGGCCAATTTCAAAAGTCCCAAAAATATTTAAATCATGCCAATAATCATGCTAAGAATTTAAAGACAACTTGATCAAGTCCTACATGCCATTCTAATCCTTCAAGAATCACTTTTGCACAAAACATAAACTAACTTTTATACTTAAACTTGCATCACTACTCCAATAGCAATTAAATCACCTAAAACATTTAATTTAACAATTAAAGACAAGATTCAACAACATAAATCCACATTTCCTATAGTTCAAGAATAGGCAAAAACCATGAAATAACAAGTTAAGCATGCCAATTCCAAACCTACTGTTCAACAATGATCAAACAACTTCTAATAACCCAAATACACCACTAATTGTTTGATTCAATGAGGATCACACCATTTTCCCTCTTTCCCTTAGGTTAGGGTCTCAAGAAATTGGGAATGAAATGTTCATTTCCTCTATTGATCACAATCAAGTAAAATACAAGTCATAAGAACAACAATTAAACAAGATAGAAACAAGAAACTACCTCCTAAAACTAGAAGGAAGGCCACGGTTTTGTGCAGCAAGTTGGGTAGGAAAAATTATTTTTTTTCTTCTTACTTGCAAGGTTGAGAAGAGATGATTGAGTAGGGGAAGAAGGTAGGAGCAAGAATGGTTGCAAGTTGTAGGTGAAATCAAGCTAGAACTCTTGATAAAGCATGGAAGCCACGGATGACATTGGAGCTTCTCTCTCTAGGACATGAAGAAGATGAAGAGAAATGAGGGTGAGGGTGAGGATGGGGGGTCTCGGCCAGCAGAAAATTGAAAGGGGAAGGATGGGTCTTGATATCCCTTTCTTACGAACACTAGGTAACAAGATGAAAAAGAAAAAAAAATGAGAATGAAAGTAGAAATGGGAGGGAAGGTTTCGCTGGTGCTCGCAAAGGAAAGGACAAGAACATAAAATGGGAATGAGGAGGGGGTGGCGGTCATGACCAGGTACTTCACAAAGCGGAGGATTAAAATTTTATAAAACAAATATTTAACAAATACTAATACCTCACTTAGAAAATAAGTAACTAAATAATGAGTGAGTAAATGAAAGTGAAGGTAATAAAAAGAGGTGGGTCACGCTGGAGCAGTTTAGGGGAGGGTTTTTAATAATAAAAAAAAACACTTAAGTGAACACTTGCTTGGAAATTAGTCTAATTAAAATATTAAAAGAACTAATCACGTGACATGTGGCACCTCTCAATAAAGTGAGATGTTAATCACATCACAAGTCTAAACATCTTATCTCTCAAGATTACCCTCTACTCCTAGAGTCTTAGGTGTACTAAAATACGGCGTCGAGTAATCGCGTTACTGATTAATTATTTCGCCGATAATTCGCGAAAATCAATTTACCGAGAAATTAATTCATCGCGTGATAATAAATTATTATAAATAATAAAAACAATTGAAAACACTCAAAAATAATCACAACAAGTTACGATTCGTTATTCATCGAAATTAGGGTTCATTTTTAAATTTTAATGCGGAAAAAAATTTACCCGCTGATTCAAAATACATGAAACCGTTAGAGTTTTTAACGATTTTTGAACCATGAATAAATATTAAATATTAATTCTTGAATTTAATTTCATTTTGATTTAATTCAATCTTTTTCTTAGTCAACAAAAATCCACCTTAACGCGTCACACAGAAAACTTATATAATGTTTAAATTGATGAATTCACATTAAAGCGAGGACACGTCTCTGGTCTATTAATTTGAATTGACATCATGAATAATAATTATTTATAATGAATAAATTATTTAAAATACGTCAAAATAATTCCACGTGCTCTCAGTAAATCATTGAGGTGATCAATCTCTATGACTTATCTTCAAGTATTCAGTATTTTATCGCTAAAATTACTTTTCTTAAAAATTGGGATGTTACACATTATTTGCTCTGATACATTATATTGGAATGTATGCTCTAATATATTATATTTGGTATGCTCTAATACAGCACTATTTCAGTATATGCTCTGATACATTACCTTTTAAGTGTATGCTCTGATAATTTATAAGCATGAATTTCATGAAATGCTCCGATACACTGCATACATCTGATGTGGCATTACACTTAGAAAATATTTATATGTGCTTAATTCAGGGGGAGCCTCTGAAATTCTCTCAAGTAAATATTTTTCTAATGGAAAATTGTCCATCAATCCATGTGTTTGTCCTTATAAAAAAGGGGGGAGATTGTTGGAATCAAGTGGATTCAGAAACAATGACCCTTAATTGTTTTAATCATAACAAATAATGAAAAGAACAATTTATCCTATGATGTGTTTGTTAGTGTGCAGAACTTAGTGTTCATCATATGGAACTGTTTCAAAAAGTTGTGTCTTTGTGCACATTTCGCCCTCTGATCCATTTCTCTGAGTCTGACATTGATCGCCTGGTAAGTGTTGATGACGTCATCATCTTATAGCCTCACTCTGAAGATCATGCTCTGGTAGTCAACGCTCTAGTAAGCAGCTTTGGTAGTCAACATTGTGGTAGACCATGCTCTGGTAAGACCTAGCTCTGGTAAGACTACAATGTTGGAACCCTGTCTGGTACTATTTAACGCCCCGACTCTAATCGGAGAATTACCAGCCAAATTAACTGAAATTAAATTTAAACTTTGAAAATGTTCACCTTACATAATGGACATTAAAGTAAATCCTTTTCGAAAAACAAGGCTTCGGCTAAATAAATTCTTTGATCACACAAAGCATTATAAAACAAAATTAATAATAAAAGACATTCATAAAAAACTGCAACCAAATTGACGACAGTACAAAGGCTCATAACAGATATGACTCCAATTTGGACTACAAAACATTAATTTAACTTATACTAAACTCATACGTTATAAAATCAAACTTGACTCATACATAAACTTAAAAAATTAAAAGACGACTCATGATACGGTATCAAACTTGAAAGGTCTCGCAGCAAGGCAAGACCGAGCATCTAGGTAATGCTCTTCACGTCTCCATATGCTAATACCTGAAAACAATGCCCCAACATAGTGAGTTTAAAAAACTCAGTAACATAGACTTTAGCTTAAAAACAGTTACTGTTATTTTCAGCCATACGTGGTGTGCTACGTACAGAAAACTCCTCTCCTCAAATCATACTATTATGATAAACATAATTGAGGCATTTATGCCAGAACACTATTTCCATACAAACATAAACATATTTGCAGGACCATTAAGCATAATAACATATAGTTCATCTCCTCACAACTTGCTACATCCAAGAAAATGAATGAGACATAAATGCAGTGCAACTTAACTAAGAACATATAGTTCTTCTTTACTTTGTGTTTAGCACATCTTAAATATTCCCTTGATGGTTAACTTAATTTTTAACCGGGAATCTATGTTACTGGGTTTTGTCATAGGCTTTGTTCCCTAGACCCTAATCAACATAACTTACGGTATGGTGGTTAGACATCATTAACCCCGCAAGTGGCATCCTACGAGCTAACCACACCGATCTCTCCTCTTATGAGGAATCTTGTGTGTTTTTTAAGTGATTTTAATCACAATGCTTATGCTTCTATGCATGTTTATAACAAGGTAAACTAGCAACTCAATAATTCTTAATCCATACATCATTTAACTATCAAACTATCTCCAATGATATTCAAAAGAAAATCAAGAAAATTAACTTAACATGTATTTGAACATTGGCTTATACATTTTCAAATGCATTCACATAATGAAAGGAATATACTAGTATAATTCAATCATTCTCAAGCAACATTAGTAGTATACTTATACTATGGCATAAGGTATACAATTACAATTGCCATTCTAGTCATCAACTCATTTCACAACTTTCATGAATCCAAATGAAAACACATAAGGAAACCCTTACTCAAGAATTTGAAAGAAACACTAACAGCCAACTTCAAATCCCTAACTCCAAAGTTTATCAAAAACAAACATCCATAACTCAATCACAACAAGCATGCATTATTTAGGAAAATGACGTCATTGTCATTCCTATCTGGGGACTTATGGTTTCCCCCAACCTTGAAATTGAAGAAACTCACAGAATCATTAACACTTCATTCTGATTGGAGCTCTGTGCAGTTCATAATGGGCAAACATCACACGAATACTTGTGGGGGATTGGGGATAGCAGCTAACCCTTAACCAATCCCACTAAAATATCTCAAATTCTACTCATTGTTCAATAAAATCAAGAATTAAAACAATGACCCTAGCACACCCTAAGAGAGGTTTTGAATTTGGGGGTTCTATGTTACCTTAGGGCTTTGAGGAAATTGGGGACAAATCCCCAATTTCTAGGGCTTGAGCTCCATTTCCCTCTTTGATTTCAAGCTTCAATCTTCTTCCTTTCTTCCATCTTCCTCTTCCTTAAGTTTCTTCTTCTTCCAAGGAATCCTTTTCCCTATTCTTCTTTTCTCTCTCTCTCTCTCTCTCGGTTCAATCTCTCTCTTTCTCAATGTCCCTCTCTCGTGATCTCTCTGTCTCACTCCCTCGGCCTTTCTCTGTCTCACTCTCACCGTCTCTGTCCTTTTCGGCACACCATCGAGTGCCGCTGCTGTAGTGGCTGTCCCGGCCTCTCCCTCCTCCTTCTCCATTGAGCCCTTCCTCTTCTCTCTCCCTTTCTCTCCTTTCCTTCTTCCTCTTTTTTTCCTTTCTTTTCTGCTTCTCTTCTTTCTTTTCTTTTTATTTCCATTCTTTTTTTTTATACGAGGGCAACAGCCCTCTTTTTTTTTTTTTTTTAACACCACTTACTTCTTACACCTCCTATTCTACATAATACAACCCCTTCCTTTATTAATTCACACAAACACAAATGCATAAGGGTTAGGTCTATGTATTTGGATCTTCTAAAATTAACCTCCTCGATACTAAATTAGTAAATATTAGTCTAACTTAATCCTTGGGTAAAATTATCATTTTACGCCTTAGGCTTAACTTTGGTTCAATTTAATAGATTTAACTATTCTTCTAGGCCATTAACCCCTTTAATTCTTTAGGAATTAAATCTCCTTTTCATTAGGGTCTCTAATTGCTTGACTCTAGAAAGTTGGGGTGTTACATACTACAACACTGGTATATGAAATGCCAAGAAAAACTATGTTGAAGAACTAGCTCTGGTTCAAGCTTACTCGTAAGTAGAGTATCTTATTAACAAGCATCATCGATAGAAAGATGCCTGCAGTTTGGAAACCATACTGAGTGAAATATTAAAGGCTACTTCAAGTACTAAAGGATCCTCATTGACGAATATTTTAATGTACGAGGAATCAAAGGCCAAAAAGAATATCAACGGGTATAATCATCATATTTAGCCTTGCCCTGAATGTGTCTCAAATTCAAAAAGGATCACAAAGGACAAGATCCAGCATTTGTCTATTGTATCAGTATATAGGAGCAGATCTGAAAAATGGCAGGACTCGCTAAAAGCCACAAAAAGCGGATCTTAAGTTTTGTCCATTGATTAAAGAGCTGTCCATTGGTGAAAGAGTTGTTAGGTCATAACGGCACTATTTGGAACCCTAGCTATATATATCTTTCTTCATTCACTGAAGTAGGTTAACGATTCTATTACAACAAACTGAGACAGTGAGCAACCAAGAAATTATTCCAAGTCTCTGAGACCAAGCGATCAAGCACTTAATTGTTTTATTCTTTCTGTCAGAAAATTATCTTTGTGCTTAAAGCTTTTCATTTTAAATCCTCTCTGTTGAGAGTTATTGTTATTGTTTCAAATTATTTTTGAACTCGTGTATTTAGCCCAGTAGTGGCTGTATTTCTTAGAGGCTTGACTGCACTAAGTCGTTCAAAGAATTTATGAATATAACTAGTTTGGCAGTTATATACTCTTAAGTGTAATCAGTTGATTATAGTGAAGAAATCCTTCAGTGTGGTGAAAGGACTAGATGTAGCTATCAGGTGATAGTGAACTAGTATAAATCATTGTGTCCTACTCTTTCTCTTCTCCTTACTTATTCACATTATTATTTTTGTTAAAGAGTTGTTTTGAAAAAAGTTTTCGAAAACACACAAGTATTTCGAAAAGATTTATAAAACCCAATTCAAACCCCCTTTCTTGTGTTTTTGTCACGTTCAAATGTATCATGTCGAGACGATCAACAGTAAGATATTCATTTATAAATGATAAAAACAATTATAAAAAAAAATTATGTATTCAAAGACAATGAAATTATACTAACATGTAATGTCTTCCCAACAAAACTTAAAAGCAAAATAAAAATTTATCAAAAAACAAAGACATTTATAAACAATTTATAAAATTGATTTGTGCTCAAATACGTTGAAATTATACCGACAATGTATATTGTTTTCCTGTGGAAACTCAAAAGTAAAAATATCATTTACAAATAATAAAAATGTTTATAAAAATTAATATGTGCTCAAAGACAATAAAACTATATTGACAACATGTAATGTTACCGCGTCGGGACTCATATGCAAAATAATCATTTATAAAAAAAGACTTTTATAAATACAAAATATAAAAATAATTGAAAAATAAAAAAAGAAATATAATAAAAAGAAAAACAAATAAGGATATCGAAAATAAATTTGATAAATTATATAAAAATTATAAAATTTAAGAAATTTTAAAAAATTCGAAGAAACTAAAAATTAAAAATTTTAAGATAAAAAAATGATAAAAAAATTGGATGAAAATGGAAAGTGACTTGTTGAGAGAGGAAAGGGAATTAAGATTTGTATAAGAGAGAGATTGACGTTAATTTTTTTAGAGGGAAGGAGTAGTGCCATGTTTAAAATATAAAAAATTAAAAGTAAAAATTAAAAGAATTTTTTTTAAAAAACTTTAAAATGATTAAAATATAAAAAATAATAATAAGGAGATAAAAAAGCCACAAAAAAAGAAAATTTTTGAATTGTTAAAAAAAATATAATATTGTGTTGTTGGAAAACGTGAAAGAAAGAAAGAGAAAGTTAAAAGTTGTGTAATAAAAAGTGAAGAATAATATAAAAATATATTAGGACATAAATTGTCATTTTTAACCTCGAAAGTGATGATGTGTCACTATTTTAGGATGTCTAGTTTAGTAATTTTGTTAGCCTAAAGAATTCATGTATAGATAGAATATATAGTAGATTAAAATCTTTATTAAGTACTAAATTGATAAAATTAAAAAGCAATTATAGAAAAAATTCATAAATACAAAAATAATTTAATTATAAATGAGCTAAACAAGTCAAACTCAAGTTTTATTATTTGTAAACAAGTCAAACTCAAGCTTTTAGTTAGACTTTTTTAAATATATGAGTCAAGCTCAAACTTTACTATTTTTTTTAGAAGTCAAGTTCAAGCTTTAAGTGTTCAGCTTGACTTGACTCGTTTATACCCCTACCGCCACTGCTACGAGTTAAGTGAACAGAGGAAATTCCATTTAACCAAGTTGCCAAATACTTTCTTATCAGATAAAAAGATTTATGTTGGGTTGGTGAGAGTGTTGTACTGTTGTCCGAATAATATTCCATATATTATGATTTATATCTAATGTTTGTTTTTCTTAAGTAGCCTTTGTGCAAGAAAAAAAGAACATAACTTCACTCGACTGAAACTAATAAACCTCGATGACCTAGAAACTCCTACCCAGAACAAGCGACACCTCATCGCCTTTGATGCCAATTCTCTGCCCATATCACAAGAAGCTTTGCACAATTTCCTTATTCGTGACCCGACCATGAGCTTACCCTTTCTCCACCTTCAATCAACTCCGCTGTTACCCGCATAGTCTTCCTTGCAAAAGCCATTTGTTACTCATTGTTACGCGTACTCGGTTCATCGTGGAGTTATGAAGAACACCTCACATGGTTAGCGTCATCATAGTTGTTAAACTCTCGAGTTAACTCGCATGTAAACTCTTGTTTACACCCAA
Source organism: Calophaca sinica (assembly GCA_037113605.1). Lineage (NCBI taxonomy): Eukaryota > Viridiplantae > Streptophyta > Magnoliopsida > Fabales > Fabaceae > Calophaca > Calophaca sinica. The sequence continues at coordinate 89,990 of JBAFXK010000056.1, read as the reverse complement.
AATATTCCTAAGTATCAGCAGAATTTGATAGCGACCGATTGGAGGAGGCTAGTCGAGTGGAGGTCGGTAGAACCATAGGTCATCGAAATTGTAGCTAACACGTTGAAAGGAGGAAGCCAAGAGAGGTGGATAAAGGTCTTGGGCTTATTGAGCTGATGTGAAGGTATTATTCCTATTGGGATGAGGTGAAATCATTATTGGGCTAATATTAGAAGATGCTCCATAAGCCAAAAATGATAGTGAAAGATCCTGAATTAATTTAAATTCAAAGGAAATTCAAAATGCGGATTGTTCCCAAGTTTGTAGGACCTAAGCGAGGGAATAAGAAGATAAGGATCAAATGGAAAGAGACGTTGGTTGGCAGTGGCCATGAAGCAAGATAGCACCTAGAATCTAGAAACATGGTTAGTGGAGCAGGGCACGACTCAGCCGATTAACTGTCAACTAGCATATTGCTGTCGTTAGCCATTTGAGCATGGAAAATTGGGGTGGTTCTTAGTTCCTACTATAAATACCCAAGTTGTACATAATTTTTTACCATCAAGCAATACAAATAACTTATTGTCGCTCAGTCGGTTTTATGTTTACCTTTGCTTTCCCGTTTTTAGTTTAGTTCACTACACTTAACCCTTTTTGGAGTGAGTTAAGGAACCCATAGTTGAGGAACTGAGTTCCTTCCTCGGTATGTCGCTTGAAGAAAAGGGAAACACTGTTATGGAGTTAGTCGATCCATCGGCTAAGTTACATTCCAGTCATCAAAATTGGCATGCTCGGTGGGACCAAAGGTAAACGAATCAACACATTTGAATCCCCTGGTTAGAATTACCATTGGTGTATGCACTTGCGATCTGGCAAGAGCCTAAGCAGTATGGACCATCCTACGTCAACTTCAAAGAAGAACAATTCCAAGAAGGTTGTTGAAGGGAATCCCTCTCAGGGAATGCCTACTTCAACAGTTGAGCCGGTGCATGTGGTGGCAGACCCTGAGCCTACTGATACTCCAATGGTGATGTCCACTTCATTTATATGCCAATAACTCGATTTGGGAATCGAATATATAATGTACCAAGTGTCACAACAGTTGGCTGATATTGTGAAGCCTATGGTACACAATGAAGTGTAGCAGGCCAGAGAGATAGAGACAAAGAGGGCTCACTCAGGCGAGAGCTCTATCAATTCTACTATTCCAACACAAGTGAGGACACTACTCAGGCAGGACCTGTCACCCAGCCAAATGCAGCTCCGATAGGACTAACTCAGGTTCAGCCAAGCACGACCCCGACAGGGATATAGCAAGTTCAGCCTACCTATGTGCAAACAGGACCTACTCAGGTTCAGCCAACTATGGGATAGGTACCTATTAATCCAATTAATTCCTAGCCTAGTACTTTTGCCACTGTGAACACTGGAGGTCTACAAGTGGTGAATGATTCCCCTAACCAGGCTAATCTTCATTTTGGACCAGTGCGAGATGGCTAGGAGGCCACCAGATGCAGTAGGGCAAATTGGCAAGTAATGCCATATGTACAGCCCTAGGGTACTGCTATGTAGGCAACTAACCCACAATACACTGGGGGGAAAACTTTTGGCACAGCAGGGGGTATGATAAGACCACCTGGGAGCTATGTTGGACGGCTGCAATGGAGCAATCTTCCACCTGTATCGGCTAATCCCCCATTCTATCCACCTTATCCTAAAGTATCTATAGGTACGCAAATGGGGCCAATTCCTCCAAGGGCACCTGGTTTAGTGATGAAGCGACCATGGGGGCCAGATCCCACCTCCACCATTTAACACAGGTGTTTGGGGACTCAATACAAAGTGCCCGGTTGAAGGTAGCGTGGAAGCGACCATGGGCATTTAACCCAACTCTAATGCCAAGTCAGCTAGGTTATCCCAATCCTCCAGGCAACCTCTCCTAACTTAGGAGAGATGAGACCTAAGGGTTCACAGCTGCTGGACCCAGCAGTGATTGCTGATACCATTAATAAGTATTTTGGTGTGCAATTGAAACCTCTAGATAGGCCAATCTATAGGAAACCATATCCAGAATGGGTAGACATATTGGTAACTTTGTCTAGGGGATACAAGACTCCAGATTTTGCCACCTTATCTGGAGAGGCTGGCAAGTCAACTATGGAGCACATAGGAAGATTTACTACTCAGTGTGGTGAAAGGAACCAGAAAGAGTTCCACAAATTGCAATTGTTCCCCTTGTCACTCACAGGGACAACATTTACTTGGTACTATTCTTTACCACCTAATTCTATACAGATATCGGCAGATATGGAGAGATGTTTTTATGATAAGTTCTATTGGCCTCAACCAGAAGTCACTGAGACTGACCTCATGAACCTAAGACAACAGGTTGATGAATCGGCTGGTGATTTTGTGGAACGGTTCAGGAAAATAGATGGAAAGTGCTCAGTGTAGTTCCCTGAGGCAGAATATGCAGCCATGGCTATTAGTAGTATGCGTCCTCAACTCAAGGAAAGGCTGGTTGGTCAAGCCTGCACTGATTTGAATCAGTTAGTTTCCAGGGCTATGTGTATTGAAAAATTCATCCAGGAGAAAGAAAAAAGGCAAGCCAGTAGAGGGAGAGGGTCTCAATTGGTATCCATTATAGATGCAAAAGACTCTGAAGATGATTTCGCCGATTCCACGGCAGACATCATGACAGCTGAGAAAGTGAAGGGTAAGAGCTACTTTTACCCTGAGGGCTGCCAAAGGGAAAGAGTCAAAGTCAGTAGAAGGCAAGGTGAAATACTCCTTTTATATTTCTAAGGCAGACCAAATCTTTGACTATTTGCTCAAAGATAAGCAGATTCGACTGCTGGATGGGCACAAGATCCCACCAACTGAAGAGCTAAAAGATAAGAAGTACTGTAAGAGGCATAATTCCTACAATCATGCAACTGTAAACTGCATGGTTCAAGCTTGCAGATAAAGGAATTACTGAGATGGCGTGGATCTCGACCCATTCTACGCCTTGGGGATAAACATGGTTTCATTCTCGAAGCACGAAAATGCAGGATCTAGCCACAAAGTAGGGTATCCATTCAACAAGTTTGGAGGCCAAAAAGGTGCTAGCCGAATCAAGCAATAATGTCGGCTAAAACCTGAGGCGACTAAGAGTTCTGCTTTTGACAGATTGGGATCCTCGACCTATCACAGAGCACGAGCGAGGAAAGAGACCACCCAAACCAGTGGCTCACATAAGAATTAGTTAAGCAATATATATAGCATGGCCAAACTTGGTGAGGGATGCACTTGAGGTGAAAGGGAAGGCACCCCTCGTTTAAACTGTGGGGCAAGATCAGCTCGCCATTAGCAATAATGGGAGGTTATCTTTTCCTAGGATTGATGAGGAGCCTATCCCTAAAAACAAGAGAAGGGTGGCTGAGTTTACCATGGAAGGAGGCATGTCTTCTCTAAAGATAACAGTGAGAAATGACGAAAAGCTAAGGCCATAGAGAATGTTAAAGCCTCCTGCTAATGTCACAAAGGGGCATTGGTTCTTGAACAAGTATACCAAGGAAAAAAATGTAATGCCAGCTATGCTAACAATGACCCAAAAGAGAAGATTGTAGAGAATGAGGTTTGTCCAGAAGATGAAGAAAACTCTACAAATGCTAGCTGATGTTAAGAATAGGGAAAAGAAAGAAATTCCTCGAGGCGTGAGCAAGATGCTTGATCAAGCCTTCCCTAAACTGGAGGCTGGAGAAGATAAAAAAGATGAAGTGCCCTAGAGTATGGAGCCAGTTGATGAGCAGGATCCCACTCCTGTGGCTGAAGGTTTAATTGCTTCAGTCGATGTGGATGATCAAGCAATCACCATAGAAGGATCAGTGATTCGAGGAGATGCCTTTGGGAAGCGAGATGACACCATGGAAGATTGCTTGTTGGAACTTTTATTCAATGAGGAGGCTGATGGCTTGTTAGCTGACATAGAGACCATTAGCTTATTCCCTAAAGAGTTATGGGCAGATTGCCCCCAACTTGGAGGTTTGAAGGGTGATGTGTTTGCATAAAACAGAATAGGTCACGTTAGTTGAACCATCGGCTGATGAGGCTACCAAAATGATGTTTGAAAAGCCCACTGAGAAATGGTAAAGCACTTGAAACCTCTATATATTACGGCTTACATTAATGGAATGATCTTTGGAAGGGTATTTGTGGATGGTGGAGTCGTTCTAAACGTGATGCCCATTGCAACTATGAGAAAACTTGGGAAAAGTTTAGAACACCTGGTGCCTACCAATATGAAAATGTTCAACTTCATGGGGGAACCATCCACAACTGTTAGTGTCTTGATATCCGAAGTAACTGTAAGCCCTAAAACCATTAAGTCAGCTTTCTTTGTGGTTGATGGCAAGTCTTCCTACAGCATAGTGACCTTGGTGAATTAACTAGCATAAGGAAGAATGTTAGACCATAGTTTTGGGACTACTAGGGTATTGGTTATAGCTAAATCAGCGGGAATTCAAGGATATTAGTGTATACGCTAGATTCACTAGCCGGTAGGTGAAGTGATCTTCCTTAACCAATTACAAACTTCATCTTGACTTAATAAGCATCTTATTGGGAATAAGACTTAGTTTGTAACTGGTTAGCTAAATCACAAATTCTACGGATAGTTGACCTAGGGTAGCTACTAATTCTTTTAGAGATTCTGACGATTTAGAACGATCAAGAGACGGAACTTCCTCATTCGAAGCAGAGAAGGATTAGAGTTCGCAGCGGAAACACCGAGAACAAATCCTTTATATGGATAGGGTTGTAAGGTTAAGGCGAATTTTAGGGACAAAATTCCTAAAAGGTGGGGAGTAATGTAACATCCCAAATTCCATAAGCCTAATTATTAGGAATCTTAAGTGAGAAAGGGGTTTAACCCCGATGATTAAAAATAGTTCATAGCCTTAATTTAGTAATTTAAAACCAATTAGGAACTAAGGGGTAAAAATGGTAATTTTACCCAATGATTTAGGAAGTTTGGTACCAATTAATTAGGAGTAGTTTTAATTGATTAAAATTACTCAAGATGTTTTAGAAACCAAAGGTTAAATTAAGGAAGCTAATAGGGGTTCATTTATAAGATTTTAATTAAACCTATGCCCCACCGTGCACCACATTTCACTTAACTCCACCTAGTTCCTCCCATCACCCATTTACTCTCCTCACCTTGAACATTACGCAGAAGAAGGGAAAGGAAATCAGAAAGAAAGGGAAGGAAGAAAAGAAAGAGAAGGGAGAAAGAGGGAGGCGGTCGCGATCGTAAAAGACGAGGAGGAGGAGGCCACGGTGGCCTGGGCTGCGACGGCGATTTAGGTCTGGTGGTGCCATACCACCCTTCACCGAGCTGAAGCAAAACGCGACCGAGAGAGAAGAGAGAAGAAGAGGTAGTACGATCGAGAGAAGAAGGAAGGGAATGAAGGGCGTGGCGGCCCTGGTGGTGGTGGCGATGGCGCGCTGGTCCACAGGAAGGAGAAGAAGGCCGTGAGTGAGAGAGAGGACTGAGACCGAGACAGAGAGAGGGAACTTCGAGAGAGATGGAGAGAGAGAGAACTCGAGGGTCGAGAGAGAACTCGTGAGAGAGTGATTGAGAGAACATGGAACTTCGAAGATGGTGGTGAAGATGGTTTCAGACTTGTTTGGCTTTGATTGAAGAAGTTGGAAGCTTCAAGGAAGTTCTTTAATGGAGGTCAAGGCGTAGAAACAGCAAGAAGAAGACATGCATGTGGGTTACGAGTGATGAGGATGATGATGCTAAACTCAAAATGAAGGAAGAAGGAAAAGAGGACTTTTGGAATTGAAATCCCTAACTTGGGATTGCTCAGTAACATAGACTTCCCTAAAACCTCCCTTAGAGTGTGCTAGGTTTTATTATTAATTTTATTAGTTCAATAATTAGCTTATTAGTCATCTTGAATGGTCTTGTATGGGGTTTGACTGGAAATAGGGTTGGGCACGCCCCAACCCCCCTAAACCAATGTTTGATGTTTGTTCTGTTGTTAGCTCTATCGAGCCTCACTCGGATTAATTATGTGATTGTTATGTTTGCTGAAAGGTATGAATTCGATTCTGAAATGGCTCGGCACCCGAGCTAGCCCATTTGTATGAGTTGGGCTCCAAGGCACTTATTTTAGGTACAATGGATGACATATGATGAATTTAATCTTGTGTGTGTTGTCCTAGGTGTGAGGATTATTGTTGATGTTGTTGTTGTTATATTATAGTTTAATAATAAGAATATTTATTCTGGAAATTTAAGTATGTAATCTAGAGAAACTATATATATTCACTTACTATGTTGTTGTTTTGTATGAACATGCGTGAATGTTGTATGTTGTCTGCATAAATATGTAACTAATGTAATATATAATATTGCATCCTCTGTGAATTGACAACGATCCTGTACGTGTGTAGTCAGTTCTGTTGTACTAATAAACAACGCATGCAACACACGTGACAATTCAATAGTGATCTGATATATTGTCTGTGATATGTGTGTATCTCAGATGTCAGTCAGATACGCATGTGTGCATATTAAACAACGGTGTTATAATTAAGTAACGAGTGTGTATATAGCCTCCGCTTTCTAGAACCAAGAGGTTAATCAACTTTAGCATTATAGTAAGTACTATATTGCTAACGTTTAATGATATGTGAATCAAAGCACGATATAACAAGTTTTTACTAAAGATAACATAAGTACTACTTGTTGTGCTAGATAATGGCAATGTACAACTTATTGTTATATTATCTTTTGAGTGCATATCAATATTTAGTTATGATGTGCTTGCCTATTTCCTTGGCTTGACTTTGATTTTTCTATGGTCTTGAAATTATGATTTGAATCTCCTATCCATTTGTGAAGGAGGAAGGAATCACCTACATCATAACATAGCATCCAAATCTTAGGATAGTCTATGTCTGGAGAAATACCACGTTTCCCGTTAAAGGCTAGCTATCATGGGCCACATATATGTGGGTGAGACCCAAACTATTTTAGTAAGGCCTTTCTATTTGAAAGGCTAGGATACTGAGATTAGCGGTTTAAAGCGACGTCTAACCGTGGTCACCGAGCTCTGACTGCCGTATCAAAATTTTTAAACTGGAGTGGTTAAGTTGCTCACACTTAACTACCTAGTGAGTTTTCTTAAAAGATTGAGGATGCCTATGCTATGATGTATGACGAATAAAGTTAATGTCTTGTATTACGAATTACGTGATGTGGCATTGCGGGCTCACGGTGGGGGTAAGCCCTTTGGGCTAGGCAATAAAGTCCAGTAACCCAGGTGTTGCGATAAAAGACTTGCAAAGAGGCCCATTATGTTTGATTTGAATTATGTGATTGTATGTCATGTGTGAATTATGTTATTTTGCAAATGAATGCTCTTGAAGCAAGTTATGTTTGAGTTTGACTGAATGAATGAAGATGATGTTAAGACTTGGCTATAGTATTAGTATATGTTAAGTATATGTTGTCAGGGAGGATTTTCCATACGTAGCACACGCGTATGGCTGAAAACAACGGTAAAAGCATTTTTCTTCTAAGTCTATGTTACTGAGTTTTATAAACTCACCGTTGGGGCGTTGTTTTCAGGTACACTTGAAGGAGGAGGTTTAGAGCACGAAGCGTGTTCGGTCTCGCCCTCGGCAAGACTTTGAGTTACCGGATCACGAGTCAGAGTCCTTATCTCTAGGATGAGTCCTTTGTAATTAGAAAATAATGTATAGGTTATATTTGTTTTACCTTGTGCTCATTTTATAAAAAGAGATGTAAATGATAAAGTTATTCCACTTTTGAAACTCTGATAGATATATGTGTCATGTTTGGGTCTTTGAAATATTTCTTTCCAAGTCAAATAGGTCTTTTAAACAAGGTTTTATTTATATCTGAAGGTTGTTATATTTGAGAAAATATTTCCAGGTGAAGTTTCGATCCTTAATTAGTAAGTAATCCCCTAATTCAATCCCCAGATGATGCCTCAGATCAAAGCTGAGATTAAGAGACTATTGAAGGCTGGCTTTATTAGGACGGCTAGATATGTAGAGTGGTTGTCCAATATAGTCCCTGTGATCAAGAAAAATGGCCAGATAAGAGTATGTATTGACTACAGAAATGTGAATTTGGCAACACCAAAGGATGAGTATGCAATGCCTGTGGCTGACATGTTAGTCGATGCGGCAGCTACTCATGGTATTTTCACCTTCATGGATGGATATTCAGGGTACAACCATATCTTCAAGTGCCCTGGAGCTTTGGGGATACATGAAAGGGTGGTCATGCCTTTTGGACTTAAGAATGCTGAGGCTACGTATCAAAGGGCTGTAAACACCATTTTCCATGACTTGATTGGTAAAACCATGGAGGTATACGTTGATGATGTAGCTGTTAAGTCCAAGTATTTTGAGCACCATTTGGTAGAATTAGAGCAGGTTTGCAAAGAATGTGGATCCATAAGCTGATAATGAATCCTTCCAAGTGTGCCTTTGGAGTTGCAGCTGGCAATTTCTTAGGATTCCTGGTCCACCATCAAGGGAATGAAGTAGACAAAAACAAGGTGAAAGCTATCTTGGAAACTAGACCTCCTAGAAACAAAAAAGAACTTCAGAGTTTAATAGGTAAAATAAATTTCCTAAAAAGTTCATAGCTAATTCGGCTGGGAAAATGAAAGCTTTTTCCTCTCTATTGAGGCTAAAGGATTCTGACATCATGATATGGGGAAAAGAGCAACGACAAGCATTTGAGCAGATCAAGCAGGTGTTGTTCTCTGAAAATGACCGATGGGCTCGGATACGGAAGAATAAAAATTTCATACATCCCTAGTGCTATTTCTTTTTTCCGTATCACATATTTTTTCCACTCGGATTTTGCTAAATTCCTTACAGGATCCGTAAGTATAAAGTCTAAGGAAAGGATTAAAGTAAAAAAAAAAAGAGTCTTTTTTTTGTTTCATTGATTCATTTTTCAATCGATTTGGCAATAACGAACGGATTACGAGTAATCCGTGTCGATCTCGCTAAAGTGCAGACCTATATAAATGTCAATATATAAAAGAGTCCGCCTCTTTCGATTCTGATACAACAATTCGAATCTCAAATAGAAAAAGAAAAGGTTTGAATGAAATTGTAAGAATATGTATGTATGATATACGATTTTTTCCTGGGATTGTAGTTCAATTGGTTGGGATTGTTTAAGCAACTCGCGCAATCATTGACCTCTTGCCAATTGATTTTGCGTAGCTTTATCGAGATCAGAAGCGAATTGTGCAAAAGCTTCTAATTCCACGAATTGTGCCAATTCCAATTTTAACTTACCAGCTACTTGTTTCATGGCTTTACTTTGAGCCGCCGATCCAAGTCTTGAAGCGGAAATACCTAGATTAAATGTAGGTCGGATTCCAAAGATTGAATAGATCGCCGGATAAAAATATTTGGCCATCTGTAATGGAAATTACATTAGTAGGAATATAAGCTGAAACATCTCCTGATTGGGTCTCAACTATTGGTAAAGCAGTCATACTTCCTTCACCTAACTGAGAACTTGATTTAGCGGCTCTTTCCAAAAGACATTGGCTAATCCTCCTGTGCTAACACTCCCAATGCCAGGAAGACTGCTCAAACTATACATAGCTGCAGAGGAAGAATCAATCGGCTACTTGCTAGCGCAGGATGGTGATGATGGGACAGAAAGAGCTGTGTATTATCTCAGCCGAATACTGAATAATACAGAAACCAGATATACCTTATTGAGAAACTATGTTTATCATTGTTCTATGCTTGTACAAAACTAGAATATTATTTGTTGCCTAAAGAAATATTAGTTTTGTACAAAATTGACATTGTTAGGTATTTGCTTAATAGGTCTGTCTAAGGTCAACTGATGAAGTGGGTCATTAAGTTAAATGATTTTGCGTTAAAATATGTTCCATTAAGAGAAATGAAGGGTCAAGTGGTAGCTGACTTCTTGGCTCAACACCCTTGTGTTGAGGTGAGTGACCCCTTAGTCGATCAAGTTGCGGATGTTTTAATGGGTCAAGGACTCAAAAAAGGGTAGGTGATGGTATAACCATTACAAGTCCAACAGGCAGGAGTTGGAAATTCATGTGTCAGCTAGATCCTTACTGTTCCAATAATCAAGCAGAGTATGAGTCATTGACTTTAGGGCTTAGGATTCTGGCAGCTATGAAGGAAAACTATGTTCAAGTTATGGGAGATTCGCAGTTAGTCATAAAGCAGCTAACTAGGGAATACAAATGTAATAACCCTAACTTGAAAGAATGCTATGAAACGGCTAGTAGGCTATAGTGTCTTACATTCGCAGAGAAGAAAATGAAGAGGCTAATGACTTGGTTCAACAGGCCTCAGGGTACAAAGACATAATAGTTAAAGTGAAACATGAGGAGTACCCATTATGGGAATGTGTCCCTATAGATATGATCGACTCTTGGAATTTACTATCTACAAGATCATTTAAGTAATACTGATTTCAAACTTAAGCAGAAAGCATTTAAGTATGTTTTAGTGGATAGCAGGAGGGCTATCAATGGAGTATTGTTGCGGCTCAGGCAAGTGCACCAGATCGTGACTCGTAATAATAGTGGAGTATAATTAGGACTCCTGTAACACCCCGTTTCCAGAGCGCTATTGTGCAACTCAATCTAATGCTGAAAACATTTGATGCTTATATGTTTTCAGTTAAAAAGTACTCTTATGTATTTCGCAATAGAAAATAGGAGTAAATTTTTTTTTCGTTTTGAAACCCTTTTAAAAAATGAGACATAAAGAGTACTACAATTTTCTAAATAATGCAAAATCAATCTTTTGCAAATATCAGAGTATAACGCATCACAATCAATACTTCACGTAACATAAAACATAACATAATCATTTCGCACTGAGACGAGATTTTCTGAATAGAGTAATTACAAAACAACAAAGACAAAACCCTAAGCTAAGCTGACCAATAACTATAACTCTCATCGAGCAAGTTCAAAGAAGATCAACGCACGAAGCACTCAGAGGAATCTTCCTCCACTGGCTCAATCTTCAACGCTCCTGGAAAGATGAAACAGTAGCAGCTATGGAGCTCCATCTAGAAGTGACATTCATACGAATGTCCAATCCAATAATAGTGCAAGGGTAAATTCTTTATCCACGAGTTTATCATAGGCTATGTCGCATGCAAATAATATATATATATATATATATAATACAACAAATGCCTTTATATACATATACATACTTAATAGACCGTATGCATCATCATGGTATATCTAGCATTGCATGTGAGCAAACAAATCAACCAACGGATCAACAATCAAGTCACCACAATATCTAACAATTGCATGTGAGCATACAATTCTAATAATAGATCAATGATCAGGTCATCAGAATATCAAACATTTACATGTGACCAAACAATGCAATCAGTAAATCAACCATCAATTATCACATGTTATAATGTGGTCAGTATGCATGCCAGTGCATATGAAATCCTTGTGTATACACAATGCGGCCCAACTTAGGGAAACAATAAGACATCGGAGTAAACTTTTGGCATTGGAGAAAACTTCCGGCATATGATATAGGAGAAAACTTCCAACATCAGAGAAAACTTCCCGACAATACATTAATATCGATGCTTCATGGTTAGTATGCATCAATCCAAACATTTCAGGTCATCGGAGAATACTTCCGGCAACAGATCACCGGAGAAAACTTCCGGTAATATGACATCGAAAAAAACTTCCGGCAATATTTCTTTTAATATGGCTTCCTCACTGTAGGGAGCACCTGAGTAACGTTTAATTAATCAATGTGGATCGAATAAACCTCAACTCACTCAATTTAGTGAATTTTAAACCCAATTTACTAAGAGTTCAAACATAGGACAAAGGTCCAGGTATTCAATTGCGAAACGCGAGTCTCAATCTCATATTAGAACTCTAGGCACGTAATGCGAAACGTTAGGCTCAATTTTTAGGTTGAGATACTAGGCACGCCATACGAAACACTAGGTCCAACCCTAAATTAAGAAAATGTGCATGAAGCAGGACATTAAGTTCCAGCACAGGACACATGGCCCATATGCTCATTAGGAACACTAGGTTCCTTATATTTTATTCCTTCGAAATCTAGATCTTTGAACTCTCTTTCTCAGTTCTTACATCACTCTTATGTATCTGAAAATACTTTTTAGCTCTAGGTCGTTGAAACCCTAGTTATGCTAAATAATATGCTAGGATAATTCCCAGGAAAGAGAGGTTGTGCGAACACTCTTAATAGCCAAGTCTTTCCTAGCCAGAATTTTCCCAAACACATTATTTAATTCAACCGTTTTCAAAATTTATAATGTTTTCTTTTTAAAAGATCCTCTTAAACAACTACTAACCCTCCGATTCAGAAAGCGTGTTTATACGCCGCTGATTTTAGAAGATACCTTTATTTTACCATGAAAACATTTCTCGCTTATGGAATCGCATCGACTTCTTGTTGTAAGTCGTCAAACCAATAACAGTTTATCAACACATTATTAATTAATCCATTATCATCAACAATATCTTGCATATTCCAATCAATATCAAGTTCCAATTAAATCCAACATGATTCAAGGAAAAACAACACAAATCATAATGCCACGCAGGGCCAAAAACATGCTACAGTATTTCAGACACCATATAACAATTCAGTATGCTACAACATGCTACAACATTCCAGATAGCATATAGTAATACTACAAGTACTACCACACAATCAATCAATCAAGCCAAACAACACACAAGATAAAAAGCCCAAACTCATTATGTAAGAATTTCCCTTACCTTGGGCGCTTTAACAATACAAGCAAGGTAATTCCAAACTATCGTCAAATCATTCTTCGCACGAACTTTAACAACGCAAATTTCAATCAATTAGAACAAAAACTCAAATCTAAAGCCCTTAGGCCAGCCACGGCTTAGGACTTCCTAAAGCCTAAGAATTACTCAACCTAATCCTTAATAGGTTCTATCTAGCCATATGCCAAGACACATATTCAAATCATGCAAGTTTTCAAACTTTTCCAAACACTACACACTTAGAAAAATGCCTAACCCAAAATTTACCAATTGGAATAGTGTTTTACCACTTTGAATATTGTTTTCCCAACTTTGAACCACTTTTTAAACCACCAAAATATGTCACAAAAACTTGGAAACAATCCCATTATTGTTTTGAAACAATTCTTAACACACATGACAATTCGTTTTCTAAAAATTAAATCTCTATGAAAGACTTTTCTAAATCAAATTACTACCCACTTTTCACAACATTTTTTTAAGGTTTAAAACAACTAAATTCAATCCCAAAAAGTCATTATAGGTCGAGGCTTAGAACAACAAAAACCAACTCAAGATTTTGAACCATTTTCAATGTTTTAAACATACTAAACTTTATAGATTCAAAGCCATAACCAAAAACCAAATTCTTTACCACTTTAATACAGTTAAAACAAGTTAAAACTCATCCTAAAACATGTTAAAAATTCTGTTTCGAAACAGCCCCATCAAATAATTTTTGCATTATATAAAACAACTAGTTTTTTTTTTCAACATAAACAAGAAGATTAACCATCTATATTTGAATCAAGTTTTCACAAACACTTTGTACTAAAACAAGTCACATCTTTTCTCCAAATACAAGTTAAAACATCATCAAAAACTATCCCCTAAGTCACGGTTTTGTCAGTATAACGACCCGTTTCCGGACCGCTACCGAGCTCAATATACCGAGCTCGAGTTACCGAGCTCAACACACCAAGCTCAACATAAACCTATATGAGATGTGTTTTAAAAACGAAACTCTTGTGCCTTTTTAAAAATACGATATATATTTTTTTTATTAAAACCAACTCGTGCACATCAGAGTAATTACAGCTTTTCGAAACATGGTGCAACTAAGACACAAGGCTTAAATTCAAATAAAACATACATGCATAACATACACATATATATATCACTCGAAATAATAATGTATACAAAATACAGAGTAGCAAATGTGCAAAGAAAATACACCTAAGGTACGACAACTTCAAAAGAGTAATCATACCCTGGGGTACTTCCACAGACTCCCACGCATTTGCTCCAAAAGTAAGACCACCAGTCTACCCTCAGAGCAACAAAACAACATCGCCCCAAACTGGTCACGACCTCGAACACAAAGGAAAAACAAGTACGATTACTCGGAAAAACAAACATCCAACAAATAAACAATCACGACGGATAGAGGTCGTCACTCGGGTCCTCGCCGAGATCCTCTCGGCATCATCTATCGCCGAGTTACTGCGCCCTCGACATCGCCTGGGTAACAGTCATGGATTGAAGGCACCACGGGAAAGTGGTCAACTTCTCAACAATTTAAGATAAGCTCGACATAAAAATAAGCACACAAAGAAGGTATAACATTCACCGACGTGACTCGACCATCTCACTCTAAACTCGACACAACTCACAAATCCATTTTCTCTCGACTCGACAATTTTCCGGAATGCACACGCTGCATCAGGTATGTCGGAAAGTCCAGTAAAGCCTTGGGATCCTCGCTCTCCCTAGGATACTAACTCAGGTCCCGTGAGCGTGGCGACGTCTAGTCAATCTCCGTAAACAAAAAGGGGACCTAGCACCCTCGATTATCCGGTCACGGCTCAAAAACGCCATACGACTCACCTAGCTCGCTTCACTCGATGAACAATTCGCCGCATACGATATTCAAAGAGTTAAACACAAGATATTCAACCGCATGTCAAATAAAAGAGCAAGCTCGACATGAAGAAACGCAATTCAACATGCAATACACAATTCACGACATATATTCAATCACATATTAAATACATGCAAAAACTCAATCATATCACAACATTTCAGCTCGACACAAATCAGGAAATCCATACACAATAACATAACCACGTAGAATATGAAATGCCCTTACTTAAGGACTTATAAAATAAAGCCTTAGAGATATCTAGGAATTGCCCTTACATACTATAACAAGTATAAATGTGAAGCGCCCTTACCGAACTCCAAGTTAATGATGCTCGACAACGACCTCGACACAGCTGTCTTCAAAGAGCTCGACAACGATTTCGACACGTACGCTTTCAGTCGACCTCGACACGTCTGATCCTCGTTACGGATTCGCTGCTGGCGTCCTTGGATTCGCTATCGTACACCTCGATTCGGAAATCACTCGATCTCGGGAATCAGACTTCCTAAAACAAACACAACTCAGATCGATCTATGGTTTCCAATACATCTAACTCTCTCTTCCCCAAACTCAACCACAACCCAGAAAAATATAAAACTCAAGGACTGAAATATATTTTTCCTCTAACACAAAGTCGTGGATTTCGATCAAAATTTCATGAAAAGTTATCGATGCTTCAACAGATAGATCGACAACAACAATAACCTAAACAACGAATGAAAAACAAGAAATCAAACGAACCCAAAAATGGAGGTTTCGGCACCGCCGATCAGAAAAACAGAGAAAGAAATTTGTTTTACAAGCCCAATTAATCGGTTAAAAAGATAGGTAATATCGTGAAGAAGAAAACCCATCAATTTGATATGATTTGGAAGCATAAAGCGGTTAAAAATGGAAGAAGAATTAGCGCTAAACAGTAGCACAGATGAAAGAAAATCTGTTCTTCATACCTCAACGGTGATGGTCGATCCGACGAGATATGGGTCGAGAAGTTGATGATGAACAAAATTGATGAAGAAAGCTTGTGCAGAATCTCGATGGAACTCACGGTTTCGTCGATGAAGATTTTTAAAGAAAACAACGAAACACAGAGCAGAAGGAAGGAAGAAGAAAGAAGAAAAGAGAAATGAGTGTGAGGGAATCGGTCGTGGTATACAGCTGGCGAGAAAGGGGTATAAACGTAACTCCAGCTATAAGATGCCAATCCCATCAATCATCTACCCGTTAACTCGTTCCTCTCATAATTACCCTCTACTCTGTCGGTCAACGACAAGCCGACAATGTAATAATTACAAACAATAAAATAATAACGCTGAGTAACGTTCGAAATAATACGAGGTATCATCTCGACACGATGTCGACAAGGGTGCTCGTGCAAACGTACAAGGTTCTAACACGAGTTCGTAAACACGGCCTCCTCAGCTCGGTACGCGACTTCATCAACTCGACACCCGACCTCCTCAGCTCAGCAGCTAGTGCACGTGGTCTCATCAGCTCGACAAATGATCTCGGCAAACGATCTAGTCACGGGATCTCGACACAAGGTCTTGGTCGAGGTCTCGATACGTCGTCCTAATACGATGTCGATCTCGTCCTCAGGTGTTACAATCTCTCCCTCTAAAAAATTTCGTCCTCGAAATTGCAAATAAGATTCTTACCTCAGAAAAGTTCAGGGTACTGAATCTTCATCTTCTCCTCCAGCTCCCAAGTCGCATCTCCCGTCTTTTGATCCCACACAACCTTGACAAGTTGAATCTCTTTGTTCCGCAACTGTTTGGCTTTCCGATCAACGATCCTTGCTGGTAACGCTTCGAAAGATAGGTCGTCCTTCAGTCGTTGAAAACTGGCTTCGCACTCCTCGGTCCAAGCAAAAGGTTGATTCTTCCTCGTCAGTCGTGTAAGAGGCGCGACAATCTTCGAGAAACCTTCAATGAATCTTCGGTAATAGCCTGCTAAGCCGACAAAACTCCTGATCTCAGAGCAGTCTTAGGCTGTTCCCATGCTATCACCGCATCAATCTTAGTTGGATCCACAGCTATCCCTTCTCTGGAAATCACGTGACCAAGAAAATTCACCTCTTCAAGCCAAAATTCACACTTCGACAGATTGGCATAGAGTTGCTTATCTCGTAATATCTGTAGTACTCGACATAGGTGTTCTGCGTGCTCTTCTCGGTTGCCTCGAGTAAATCAATATGTCGCCGATGAACACTACAACGAATCGATCCAAAAACGAATGGAAAATCCTGTTCATGTAGTCCATAAACACACGGTGGCGATTCGCTACTCCAAACGGCATCACCAAGTACTCGTAGTGACCGTATCTAGTCCTGAAAAGTCGCTTTGGCGACATCTTCCTCCTTCACGCGAATCGATGGTAGCCCGACTTCAAGTCTATCTTGAAAAGATCGCCGCTCCACGAAGTTGGTCCATCAAGTCGCCAATACGTGGTAACGGATAACAGCTTCTTCACGGTAACCTTGTTGAGCTCGCGATAGTCCACGCACGACCTTGATCGTCCATCCTTCTTCTTAACCAACAACACCGGAGCTCCCCACGGTGACACGCTCGGTCGTATGAATTGCTTCGACTCCAAGTGTTCGATCCGGGACTTCACTCTTTCATCTCGGCAGGAGACATCACAGACGCGGCGCTTTGAAATCGGTCTGTTCTCGAATCGGTCGATGGAGAACTTCGACCTCTCGTCTTGGTGGTAATCCCGCACGCGTCTTGAAAACGTCCTCAAAATCACACACCACTGGAACATTCTTCACGTCGATCTGCTGGAAAACTTCCGAACTAGCTAGATACATGTATTCCCTAGTTCCTTCTTTCAAAGAAACTCCAATACGTTCGGCAGAAAGATAATTGGAGACTCCAAGGTCTGGAAAAATTACGCTTTACGGCACAGTCCAAAAGGACATGGTGGTCTGACAACCAGTCCATCCCGAGGATAACATCTAAGCCCTTAAGAGGCAAACAAACCAAATTGACCACAAACTTTCTACTCTGAATAACCACTACACAATTAAGACATGCGGTGTTTGTGACTAAGGTTTTAGCGGTGGGGTTGTAACTACTAATTTAAGCGGTAAAGCGATCACGATCAAGTTCAAATGGTTCACACAATCGGAAGAAATGAAGGAATGGGTTGCACGAATCAAAAAGAACGGATAAGGATTTACCTCGATCTCACATTCACCTTGGATAAGATCATCGGCTCGACCGCTTCCTCGCCACTCATGCGTAAAACTACGCCTTTGGCCACTTGACGCTTCCCTTTGGCCTTTGCCGCAAGCATAGTCGGTTCACTTTAGGTGTAGGACAATCCTTAGCAAAATGCCCTGGCTTCTTGCAATTGAAACACACCTCCTCCTTCGAGTACGATTACTCGCGTAATGTCCCGCTTTCCACATCGGTAGCAAATCACCTCGACACATCGATCAATCACTCTTGAGATTTACGATCCTCAACGACACCATCGACTTCGAATGTCGAATCAATCCTCGTTGGAATCTCTCACTTAACCATCTCTGGTCAACTCGATCATGAAATGGACTGAAATACCTCGCCAACGATTCGAATTTGTCGCATACTTGACACAATCGCCGAGTTGCTTCTGCCGATTGAAGAAATTCCCGCTCCTTCTCGGCTCGTGCGATGTCAGGAAGTACTTGTCCAAGAACCTTTCACGAAAAAGCTCCCGTGTCATCTCGCGATGTTACGCTATAAACGCTTGCTTTACCTCTCCACCAATACTCAAGGCCTCTCTAGCAGTAAGTAGGTGGCATAGTCGACCTTCACGTTGTCCGCAATGAAGTGCCTCAAAGATCTTCTCGATCTCTTGCATCCAAAGATCAGCTTTATCCGGATTTGGCTCACCGTAGAACTTCTGGTGGATCATGCTTCTGAAGTCGCCAATCCTCTCGCTTCAAAGATTACGCTCGCCGCTGTCGCTGTTCGCAAGTTCGCTGAGTTAACGCCGCCGTCTGGCTGAGCCATCGCGTTAGCTGTTGAGTTGCGGTGATTGTTGAGCCATGGCCGCCGCCATCTCGGCCATAGCTTGAATAGCTCGTTCCATGTCGACGTTCTGGTTTGCAGATATCGTATTCCTACGAGGTGGCATTAGATTCCACAAAGTTCAAAACCCTGTCGAGAATCTCACAACAAGGATGTGTTAAAACACACCGCTTCAATCAAGAAACAGTTCAAACAATTTCTCAAGCAATAAGTGCTTCACTTAATCAAACAAAGAATCAACACAATACAACTAGGTACCCAACACACATAACCCGACATAGTGACCGGTCAAATTCCTATGCACGGCTCGGTCGAGCAGAAGCGCTCACGATACCAACGATGTAACGACCGTTTAGGACCGCTACCGAAGCTCAATATACCGAGCTCGAGTTCTGAAACTCAACACACCAAGCTCAACATAAACCTATATGAGATGTGTTTTAAAAGCGAAACTCTTGTGCCTTTTTAAAAATACGATATATATTTTTATTAAAACCAACTCGTGCACATCGAGTAATTCTGACTTTCGAAACATGGTGCAACTAAGACACAAGGCTTAAATTCTAATAAAACATACATGCATAACATACACATATATATATCACTCGAAATAAAAATGAATACAAAATACAGAGGAGCAAATGTGCAAAGAAAATACACCTAAGGTACGACAACTTCAAAAGAGTAATCATACCTGGGGGTACTTCCAGACTCCCACGCAGGGGTTTGCTCCAAAAGTAACACCACCACCCTACCCTGTCGCACCAACCCACCACTCCCCAAACTGGTCACGACCTCGAACACAAAGGAAAAACAAGTACAGTACTCAGAAAAACAAACATCCAACAAATAAACAATCACGACAGATAGAGGTCGGCACTCGGGTCCTCGTCGAGATCCTCCTCGGCATCATCTCATCGCCGAGTTACTGCGCCTCGACATCGCCTGGGTAACCGTCATGGATTGAAGGCACCACGGAAAGGTCAACTTCTCAACAATTTAAGATAAGCTCGACATAAAAATAAGCACACAAAGAAGGTATAACATTCACCGACGTGACTCGACCATCTCACTCTAAACTCGACACAACTCACAAATCCATTTTCTCTCGACTCGACAATTTTCCGGAATGCACACGCTGCATCGGTATGTCGGAAAGTCCAGCCGAAGCCTTGGGATCTCGCTCTCCCTAGGGCGATCAACTCAGGTCCCGTGGCGTGGCGACGTCTAGTCAATCTCCCGTAAACAAAAAGGGGACCTAGCACCCTCGATTATCCGGTCACGGCTCAAGCGTCATACGACTCACCTAGCTCGCTCACTCGATGAACAATTAAGCGATACGATATTCAAAGAGTTAAACACAAAATATTCAACCGCATGTCAAATAAGAGAGCAAGCTCGACATGAAGAAACGCAATTCAACATGCAATACACATTTCACGACATATATTCAATCACATATTAAATACATGCAAAACTCAATCATATCACAACATTTCATCTCGACACAAATCAGGAAATACACAATAACATAACCACGTAGAATATGAAATGCTCTTACTTAAGGACTTATAAAATGAAGCCTTAGAGATATCTAGGAATTGCCCTTACATACTATAACAAGTATAAATGTGAAGCGCCTTACCGAACTCCAAGTTAATGCTTTGCCGACAACGACCTCGACATTTGTCTTCAAAGAGCTCGACAACGATTTCGACACGTCGCTTTCGATCGACCTCGACACGTCTGAGTCCTCGCTCGGATCTGCTGCCAGCGTCCTTGGATTCGCTATCCCGTACACCTCGATTCGGAAATCACTCGATCTCGGGAATCAGACTTCCTAAAACAAACACAACTCAGATCGATCTATGGTTTCCAATACATCTAACTCTCTCTTCCCCAAACTCAACCACAACCCAGAAAAATATAAAACTCAAGGACTGAAATATATTTTTCCTCTAACACAAAGTCAGGGATTTCGATCAAAATTTCATGAAAAGTTATCTGATGCTTCAACAGATAGATCGACAACAACAATAACCAGAAACAACGAATGAAAAACAAGAAATCGAAACGAACCAAAAATGGAGGTTTCTGGGCACTGCCGATTGCAGAAAAACAGAGAAAGAAATTTGTTTTACAAGCCCAATTAATCGGTTAAAAAGATAGGTAATATCGTGAAGAAGAAAACCCATCAATTTGATATGATTTGGAAGCATAAAACTGGTTAAAAATGGAAGAAGAATTAGCGCTAAACAGTAGCACAAATGAAAGAAAATCTGTTCTTCATACCTCAACGGTGATGGTCGATCAGACGAGATATGGGTCGAGAAGTTGATGATGAACAAAATTGATGAAGAAAGCTTGTGCAGAATCTCGCTGGAACTCACGGTTTCGTCGATGAAGATTTTTAAAGAAAACAACGAAACACAGAGCAGAAGGAAGGAAGAAGAAAGAAGAAAAGAGAAATGAGTGTGACGGGCGTGGTATACAGCTGGGGAGAAAGGGGCATAAACGTACCTCCACCTATAAGATGCCAATCCCATCAATCATCTCCCCGTTACCTCGTTCCTCTCATAATTACCCTCTACTCTGTCGGTCAACGACAAGCCGACAATGTAATAATTACAAACAATAAAATAATAACGCTGAGTAACGCGTTGAAATAATACGAGGTATCATCTCGACACGATGTCGACAAGGGTGCTCGTGCAAGCGTACAAGGTTCTAACACGAGTTCGTAAACACGGCCTCCTCAGCTCGGTACGCGAGTTCATCAACTCGACACCCGACCTCCTCAAATTTCGTGACTAGTGCACGTGGTCTCATCAGCTCGACAAATGATCTCGGCAAACGATCTAGTCACGGGATCTCGACACAAGGTCTTGGTCGAGGTCTCGATACGTCGTCCTAATACGATGTCGATCTCGTCCTCAGGTGTTACAGTCAGCACAAAAGCAAGGTAAGATTTTGATCCATCAACTTCATTTTTAAGACTAAATCATGCAATCTAGTTTAGGTACTAAATATATAAGCCAATATCTACTATCTTAACAACTTTTAAGCAACCAAATCATGTTCATAAAACTTAATCAAACCCAAATAAGTGACTGTTTTAAGAAAGTAAAAGCAAACAAAGCTTTGATTTAAATAACTTCATGATTATGCATGTTTATGGCTAGATCCAACCTCTTAATCATTAATCTTTCTAAGATCCACCTTCCAAACAATTAAATCAACCAAAAATAACCCATAAACAGCCCCAAAGATTCGGCCTCCCAAAAAATTTAGGGTTCACAATTTTAAAATCCACAAAACCCATTTAATCAAGAAGGTAATGGTAGATCTAGGAGGTATTAAGCTTAAACATCAAGATCTAAGTAATTAATCAAAGAAAATAACACTAAAACCACAAAAACTCATCCATGGCAGCCATGGAGAAAAGGAAAGTGAGTTATAAATCTTACCCACAAGGATGTTGATGATAGATCATGGAAGAAGAAGAAAGGATTAAGATTAGAAGCCTTAATCACTAACTTCTTTCAAGAAATCAAAGCTTTCTCTCACTAAATTTTTTCTTTGCAAGTCATAAATGGAAGAACACTGAAATGGGGCAGCCAAATGAAGAAGGAGCCATGAAAATTTTGGGACAAAGATGGAAGGAATTTGTTCATTTAGTTAAGAATTAACCAAACTAGTTACAAACTAACTACACTAACTAACTACAAATACAAAACCACCAATCCTATGCCTACACTTGTCATGGAACCTTCTAAGGATGAGATTCAGCTCCCCTAGTTGCTGGATGCATCTCCCCTCAGCCAAAATATTAAGATATTTCGTTTCATCGCGTTCTCGCTCAATCGAGTGCGCGGCATTACGCGTATATAAGGGTTTTGGTACAAGAAACTCCAAAAATAAATCTAATAAATTATTCTATAATCAAAAATTATTAATCAACCAAAATGTCCCTAAAAATATTAGAAGCATTTTTATGAATGTCGCTTTCTCGATTCTGAGCTAAACGCCATCATGTAATGACTCTGGCGTAGACAATACACTAAATATTTTTTGATGCCCAAAAATCCCAAAAAAAATCCAATAAATCATAATTATTTGAAAATGCTAAGATCTTAGATTTTATAAAATTTGGATCACGTTTGGCTATGTTTCAGTTAGAAACTCACCCAATAGCCTAGTTGCGACAGAACTCAATAGAATTTTTGCAGCGTAATAAAAGCGTAAATTAGTGAGGATCACTAATTCGAATTTCTCTTATCATCTAGATATAATTCAAACAATAAAATTATCAAGACAAAATCTTTAAAGTAATAGTCATATTATATATGATATAAAACAAACTAATTAATACAATAACTAAACAATGAAAATTCAAACTGTGACTTAAAAATACCTATTAAATACTGAAAATTATTTCTCTTTCAATAAAATAATTTTCTTTAATCAAACAACAATTTTTCACATTTTTCAAGATTAATTCATATTAAAACAGTATACGTCTACTGTAACGACCCGTTTCCGGACCGCTACCGAGCTCAATATACCGAGCTCGAGTTACCGAGCTCAACACACCGAGCTCAACTAAACCTGTATGAGATGTGTTTTAAAACAGTACTCTTGTGCCTTTTAAAAAGTACGGTCTATTTTTTTTTTTTTATAAAACCAGCTCGTGCACATCAGAGTATCTACAGCTTTTCCAAACATGGTGCAACTAAGACACAAGACTTAAATTCTAATAAAACATACATGCATAACATACATATATACCACTCGGAATAATAATGTATACAAAATACAGAGTAGTAAATGTACAAAGAAAATACACCTAAGGTATGACGACTTCGAGAGAGCAATCATGGCCTGGGGGTACTTCCGGCAGACTCCCACGCAGGGGGCTGCTCCAAAAGTAAAACCACCAGTCTTCCCTGAAACGACAAAACAATACTGCCCAAACTGGTCACGACATACTATTCCAAAAGAGATACAACTACAGTCATCCAAAAATATCCGACAAACATAATCAATCACGATAAATATAGGTCGTCGCCCTGATCCTCGTCGAGCTCCTTCTCGCCATCATCTGCTGTCGAGTTCCCTGCACCCTCGACATCGCCTGGGTAACCGTCATGGATTGAAGGTACCACGGGAAAGGGTCAACTTCTCAACAATACAAGATAAGCACGGCATAAAGAAATAAGCAAACAGCAAAGTATAACATTCACCAACGTGACTCGACCATCTCACTCTAACTCGACACAACTCGCAATCCATTTTCTCTCGACTCGACAATTTTTCCGGAATGCACACGCTGCATCAGTATGTCGGAAGGTCGGTAGAAGCCTTGGGATCGCCGCTCTCCCTAGATACTAACTCAGGTCCCATAGCGTGGCGACGTCTAGTCAATCTCCCGTAAACAAAAGGGGACCTAGCACCCTTAGTTATCCGGGTCACGGCTCAAAAACGTCATACGACTCACCTAGCTCGCTCACTCGATGAACAATTCGCCGCATACGATATTCAAAGAGTTAAACACAAGATATTCAACCGCATGTCAAATAAAAAGAGCAAGCTCGACATGAAGAAACGCAATTCAACATGCAGTACACAATTCACAGCATATATTCAATCACATATTAAATACATGCAAAACCCAATCATATCACAACATTTCATGCTCGACACAGATCAAGGAATCCATACATAGTGATATAACAATAAAAATCCTATAATGTTTAGAAGTGTCCTTACGCACAAAACATAAACACGTAAAATATGAAGTGCCCTTACCGAACTCCAAGCTAATGCTGCTCGACAACGACCTCGACACGGCTGTCTTCAAACGAGCTCGACAACGACTTCTCTTACTCGATCTCGACACGTACGCTTCTCAGTCGACCTCGACACGTACAGTTCTCGATCTGGATCCCACTGCTCCCACG
Organism: Calophaca sinica; assembly: GCA_037113605.1. Taxonomy (NCBI): domain Eukaryota; kingdom Viridiplantae; phylum Streptophyta; class Magnoliopsida; order Fabales; family Fabaceae; genus Calophaca; species Calophaca sinica. Next base: position 65,263 of record JBAFXK010000056.1, on the reverse strand, counting down.
TCCTCGGATTCGCTCTCCCGTACACCTCGATTCGGAAATCACACGATCTCGGGAATCAGACTTCCTAAAACAAACACAACTTAGTTCGATCTATGGGTTCTAATAACACTTAGCTCTCATAACCCCAATCTGAACTACAACCCAGTAAATATTAAAACTCAAGAACTTAAATATATTTTTCCTCTAACACAAAGTTAGAGTTTTCGATCAAAAGTTCATGAAAAAGGTTATCTGATGCTACAACAGATAATCGACAACAACAACAACCAAAAGCAACAAACGAAAAACAAGAAATCGAAACAACCAAAAAGGAAGGGTTTTTGGGCACTGCCCATTGCAGAAAACAGAGGAAGAAATTTGTTTTACAAGCCCAAATAATCGGTTAGAAAGGTAGGTAATATCATGAAGGAGAAAACCTATCAATATGACATGTTTTGGAAGCATAAAACTGGCTAAAATGGAAGGAAGAAGTAGCGCTAAACAGTAGCACGAAGGAAGAGAAAAATCTGTTCTTCATACCTCAGATGGTGGTCGAGATGGTAATATATATGTCGAGAGGATGATGAGGAACAAGATTGATGAAGAGAGTTTACGCAGAAGCTCGATGGAACTCAAGGTTCTTCGATGGAGGTTTGGAGAGGAAGAGGAACTCAGAGAAGAAAGGAAAAAGAAAGAAGAAAAGGGAAAGTGAGTGTTTGTGAGAGGCTGATCGATATACAGCTGGTGAGGGAAGGGCGTTATCGTAACTCCAGCTATGAGATGCCAATCCCATCAATCAATCTACCCATCTAATCTCCCCTCTCTCATGATTACCCTCTACTCTATAGGTTCAGATCTACAACGCCGCGTCGAGAACTGCAAGCCGACAATATAATTATTACAAACAATATAATAATAACGCTGAATAACGTTCGTAAGAATACGAGTGTTAACATCTCGACACTATATCGACTAGGGTGCTTGTGCAAGCGCACAAGGCTCTAACACGAGTTCGTGCACGCGGCCTCCTCAGTTCGACATGCGACCTCCTCAGCTCAGCAAATGACCTCGGCACGCGATCTCAGCAGCTAATACACGCGATCTCCTCAGCTCAGCAAATGACCTCGGCACGCGATCTTGGCACGGGATCTCGACACAAGGTCTTGGTACGAGGTCTCGACACGAGATCTCGACACGAAGTCTCGATCCGACGTCCTAATACGAGGTCGATCTCGTGATCTCGTCCTCAGGTGTTACATCTACACTGTCTGTTAATCTGAATTAATCATCAAAATCACGAATTGTTTACGATAATCTTTGTAATTCATCGTACTTTTAACAAACCATTGAGGTGATGAATCTCTATGATTTATTTTCAAGTAGTCAGAAACTACAAAATAATTTTCATAAAAATTGGGATGTTACAGCTCCGAATGTCGAATCCACAGAGAATGAGCGAGTACCAATGACTTAATATGATTCTATTCTATTAGGCGAGCAAAGTTGTAATTATGCAAGTAGTGAAAGTTATCGGAATTAAAGCAATAAATAAACTGAATGTGAGAACGGTTTAACTATGTTATGGGAAGTCTAGGGGAACTGGGTTCACCAATACCCTACTCTTGAGTTTACTAAACAATTGATATGAGTTACCTATAATGAAAGAGTACTAACCACCCACTCTAAATTATTAAGGGCTACCTAGGTTAGCCTTCCTCCTAACTAATTACTCTGTTTGGTCCTAGAAGGTAATTAAAGGAAAGAGCATTAAGCACAGGTGGGTTTGTTAATCTAATAACTGATTAAAAACAAGCTCTAACCTATTTGGCGTATAAAGCGAGTTCTTTTATCCTATGGTTCCATTAACTAATCATGATCCTGTTACCACAATTAAGCCAACTAGATAAAGGTTGATCAGACCTTATGAGATGAAGCACAATAGGAATAAAATACTCAAACATTCAATAGAAACTCATATAATTAAATAGACAAAGCATCGAGAGTATTGTAAAGGATCCCCATCACCCAGGTGATGGGTTTAGCTACTCATTATCAATGATAATAACATAAACTTAGATACGAAATCAAAACATCAAATTTGTAATTTTTTTTTGTATTTTTAAATGACCATAAAAATAAATAAACATAAAAATAATAATAAAAATAAAACAAACAGATAGTAGATAAAGCGTTATTGACCAAGGTTGCCTCCTGGTAAGCACTTGTTTAACGTCCCGAGTCTAACGGTTCGGAGGACGTTGGAATTAGTCCTCAGTGGGCAATGGTCCGTACTTGACATTACCTTTTGTCTTCTCACCATTGGGAAACATAGCAAAGTAATCACCTTTTTCTGAGTGATCCATCCAGGCAGGACCTAAGCACTTTTTTGGTGGGTTCACTGTTTACCCATAGTCTTCACAGATGTAGATTGGCTTCTCAAAGTTGGGTGCAAAAGTCCTAATGAATTTCTTCACTAAGTTATTCCATGTTTTTACTTCTTCAACTGGTAGGAGATAAAGCCATACTTTGACTTCCTCATCCAATGAGAATAGGAAAATTATTAGTTTTGCTTCCTATGGGGACAAGCCTTCAAACTTTGCCTTTCTCATCATCATGCAGAACTGTCTCATGCGCTCAATATGATCTTGACCTGTTGTTCCCTTGAATTTTAATTTTGCCACGACTGAGATGATGGATGGTTTAATTCAAAACTTGTAAATTCCTCTGGAGTGTCTTCCTTTAGTCCTTGGAAACCTTGGAATTGGTCCACTTTTTCTTCTTGTGTATTCTGAAAACTTATTACAAATTCCTCCATTAATTCTTCCCAACTGAAAAAGTGAAACTTGGGGTATATTGTGAACCATTGCGTAGCTAATCCTCATAGGGAAAGAGGAAATAACTTAAGTCTTATCCTTCCTGCGGTGGTTCCTGCAAAATTGTTAGTCTTGACCAAGTCATAAAAATTTAAAATATGAAAAACAGGATCCTTATCAAGGAAGGGGTTATGTCCTTATCCTGCTCCAAAGAATTGCTATCTTGTTCTTCAACTTGCTTTTCTTTTTCTTTTTCCTTTTCAGCTTTTACATCCTGTAAGAAACAACAAGAAGCACTAGAGGGAGAATTTTTATTAGAATTAAAAAAATATTAAATATTTCTTCTTCATCCTCAATTCTTAGAGTCATGGTTCCTTTCTTCACTTGAATGGTAGCATCTCCTGTTCCCAAGAATGGTCTTCCTAAAATAATAGCAAGAAAACAACAAGAACCATGGCCTGGCCGTGCTGTGCAACACGGCCGTGCCAGGCCTCTGCAGAATTTCTGCAGACGAGCATCGACTTCGCGGATTTTATTATCGTACCAAACGGAGTCGGAATTTGGAAAACAACCACTCGTTGGAAAGCTTAGGATGTGTAGTTTATGGATATAATTTTTATTTTGGGGGATATCCACCCAATTAGTACAGTTTTAACAAACAAGTCACTGATGTCAAAAAAAACGGGACAGCAATCATACCTTAACTTGTAAATTCTACATCTAATTATGTTCTTAACCTTTCCAAGTGATTCTTAACACTCAAATCAACCCAAACCACATACAAAGTCAAAACCCATTTAATACAAATTCTTAATTTTATCATAAGGGAAGGTGATATACTTTTCAAGCAAACACTAACACTAACAATAACCACAACATAGATGAATCTAGACATTCTTGAAGAATTAAAAATCAAGTCCATGAGCCCTTGTAATGGCTCATGGTTCTTAGTACAAATTGGCGAGAATATTGTTTGAGAACATATCACAAACACCTAGAGTGCACACCAACAAATCAAGGGCAACATAAATGGGTGTTATGACAACAACCCCAACACATTCAAGCCAACAAGGAATTCAACAACTTAGGATTTCTCTTTGAGGACATAAAACAAATACCTCCTATGCATCTTAAACATCAACATACCCACAAAATCAAACAAGTATCAAATTCATGAGCCAACAACCAAAATACACCATAACCATGATCCAACATATTTAAAATTACATGCAATGAAAGAAACAACCTAAGTATGGGTTTTTCAAGGTTCCTAATCTCTAAATGAGAATATCCCCTAAAGAGAACTCACATTGTGTGTTTGGAGTGCCAAACCCTAAGTTTGAAATTTGGTGGAGATGAAGATGGTTGTTGAGAAATCTGGGTTCTACTCTTCCTTCCAAGATGGATTCCAAGCTTTTCCCTTCATCTTCTTCCTCTTCTCCATGGAACTCCCTTCTCTCTCTCAATTTTTGAATCTCTCTCGGCCTCTCTATCCCTCTCACATGGCCGCATCCTCTCCTCCTTCTTCCGGCGCACCTCCGGCGTCGCCACTGCAGTGGTGGTCGCGGCCACCACCTCCCTTTCTTCATCGCATGCGTGCTCCTCTCTCTCTTTTCCTTCTTCTTCTCCTTCTTTCTTTTCCCTTTCTGTTTCCTTTTGTTTTTCCCCTTGTTCTCCTGGTTCTGATCGAATAAAAGGGAGGAGAGGAGAGATTGAGGCTAAGGTGAGAGTAAGTGAAATTGGGTGTATGGTGGATCAAGGTCAAATGTCTAATTAAAAAGTTTGACTTACATAATCTTATCTTAATTCCTTAATCTATCTATTGGTTCCTAATCAAACTTTAGGTAATTTATCCATTAAAATTATCTTTGAATAATTAGTCTCACATTTCCTAAATCCTTTGAGAAAATTACTATTTTACCCACAGGTTCATCTTACTTTTATTTTACCAAATTAAAACCTATAAACTCTATTTAACCCTTAGGGATTAAATCCCTTTTTCACTTAAGATCTCTAATAATTAGACTTAGGGGAATTTGGGATGTTACATTACGCCCCACCTTTTTGGGAATTTTGTCCCCAAAATTCAACCTATCATCTGCTCTTGCCCTTTTGTGGGATTCATTCCTCGCTTGGCAAATTACAGTCCTACACCACTCCAAAAGAGTAAGCTTCTTTCTCTGACTAAGTCGATCTAAGGTCACTTCCCTCATTCTTAAGAATTAACACACCCATTAGTATTAGGTTCTAACTAATGTAAGGTATTCCCTTATGGTTCGATTACAATTGAACCGGAAATCATCTTATTAGTCCCAGAACTTAGGTGAAACCATAACGAAGTCATATCAACAAATGGGCTAATCTAAACAAGATTGGTATCTAAGTTAATCTGAACAACGTAATGCATCCCTTTCTTAATTGTTCTAAACCATTGGAAAATAAAAAAGAAATTAAGCGCAACAATAGATCAATTACTCACGAAAATTCGGTGATTTCATTAACAGGTTACAAACTAGGTCTTGTTCGCAATAAAATTCTTATTAAGTCAAGACGAAGTTTGTAACTGGTCATACAAGTTCACTTCATACACCGGTTAATTAATCTAGCACAGGCATTAATATTTTTGATTCCCGCTAATTTAGCCATGACTATGATTTTTACAACTCAGAGACTACGATCTAATCCCACATCTTAATATATACCAACAGGTTATGTTCCAACTTTCGAATTACCAGGTCTTTAGCACTAGTAGCGGCAATGTTTTTAGCTAAACATCAAAATTACCCCTAAGATGTGAGCCTTTTATTGTAACGCCCCACCAGCCAGGCCCTTTGGCCCCTGCAATGGTGTTTAGGCATGATACTCATAATTCAATCATAAAACATTAAGTTCAATGCAACACGATGCACAAAGAAGTTCAATACAAAGAAGTTTAATACAACACGATGTACAAAAAGTTCGTGAATGTACCCCCTTGGCTCAATCGTCATTGAGTCCCATATTAATTGATGGGTAACAACCAAGAGAATCCCCGCCGATAAAAAGTGGCAATTCAAAGCACCATCGACGGGTTTGCAGTCTAGCGCAAACATTCACACACAAAAGTTTGTAACAAAGAATTCAAGAATATACCCCCTATTTAGGCACCGCTCAAATGCAAATGAGTAAATCCTTCTTATTGGATACAACCAAGGGGTCACCGCTGATATGATTCATAATCGATGGGTTTGAATCCGAATCACAAATCGGACAAACAAACATTCCACAACACAACAATTTCAATCAATGAGAAACATTAATGACAAAGCAAACTTAAGAATTAGCATTTGCCATCATATAGGGTTAAAACCCCTTCATTTAAAGACTCAATGTATTAGCCATTAATCGTCAGAACATCAAGGTAATAATCTATCACAATTTGATAAGGATGTAGCCAAAAATTCATAAACATGGGATACCTAATAATGATTACCTCAAAAGATGTCAAGCAACATTCAAAGGCATATTGAAAAAATTCCAAATGAAGGTAGGACTCCATATATTAAAGAAGATTTTCACAAGTAACAAGTGCAGAATTTTTTGCAGCGTTCCGTCAACCTCTAGGATTTTATTAAAATACCAGATGTTATCGGAATTTAGTAAATGAACTTTCTAGAAAGCTTAAAATGTCTAGTTTATAAATTTAATTTTTCTTTGTGAAAAAGCTGCTCAAAAGTACAGTTTTGAGCAACAATCTACTGAGTTGTTAAAAACAAGAAAGCAGAAATTTTTTTAAAAAAAAAAAACACTCTTCGGTAAAATCTACAAACGAACCATCCAATGATGTTACAAAAATTTGTAGATTTTACTGAAGATAGTCAACTGACATATAATCACACTTCAGTTGGTCTCATGTCAAAATTCAAAGCCAATAAAATATAAAAAATCAAATACTGAAGCTGTTTTTAAACAAAATTTCCAGATTTCAAATTTCTTTGCATGCATGATAAGACTTAGGCATGAAATGGAAAAGGAATTTTCTTTAAAACGCGATCTCCTACATGTGACACTTCTAATGTCCAAACTTAGAATGGTGAAGAGAACAAAACTTTCAAATCTTTGCTTAGTAATAACATGCATATGGATTTTTCCAAAACCTTTAAAGCTACTTGACACTTTCTCAAACAAGGTCAAAGTAAAACAAAGCAAAACTCTTCTTCCTTCCCATGCCAATACATATCACGGCTTTTAAGCCCAAAAGGGGAAGAGTTTTAGCTCCAAATGAACCAGCAAAACCAGAATTTTCACATGTATCCCAGGGACAATTCATCCAATATAATCCACAAAATCCAACAGGTAAAAATGAAAAATCAAGGCATTTGGCATGAAAATCATGATCACATACAAAGGCAAGTATTATCCCAAACTTCAAACTTTGCACCAATCAAATAGAATCAATCCCATATCATAACTTCTCAACATTCCAAGCTTAGAGGTCAAGAAGACTCACAAAATAAAAAAGGAATAGAAGCCCTAATAGGGTCTTATGATTGTCCACCACCTAAGTGAGAAAAATTCACTTACGTATATTCTCTAATCAAAACAGCATAACTTCAAAATCCCCTCTGTGGAGAGAACATGAAGACCTATAACGTATGTCAGTGTGAGGGTCTATAGCTAACATTTTTCCACCAAAAAAAAAACCGACAATGCAACTTCAAGACAGGATAGCAATACGTTCAATTATTAATATATTCATCAAATCCAATTTAAACATAACACATCATTTATCCATTCACAACAATAGACAAAAAGGAATTCAAAGTATTACTGAATTAACATAATATCACGCACATAGCTTAAGCCAAGCAAAAGAATAGCAAAAACTCTAACACACGCATCATTCATATAGCATCATGCAATTAAAATAATTCCCATCCAAATGGTTGCATACATGTATACACCCTCACGTGCAAGTATATACATATATTTAGAAATCTCGTAAAACGAGGAAATATTGCACAAATTCCTGCTCATCTTCATCCTCCTCATTCTTTAGACAAATCCTTGAGGTAGCCTACCTCAATAATTTATCAAAAGAATTTAGAAAATTCAACTTTATAGTCACAACTGATACTTTCCTAAACCGGATCACTTCTAGATGCACTTAACTCACAGTCCGAGAGGGTTGAACTGCTCTAATACCATAATGTAACGTCCCGACTCTAATCAAGGAGTTACTTACAAAAATAATCAGCCTTTAAAGGTAATTACAGAACTTTGATTAATTAGAAACTTTGAATGCCTAAAGAAATCATGAAACCAGAGTTCTAAAAGCAGAAAGGATTTTGAGCGTACATAGATATCCATATACGACACCTTTAGATAATAACGATGAGTAAAACTAACTTAATTTACAATTTATTTACTAGCACTACTTGACATAGATGGACATGTAATACAATAACCCGTACTTAAAACTTAAGACATTAAAGAAGGACATGTGATTTGGTATAACCCACTGACGGACATTCTCTGTTATTGGTGTGCCTGTCATCTGAAACAAATAAAGGAAAGAGGTAAGGTATAAAATCCCAGTGAGCTCCCTTAGCCTCGTCCCATTACATACCTTTTATGAATGCCAGTTACGCAACTTAACAAGTCAAATAAAATATCCATTCCCAAATAACTTAAACTCATTTTGCATTGTAATTTAACAGGTCAAGAACTAAAACCATAAGCCAAACTTACCAAAATAAGGTTGAAAATAGCAAGAAAACATCAAGAACGACGGCCTGCCTGTGCTATGCAACACGGTCGTGCCATGTCTCTGCAGAATTTCTGAACGTACCAAACGGAGTCGAAATTGGGAAAACGACCACTCGTTGGAAAGCTTAGGATGTCTAGTTTATAAATATAATTTTTATTTTGGAGGATATCCACCCAATTAGTACAGTTTTAACAAACAAGTCACTGATGTCAAAAAAAACGGGACAAAAATCGTACCTTAACTTGTAAATTCTACATCTAATTATGTTCTTAACCTTTCCAAGTGATTCTTAACACTCAAATCAACCCAAACCACATACAAAGTCAAAAACCATTTAATACAAATTCTTAATTTTATCATAAGGGAAGGTGATATACTTTTCAAGCAAACACTAACACTAACAATAAGCACAACATAGATGAATCTAGACATTCTTGAATAATTAAAAATCAAGTCCATGAGCCCTTGTATTGGCTCGTGGTTCTTAATACAAATTGACAAGAATATTCTTTGAGAACATATCACAAACACCTAAAGAACACACCAACAAATCAAGGGCAACATAAATGGGTGTTATGACAACAACCCTAACTCATCCCAACACATTCAAGCCAACAAGGAACTCAACAACTTAGGATTTCTCTTTGAGGACATAAAGCAAATACCTCCTATGCATCTTAAACATCAACATACCCACAAAATCAAACAAGTATGTAATTCATGAGCCAACAACCAAAATACACAACAACTATGATCCTAAACATATTCAAAAGGCCGCTTTTGATCCCTGTAATATCAGGAAAATCCAGTTTTAGTCCTTGCTAAAATTTGTGTTTAGATTCCTCCCCTGTAATATTAGATTCCCCCATTTTTAGTCCCTAGAATCAACTATCCATCCAATTTTAATGACATGGCATAGCTGACTTGGAATTTTATTACACATGGCCTGTTTTTCTGCTAACTCATCAGTCCACGTCATCTTCTTCTCTCTTTTGCTTCCATCTTCTCTGCTTCTATCTGCTGCCCACCACATCCACTTCACCATCCTCCCACCGCATCCACTTCAAGCACGCCGCCACCCCAACCGTCCTCCCACCACATCCACTTCCCTCTTCCCAGAGCTCCGCCGCACCAAATCCTTCTCCACCTCCAAAAATAAAGGATTCTCTGACGCCTTCGAGTTCCAAAGAAAATCCTGCAACATCAGAGGCCGCAACGCAATGCAAACCCCTTCATAAACTCTTTCCCAAAATGCTTAAAACAGAGGGAAAGGAATTAGGGTTCGATCGGTGTCCTCTTCGCAGTTCGCATTTTCGATTTGGGGACTAGGGTTTGCACATGATTTGGGGTTTCGATTTGGAGGTGATGATTCGCAGTTCAATGTTTAGGATTTAGGGTTTGTTGTGGAGAAGAAAACTCAAGAAAGAAAGCAGTGAGCAGTTCGATTTGGGGACTAGGGTTCGCACATGATTTAGGGTTCAATTTGGGGACTAGCGTTGTTGTTTTTCTTGTTGTTTTCATTCCTTTCTTTTTCGTTCCTTTCTGGTTGTTGATGACGATTTGGGGTTCAATTTGGGGATTGGCGTTGTTGTTTTCATTCCTTTCTTTTCATTCCTTTCTGGTTGCCGATAATGGAAACAGCTTGGTTTTTGTGACATGATTTTTTCTCATTTCCTCCCTAAGAATCCAAATCTGTTCCAGTTTTAAGCGCGGGGATAGGGGGAGGGGTTGGGGAGGAGGGGAAGGGAGAAGGTAGGGCGGAGGGGAAGGTAAAGGTGAAGGAGAGTGTAGGGGTTGGTGGGTGGGGAAGGATGGTGGTAGTTAGGTTGAGGGGGGGAGGGGAGAGGGTGAGGGGTGGTGGTGGGAGGAGGAAGAGAGAAGAAAGGCTGACCCAGCATGAAATGATTTATGTGTAAAAAAAAATTTTAGCAGGGACTAAAACTGGATTTTCCTGATATTATAGGGACTAAAAGCGGTATTAACCCTGTTTAAAATTACATGCAATGAAGGAAACAACCTAAGAATGGGTTTTTCAAGGTTCCCAACCTCTAAATGAGAATATCCCCTAAAGAGAACTCACATTGTGTGTTTGGAGAGCCAAACCCTCACTACAAGAAAACACGCGGATACCGATGGCCTTTTACCGACGGCCTCAGTCCGTCGCAAAATGCACGCGTTTTTCGACGCTTTAACAGTCGGTAAACGTAAGTCGTCATCTGCTTAAACTTACTGACGGTTGAAGCCGTCGGTATGTTTCTGCCTTTTGATTCCCACCAAGTTTTCAAATACCGACGGATGTGACCTATCGGTAATTGCCTCGTCGGTATGTGCAGGCCGTCGTTATTTTGAAATGAGTCATCGGTAATTGAAAGTTTACCCGTCGGAAACGCCGCGTGTGACTGTTGGGTTTACTGACGGGCTTTAGCCGTCGGTAATGGAAAAAAGGCCGTCGGTAATCTGCGATATGAATCAAACCACAACCTTCTTCCCCGCCCTGCAGTCGTCACTCCCACCGTTACCACCGTCACTCTCTCCCCCTCTCTCTCTCTCTGTGGAACTTCAGCCACCACACCCATTGTCCCACTGTCTGCCGTCACTCCCACTGTCCATCGCGGCAGCCACCACCCATACTCCTTTTCGTCCGGTGCGACCACCAGCCACCGCGCACCACCACAACCACCGCCCGCTCCCTTTATCTCTCTCGGCCACCACCACCCCGCTCCCTTTTACGGCGTGACCACTAGCCACCGGGCACCACCGCACCGCATCGCGGCCAGCCGCTTTCCTACAAACCGGCCGGTAGTCATGCACCACTATAGTGTTGTTGCCCACCACGCACCAGCCACCGTGCTGTCTCTTGGTAGCCATCGCCCTTTGTCCTTTGAGGCACCGCGCCATTGCCCTTATCTAGGTCGTACCTTCTCGCCTTGCCGGATCGAGGTTGGCTTCTCTGACCGAGATATTAGATGTATTAGTTGTTAATTGATATTTGTAATGATTGAATACGGTCATTCTTTGTAAGTTGGAGAGAATATTTCCCCTGGTTTCTTTGACTCTATGGAACATCTCCCGGTGCATCTTGCACATGAAGCTAGGCTTGGTGGGTAGGTTCAATACAGATGGATGTATCCATTCGAAAGGTAATATAATCAAATATTCTTTAAAATAATTATTCACTGCCTCGGGTTAAATGTTGAAATGTTGATCACCAACCTTGTTATTCTGTAGATTTATGGATGACTCAAAACGGTCGGTGAAAAATAAGGCCAGGGTTGAAGGATCTATTTGTGCAACTTACTTACACCTTGAGACAATTCATTTCTGTTCCCATTATTTTACGAACTTCATGCTGACACCAACAAATAATAGGAATGAAATAGAAATTGAAAGTGAAAGACACCCGCTAGCCTTATCAGTGTTTTGCCTTCCCGGTCGTCATGCTGGAAAGGAGTTGGAGCCCTGGTTAACGGGAGAAGATTGGAAGTCAGCACACGTTCACGTGTTGATCAACTGTGCCGAAGTATCACCATATCTTACGTATGTATCATTTTGACCACTTTCAATTTCTTTAGTCCACAACTATTCATGATCATTTGTTTGATAATGACTTGTTCAGGGCATTCTTGTTAACTAAGCCTGGCGAACAAGACTCTTCTGCCTATATTCATGAATATTTCCCAACGCGGTTTATGAGCCAAGTATGTATTTTTAGTCCTATTTCAACTATTTGTTGTTTGAAAATACAAAAGATTGTTTGCAAAAAGCAACCATAAATCACTTGTGCATGTGTATACGCAGGTGTATAGCGAGTCAGAATCGCCCATAATCGAACACTTGGGAAATTTATCTCATGGTCCTAAATCACGTGTAAAAGAATGGCACACGTATTTCATAAACGGTTACAAATTTCAAACCCAGTCAAAAACAGAGGGGAAAAAGCGATTAACGGCGGAGTTTATGTAAAAGGTGCCACAGATGGAGGTGAAGACGACTTCTACGGCGTGATTCAACATATATATGAGCTGGCGTACAATACTTTAGACTATACTAAAAGAATAGTGCTATTTTATTGTAATTGGTTTGATCCGTCAAGTAGAGGCACAAGAATTGATCGCAAATATAACAGTGTTGACATATGCATGAGTAGAAGATACCAAATGTTTGATCCGTTTATCATGGCACAACATGTAAGACAGGTGTATTATGTCCCTTATCCGTCAACTCGAAGGGACAAACAAGGTTGGTGTGTTGCAATAAAGACAAAACCAAGGGGTCGCATTGAAGCAGATGATCCACAGGAAGAAGTGGCTTATCAAGTGGATGAGATGTCTCATGTCAACGTAGTAAACGAAGTTGAACCCATTTCTCGACTACGTGACGATCCAATCACATATGAAGATGTAAATGGAGATGAGGAATTAAATGAAGAAGTGGCAGAACCATCAAGATCTGAAGGCGATGTCGAGCGAGTGGGCGAGAATGGGCGAGAATAAATTTGTTTAACTTTTTACAATTAGAGAATTTAATGTCTAACAACATATTTTATTTTGTCGATTATTTTCATATAACTTGTTTATTTTTGGAATTCATTTTTAATATTGTTATGTTTAAATATAATATTTCATGGTATTATTATTGAATTGCTCTATAGACATATATGGCATCGGAGGTTCAGGCTCAGGCCGACCACCCGGTAGTGGTCAGCGGAAGGAAGCGCATCATTGTCGACCCATGTCGTCGAGGCCGAACATTATTAGGATTGATGATGCTGGCTATGCGATGTTGTCATCCACACAGCGTCCGCATACATCTATGCCTACACAGGCTCCAGCGAGTTCGGCCCCTACGCAGCCTACATCACATTCGGCACCTACGGCATCACGGGACCTTACGCATCGACACCCATTTACATGATGCCCACCAGGGTTCTAGCGGACACTTGCCCTTCTTCCTCTCATTTTGTGTGCGAGGCGGTGCGACACTCATGTGTCCGATCTTGAGTATAGTGCGAGCCAGGCTTTGATCGGACCAGGGTTCGGCGGGACGAGGAGGTTGAGCAATAGCGGGATGGCGGGGAGTCGTTGATGATATTGAGATCTTTGCATGATGGCGAGTTGCTATCGGGCCGGTGGTAGAGGGTGAGTATGTAGGTTGAATACACATTTTTGCCCCTTATCTTTTTAGTTTTCAATTTAGTCCACTTATCTTTTTAGTTTTCATTTAAGTCCATTAAGTTATAAAAATCACATCAATTTCCTCTTTTCTGTTTATTTATTCATATTTTCTTAGGCGAATCACCATCTGTCACGTGGCGGAGAAATAAAATAAAATAAAACAAGCGCCACGTGTAAGATGGTATTTCGTCTAAGACAAAAAAAAAGAATAATTAAAAAGAAAGGGCGAAATTGAAGTAATTTTTGTAACTTAATGGACTTAAATGAAAACTAAAAAAGGATAAGGGGCGAAAATTACAATTTAACCTATATTTTTAACTTGTTTGGTATGTTGTTATTGTTTAGGTTCCTTAGTCAAAGCCACCATGCGAAGGCTATCACGAAGTAATTGAGCAAAATTACCACAGCTATTGGCCCACCTGGGGGCGGCGGTGGATGGCGGAGGCACATGTTCAATTCTTTCAGAGTAAGTTGTTTATTTTTTGTAGCGTATTATTTTTTTATTTCATGAATTTCAATTATTTTTAATGACGTATTATATTCATCTTGGAGAGGTTTCTTGGAAGGAAGAAGCGGGAGGAAGCGGATCAAGAAGAACTTCCATATGAAGGCTTCCCACGCCTATCGATATGCTTAGAGATGCCCACCTCAATGGGCGACCCACTTGGATAGGAGATGAGATCTGGCGGCATTGCAGCGCTTGGAACTCCCACGAGTTCAAGGCGATGGCGAGAAGGCGAAGAAGAATAGAGCCTCTGAAAAGGGTGGGAGCTTGCATACTGGAGGTTCGGTCAGTCAGGCGCAGCACGCAGCTCGACTTGTACGTTTTATATTATTATTATTATTATTGTTATTATTTAGTTAAGCTTTTTTTATTAAATAATTATAGTCTCAGCGATTGAAAATGGAGGTTGATTGCACGAGCTCCATCGATGCAACTCATATTAGGAAAGGTACCCGGTGATTTTGTAGATGAGCGGTCGAGGCGGACCCAGGTAATTATAAAACATAATGAATAGTTTTTTAACAATGTTTATATTGTTTTATTACAATAAAAATTGACTAATTTGTTTGAGGCGAGGATGTCTTAGGTTAGATCTCAGACATCGTCATGTTCCTCGTCTCAGAGCCCAGAGGTTCCAGCTGCATCGCTGATCGTTTGGGCAGATGTTGTTGGTTGCAAGAAGAAGGGTCGCCTATACGGTGCTGGCGACCTTGCCAGCAACTACAAGAAAGGGGCCCGCTGCCTCTCCATTGGAGAGTCGATCGGCGATGGTCTTTGCCAGATGAGCGGGAGATAGCGAGTTGAAGCGGGCCATGGCGGCGGCGGCGGTTAGCGGCGGCGGCAGCGGCGAATCGCGGCCCGGCGAAGGAGAGCCGCCAGGCGAGCTGCCATGTTGGCTCAGGTGCTGCAGCGACAGGAGGATCTGTACCATTTGCTAACTCGCGAGCTGCCTCCTCCACCGCCTCCGCCTCCGCCTCATAGTACTGGTGATCATGTCGATGATGCAGATGGTGATCATGATCAGGACTATCAGGACTATTAGTTATGTTTGTATCGATATTTTTTTATATTTCCGGATATCTTTTTTATTACTGCTTTATTCGTCGAATTTTTTATTTATTTGTTACGTTTCTTTTTTTTAATTTGTTTTATAGTTTACGTTATCGCATTGCATTTTTAAAATACAGGAATAAATTAATAATTAAATGTAATAACTGTTGACAAGTGACTCCAAACACAAGAGGGGGGTGAATTGTGTGTGAACGGTGCTTTCAAAAACTTTTGGAGAAATAAGTGCTAATTATGAGTTGCGAAAATATTAATGTGAAATAGATAAATCACTTGAAGAATAAATTGCAAACGAGTTAAAAATAAAGTAAATATTAAGATATAAATAATAATAAAATAAAGTCTGAAATTTAATTGGTGAAAAGTAGAGATAAGGAGTAAAAAAGCACACAACAAATTATCCAGGTTAGGCCACCTAACACCCTGTGGCCTCGTCCACATCCCCCAAAGCAAACCACTATGGGATTTTCACTAAGACACTAGCTTTTAAATCGAGTTCAGCTAGAAACCTTTACAACTCTAAACAGAGCAATATGTTCAAGAGATATCACCTCTCTATGAACACCTTGGGATTCCTACCCAAAAATAAATGATTTTCACAAATAAAATGAGGCGAAAAAGATACACTCAATAGTGCGGATATAACAAATTGAAGCTCAAATAATACAACTCAAATTATGTAGAATAAAGGCTCTCGAGAAAATTGTGCTCAAATAAGTGTGAGTGATGAAAAATATTTGACAGAGTTTTTGGCACAAAAATTAAGCACTGCGTTGTTGTATTAAAACAAAGCTCACGAGCTGTGTTTATATAGGCAATGGGTGAGCGTGGAAATGACCGTTGGAGCATTTGCCCGTTGCGTTTTGATTTGTCCGTTGGAAGAAAAATCTGCCCGTTGCGTTTGAAATAAAGAAGGTGAAAACCGCGAGGCGGCTCGGCATCGACCTCACGAAGAGCGGCTCGGCGGGCGACCTGCGAAGGCGGCTCGGCGAGACGACCTGCGCCACCGCGGCTCGGCCAGGCGACCTCGACCGCGGCTCGGCAAAAGACCTCGGCACGGCTCTGCATATGACCTCCTCATCGGCTCGGTCCTCATAGCTCGGTCTGCAGCGACCTCATCGGCTCGACACGGATCATCGGCTCATCGCGCAGCGCGACCTCGATGCAGCGACCTCATAAGCTTGACCGCGCGACCTCCTCCTCGATTCGACATACGACTTCCTCGAGCTCAACATCCGACTTCCTCCTCATTTCGACATCCGATTTCCTCGAGCTCGACATCCGACTTCCTCATTTCGACATCAGGCCACGAGATATGCATGTCAAAATATTTTGTGCGTGTGTGATTTAATTTTAATTGAGAGCTTTTTATTACTACTTACAAATTGTCTTAATAAAGATAAATAAATACCCAGAACCCAAAGACTTGAAAAACTATCATTCTTGATATGCGTCTTGGTATTCTTTTCCACTTTTTGCACGGTTGACTATTTGCAAAGCTCCCTTTTGTCAATCATCAAAATCATCCTGTCAAGGCATGTATTCACAGACTCCCCCTTTTTGATGATGACAAACATCTCATGGAGGGAATTTAGTAAAATATAATCATGATATAGCAATGAGATATAAGCATGGTTTTTCAATAAAAGATATCAGAGTTTAAGCACAATATTTAGAAAAACTCCCCCTCACAATAGGCAATACTTAAAAGATCACTCCCCCTGAATCATGCATTCATGTAACTCTCCCCCTTTTGGTGTAACACCTGAGGACGAGATCGACATCGTATTAGGACGACGTATCGTGACCTCGACCAAGACCTTGTGTCGAGATCCCGTGACTAGATCGTTTGCCGAGATCTTTTGTCGAGCTGATGAGACCACGTGCACTAGGCTGAAATTTGGTGAGGAGGTCGGGTGTCGAGATGATGAAGTCGCGTCTGGTGATGAGGGCGCCAAGTCGCTTGAGGAGACCGCGTTCACGAACTTCGTGTTAGAACCTTATGCGTTTGCACGAGCACCCTTGTCGACATCGTGTCGAGATGATACCTCGTATTATTTGAGCGTTACTCGATGTTATTATTATATTGTTTGTAATTATTACATTGTCGGCTTGTCGTTGGCCAAGCGAGTAGAGGTAATCATGAGAGGAGCGAGTTAACGGGTAGATGATTGATGGGATTGGCATCTTATAGCTGGAGTTACGTTTTACCCCTTTCTCGCCAAATTTGTATACCACGACCGTTTCACTCATTTCTCTTTTCTTCTTTCTTCATCCTTCGCCTGGTGTTTCGTTGTTTTCTTCAAAATTTCCAGCAGCCAAACCGTGAGTTCGGCGAGATTACGCACAAGCTTTCTTCATCAATTTTGTTCATCATCAACTTCTCGACCCATATCTCGTCGATGCGACCATCACCGTTGAGGTATGAAGAACAGATTTTCTTTCATACGTACTCTTGTTTAGCGCTAATTCTTCTTCCATTTTAACTTGGTTTATGCTTCCAAATCATATCAAATTGATGGGTTTTCTTATTCATAATAATACCTATCTTTTTAACCGATTAATTGGGCTTGTAAAACAAATTTCTTTCTCTGTTTTTCTGCACTCGGCAGTGTCCAGAAAACTCCATTTTTGGTTCGTTCGATTTCTGGTTTTTTCGTTCGTTGCTTCTGAATATTGTTGTTGTCGATCTTTCTGTTGAAGCATCAGATAACTTTTCATGAAATTTTGATCGAAATCCCTAACTTTGTGTTGGAGGAAAAATATCTTTCAGTTCTGGAGTTTTATATTCTCTGGGTTGTGGTTGAGTTTGGGGAAGAGAGAGTTAGATGTATTAGAACCAGAGATCGATCTGAGTTGTGTTTGTTTTAGGAATTCTGTTTCCCGAGATCGAGTGATTTCGAATCAAGGTGTGCGGAAAGCGAATCCAGGGCGCTGAGCGTGAATCGGATCGAGGTATGCGTGTCGAGGTCGACTGAGAAGCGTACGTGTCGAAGTCGTTGTCGAGTTCATTGAAGACAGCCGTGTCGAGATCGAGTAAGAGAAATCGTTGTCGAGCTCTTTGAAGACAGCTGTGTCGAGGTCGTTGTCGAGCAGCATTAACTTGGAGTTCGGTAAGGGCGCTTCACATTTATATTTGTTATAGTATGTAAGGGCTACTTCTAGATATCTCTAAGGCCTTATTTTATAAGTCCTTAAATAAGGGCATTTCATATTCTATGTGGTTATGTTATTGTGTATGGAATTACTGATTTGTGTCGAGATGAAATGTTGTGATATGATTGAGTTTTGCATGTATTTAATATGTGATTGAATATATGTCGTGAAGTGTGTATTGCATGTTGAATTGCGTTTCTTCATGTCGAGCTTACTCTCTGTATTTGACATGCGGTTGAATATCTTGTGTTTAACTCTTTGAATATCGTATCACGGCGAATTGTTCATCAGTGAGCGAGCTAGGTGAGTCGTATGGCGTTTTTGAGCCGTGACCGGGATAATCGAGGGTGCTAGGTCCCCTTTTGTTTACGGGAGATTGACTAAACGTCGCCACGCTACGGGACTGAGTTAGTATCTAGGGAGGCGAGGATCCCAAGGCCGGCTGGACTTTCCGACATCTGATGCGGCGTGTGCATTCAGGAAAATTGTCGAGTCGAGAGAAAATGGATTTGTGAGTTGTGTCGAGTTAGAGTGAGATGGTCGAGTCACGTCGGTGATTGTTATACTTTCTTTGTTTGCTTATATTTTTATGTCGAGCTTATCTTAAATTGTTGAAGTTGACCACTTTCCGTGGTGCCTTCAATCCATAGCGGTTACCCAGGCGATGTCGAGGGCGCAGGTAACTTCGGCGATGAAGCGATGCCGAGGAGGATCTCGGCGAGGACCCGGTGGCGACCTCTATCTGTCGTGATTGTTGATTTGTTGGATGTTTGTTTTTCGAGGATTTGTTCTTGTATTTCTTTTGTGTTCGAGGTCGTGACCAGTTTAGGCGATGTTGTGTTGTTGCTCTGAGGGTAGGCTGGTGGTCTTACTTTTGGAGCGACCCCTGCGTGAAGTCTATGGAAGTACCCCCAGGGTATGATTACTCTTTTGAAGTTATCGTACCTTAGGTGTATTTTCTTTGCACATTTGCTACTCTGTATTTTGTATACATTATTATTTCGAGTGATATATATATGTATGTTATGCATGTATGTTTTATTAGAATTTAAGTCTTGTGTCTTAGTTGCACCATGTTTCGAAAAGCTATAATTCCTCTGATGTGCACGAGTTGGTTTTATAAAAAAAAAAATATATCGTATTTTTAAAAGGCACAAGAGTTTTGTTTTAAAACACATCTCTTATAGGTTTATGTTGAGCTTGGTGTGTTGAGCTCGGTAACCCGAGATCGGTATATTGAGCTCGGTAGCGGTCGAGAAGCGGTCGTTACCTTTGTTAGGTATCGAGGCGATTGATTCGGCCAGAAATTTGTGCATAGGATTTGGGTAGTCTTTGTGTCGGGTTATGTGTTAGGTACCTAGTTGTTTTGTGTTGATTGCTGTTTGATTAAGTGAAGCACTTATTGCTTGAGAAATTGTTTGAACTGTTTCTTGATTGAAGCAGTGTGTTTTAACACATCTTTGTGTGAGATTCTGACAGGGTTTTGAACTTTGTGGAATCTAATGCCACCTCGTAGGAATACGACAGCTGCAACCGAGAACGTCGACATGGAACGAGCAGAACGAAATGCTGAAGCGAGAGGATTAGCAGACTTCAGGAAGCATGATCCACCGAAGTTCTATGGTGAGCCAAATCCGGATAAAGCTGATCTTTGGATGCAAGAGATCGAGAAGATCTTTGAGGCACTTCATTGCCCGGACAACGTGAAGGTCGACTATGCTACCTACTTGCTGCTAGGAGACGCAGAGTATTGGTGGAGAGGAGTGAAGCAAACGTTTATAGCAGAACATCGCGAGATGACCTGGGAGCTTTTTCGTGAAAGGTTTTTGGACAAGTACTTCCAGGATCTTTGCCACGAGCCGAGAAAGAGCGGGAATTTCTTCAAGCTGCGGCAAAGGCAACTTCGATGGTGTCAGTATGCGCCAAGTTCGAATCGTTGGCGAGTATTTCAGTCCATTTCGTGACCGAGTTGACCAGAGATGGTTGGCGAGAGATTCAGCGGGGATTGAGATTCGACATTGAAGTCGATGAGTGTCGTTGAGGATCCGGAAATCTTCAAGAGTGATTGATCGATGTGTCGAGGTAGAAGGAGTGAGGAGCCACAAGAAGAAGATTGTTGTGGCGGACCGGTGAGACCCGAGTGCGGGGCGTAGATTTGCCGCAGAAAGCGGAAACAACGCGAAGAGACCTACGGCCGACCTCGAGGAGCGACAGCGAGGGACGATGTCGTCAGATGACCCAATCTGCAGGAGTGGAGAGTCGATCGATGTCGAGGTGATTTGCTACCGATGTGGAAAGCGGGACATTACGCGAGTAATTGTACTCGGAAGGGAGGAGGTGTGTTTCAATTGCAAGAAGCCAGGACATTTTGCTAAGGATTGTCCTACACCTAAAGCTGAACCGACTATGCTTGCGGCAAAGGCCAAAGGAGCGTCAAGTGGCTAAAGCGAGTTTTCTGCATGAGTGGCGAGGAAGCTGAGCGAGTGATGATCTTATCCAAGGTGAATGTGAGATCGAGGGTAAATCCTTATCCGTTCTTTTTGATTGGTGCAACCCATTCCTTCATTTCTTACGATTGTGTGAACCTTTTGAACTTGGTGTGGCCTTTACCGTTTAAATTAGTAGTTACAACCCAATTGCTAAAACCTTAGTCCTGAACACTGCATGTCTTAATTGTGTAGTGATTATTGAGTAGAAAGTTTGTGGTCAATTTGGTTTGTTTGCCTCTTAAGGGTTTAGATGTTATCCTCGGGATGGATTGGTTGTCACACCACCATGTCCTTTTAATTTGTGCCAGTAAAGCTGTAATTTTCAGGACCTTGGAGTCTCCAATTATCTTTCTGCCGACGTATTGGAGTTTCTTTGAAAGAAGGAACTAGGGAATGCATGTATCTAGCTAGTTCGGAAGTTTTCGGCGAGATCGGCGTGAAGAATGTACCCGGTGGTGTGTGATTTTGAGGGCGTTTTTCAGAAGGCGTGCGGGATTACCACCGGTCCGAGAGGTCGAGTTCTCCATCGACTGATTCGAGGAGCAGGGGCCAGATTTCCAAAGCGCGTGCGGGATGTCTCCTGCGAGATGAAAGAGTTGAAGTCCCGGATCGAACACTTGGAGTCGAAGCAATTCATCTGACCGGCGTGTCACCGTGGGGAGCTCGGTGTTGTTGGTTAAGAAGAAGGATGGGCGATCAAGGTGTGCGTGGACTATCGCGAACTCAACAAGGTTCTGGTGAAGAACCGATTATCCGTTACCACGTATTGGCGACTTGATGGACCAACCGTGGGCGGCGATCTTTTCAAGATAGACTTGAAGTCGGGCTACCATCAGTTCGCGTGAAGGAGGAAGATGTTGCCAAAACAGCTTCCAGGACTAGATCACGGTCACTCTGAGTACTTGGTGATGCCGTTTGGGTAGTGAATCGCGCCCGGTGTGTTTATGGACTACATGAGCAGGATTTTCCATTCGTTTTGGATCGATTAGTTGTAGTGTTCATCGGCGACATATTGATTTACTCGAGGCAGAGAAGAGCATGCGAACACTTATGTCGAGTACTACGGATATTACGAGATAAGCAACTCTATGCCAATCAGCCGAAGTGTGAATTTTGGCTTGAAGAGGTGAATTTTCTTGGTCACGTGATTTCGGAGAAGGAATAGGCGTGGATCCAACTAAGATTGAAGCGGTGATAAGCGTGGGAGCGACCTAAGGCGATTCTAGAGATCGGGAGTTTTGTCGGCTTAGCGAGGATATTAGAAGATTCATTGAAGGATTCTCGAAGATTGTCGCGCCTCTTTACGATTGGCGAGGAAGGATCAACCTTTTGCTTGGGTAGGAGTGTGAAGCCGAGTTTTCAACGGCGAAGGAGCTTTTGACGGCGGCGCTGTCTTGATTTTGCCTCAACGAAGAGCCTTTCGAGGTGTATTGTGATCGTCACACCAGGGATTGGGATGCGTCTTTGATGCAACATCGGAAGGTGGTCGCGTATGCTTCAAGGCGACTTAAGATTCACGAGAGGAACTACCCTACTCACGACTTGGAGCTAGCGGCCCGATAGTTTTTCTTGGCCGAAGATATGGAGGCACTACCTTTATGGGAGCACTCTTCTTGTTTTCAGCGATCACAAGAGCTTGAAGTACTGTTCGACCGGAAGGAGCTCAACATGCGTCAGCGTAGATGGGCGAGAATTTCTCGAGGACTACGACTTTACGTTGGAATACCATCCGGTAAAGGCTAACGTAGTAGCGGATCGTTGAGCGGGAAAGAGCGTTTAACCTCGGTAATGATGATCGAGGAGTTGGAGATGCTCGAGAAGTTAGAGATTTGAAGTTGAGTGTCGAAGTTTCATAGGAAAGCTGAGATTTGGTATGCTTACCATTTCTAACAGATTGTTGGGCGAGATCGAGACCAGCAAGTTCATGACGAGCTTACGCAGAAGATTCGATTGATAAGCGCAAGGAAAGCGGCGAATTTCAGTCGGGCGGGCGACATCTTGAGTGCAATGGCGAGTGTGCGTGCCTGGCGTATCGGTGAGAAGTTGATTCTCGGCGAAGCGCGCAAGAGCAACTTTAGTATTCATCCAGGATTCACGAAGATGTATCAAGACTTGAAGAAGCATTTTTGGTGGTGGGAATGAAGAAGCAAGTGGCGAGCACGTAGCTTCATGTTTGGCGTGTCGAAGCGAAGGTGGAGCACCAGCGACTGCGGGAATGCTCTGATAATCGCAGACGTGCGGTATGGAAATGGGGCCGATATTTCCATGGATTTCGTTGTAGGTTTGCGAAGGCGAGAAGAAGAATGATTCGATTTGGGTGATCGTTGACCGATTGACCAAATCGCTCATTCTTGCCCGGTGGTCGACATACAGCGTGGAAAAGGCGGCCGAGATCTACATCGCGGAGATAATGCGACTTCATGGAATACCATCTTGATCGTGTCGGACCGAGATCCGAAGTTCACGTCTCATTTTGGAGGAATTGCAAGGAAGCGATGGGAGCAGAGCTCGAGCTTAGCTTCGGCGTATCATCCCTGGTGACAGACCGGTGAAGAGAGCGATCCAATCGGCTTGAAGATTTGTTGCGAGCTTATGCGTTAGATCACCGAGGAAGTTGGGGCGGCGTCTTACCATTGGTGGAGTTCACATACAACAACGGCTTCCATGCGAGTATTGGGATGGCACCTTTTGAAGCGGCGTATGGGCCGGAAATGTCAGGCGCCTCTTTGTTGGTACCAGGGCGGCGAGCGTAATCGTAGGACCAGATATGATCCGGCCGGACTCACCGAGAAGATCCGTTTGATCGAGAGATCGGATCACGAACATCTCAAAGTCGGCAGAAGAGTTATGCGGATCAACGGCGTCGACCACTCGAGTTCGAGGAAGGAGAACATGTATTTCTTAGAGTCACCCCACTCTGGGAGTTGGTCGGCGATCAAATCCAAGAAACTTACCCTAAATTCATTGGACCTTACGGATTCTTCGTCGTATTGGTCGGTGGCATATCAGTGCCTTACCCCCATTCTTGTCGAACATCCACGGCGTCTTTCACGTCTCACAATTGCGGAAGTATGTTTCCGACCTTCTCATGTCATCGAGCGGATGAGATTCAAGCGAAGGGCGACCTATCTTTTGAGCGTTACCAGCGAGGATCGTTGATCGGAAAGCCAAGCGGTTGCGGAACAAAGAGATCCAACTTGTCAAAGTTGTGTTGGATCGAAGGGCGGAAGATGCGACTTGGGAGCTGGAGGAGAAGATGAAGATTGATTACCCTGAACTTTACGAGGTAAGAACCTTATTTGCAATTTCGAGGGCGAAATTTTTTAGAGGAGAGATTGTAACACCTGAGGGCGAGATCGACATCGTAATAGGACGACGTATCGAGACCTCGACCAAGACCTTGTGTCGAGATCCGTGACTAGATCGTTCTTGAGATCATTTGTCGGTGATGAGACCACGATGCACTATTCTTTGGTGAGGAGGTCGGGTGTCGAGATGATGAAGTCGCGTGCAGAAATGATGAGGGCGCAAGTCGGTGAGAGACCGCGTTCACGAACTCGTGTTAGAACCTTATGCGTTTGCACGAGCACCCTTGTCGACATCGTGTCGAGATGATACCTCGTATTATTTGAGCGTTACTCGATGTTATTATTATATTGTTTGTAATTATTACATTGTCGGCTTGTCGTTGGCCAGAAGCGAGTAGAGGGTAATCATGAGAGGAGCGAGTTAACGGGTAGATGATTGATGGGATTGGCATCTTATAGGCTGGAGTTACGTTTTTACCACTTTCGCCCATTTGTATACCACGACCGTTTCACTCATTTCTCTTTTCTTCTTTCTTCATCCTTCGCCTGCTTTGTGTTTCGTTGTTTTCTTCAAAATTTCCAGCAGCGAAACAGTGAGTTCAGCGGTCTGCCTGCAAGCTTTCTTCATCAATTTTGTTCATCATCAACTTCTCGACCCGTATCTCGTCGATCGACCATCGGTTGAGGTATGAAGAACAGATTTTCTTTCATACGTACTCTTTGTTTAGCGCTAATTCTTCTTCCATTTTTAACCAGTTTATGCTTCCAAATCATATCAAATTGATGGGTTTTCTTATTCATAATAATACCTATCTTTTTAACGATTAATTGGGCTTGTAAAACAAATTTCTTTCTCTGTTTTTACGCACTTTCGGCGGTGTCGAGAAAACTCCATTTTTAGTTAGTTCGATTTACGGTTTTTAGTTCGTTGCTTACGAATATTGTTGTTGTCGATCTTTCATTGAAGCATCGGATAACTTTTCATGAAATTTTGATCGAAATCCTAACTTTGTGTTGGAGGAAAAATATCTTTGATTACGGAGTTTTATATTCTCTGGGTTGTGGTTGAGTTTGGGGAAGAGAGAGTTAGATGTATTAGAACCAGAGATCGATCCGAGTTGTGTTTGTTTTAGGAATTACATTTCCAGAGATCGAAAGTGATTTCGAATCAAGGTGTGCGGAAGCGAATCAGGGCCAGGCGTGAGAATCGGATCGAGGGTATGCGTGTCGAGGTCGGTGAGAAAGCGTGCGTGTCGAAGTCGTTGTCGAGTTCATTGAAGGCAGTAGTGTCGAGATCGAGTAAGAGAAATCGTTGTCGAGCTCTTTGAAGGCAATTTGTGTCAGTGCGTTGTCGGCGGCGCATTAACTTGGAGTTGATAGAGGCGCTTCACATTTATATTTGTTATAGTATGTAAGGGCTACTTCTAGATATCTCTAAGGCCTTATTTTATAAGTCCTTAAATAAGGGCATTTCATATTCTATGTGGTTATGTTATTGTGTATGGAATTACTGATTTGTGTCGAGATGAAATGTTGTGATATGATTGAGTTTTGCATGTATTTAATATGTGATTGAATATATGTCGTGAAGTGTGTATTGCATGTTGAATTGCGTTTCTTCATGTCGAGCTTACTCTCTGTATTTGACATGCGGTTGAATATCTTGTGTTTAACTCTTTGAATATCGTATCACGGCGGGTGTTCATCAGTGAAGCGAGCTAGGTGAGTCGTATGGCGTTTTTGAGCCGTGACCGGATAAGCGAGGTGCTAGGTCCCCTTTTGTTTACGGGAGATTGACTAGGCGTCGCCATGCGCTCACGGGACCTGAGTTGGTATCCTAGGGAAGCGAGGATCCCAAGGCTTGGCTGGACTTTCCGACATCTGATGCAGCGTGTGCATTAGGAAAAATTGTCGAGTCGAGAGAAAATGGATTTGTGAGTTGTGTCGAGTTAGAGTGAGATGGTCGAGTCACGTCGGTGATTGTTATACTTCTTTGTTTGCTTATATTTTTATGTCGAGCTTATCTTAAATTGTTGAGAAGTTGACCGCTTTCCGTGGTGCCTTCAATCCATGGCGGTTACCCAGGCGATGTCGGCGCGAGGTAACTTCGGCGATGAAGCGATGCAGGAGGATCTCGGCGAGGACGAGTGGCGACCTCTATCTGTCGTGATTGTTGATTTGTTGGATGTTTGTTTTACGAGGAATTGTTCTTGTATTTCTTTTGTGTTCGAGTCGTGACGGTTTAGGCGATGTTGTGTTGTTGCTCTGAGGGTAGTGGTGGTCTTACTTTTGGAGCGACCCCTGCGTGAAGTCTGGAGGAAGTACCCCAGGGTATGATTACTCTTTTGAAGTTGTCGTACCTTAGGTGTATTTTCTTTACACATTTGCTACTCTGTATTTGTATACATTATTATTTGAGTGATATATATATGTGTATGTTATGCATGTATGTTTTATTTGAATTTAAGTCTTGTGTCTTAGTTGCACCATGTTTGAAAAGTTTGTAATAACTCGATGTGCACGAGTTGGTTTATAAAAAAAATATATCGTATTTTTAAAGGCACAAGAGTTTTGTTTTAAAACACATCTCATATAGGTTTATGTTGAGCTTGGTGTGTTGAGCTCGGTAACTCGAGGCTCGGTATATTGAGCTTCGGTAGCGGTCAGGAAGCGAATCGATTCTGACAACATCAAAAAGTGGGAAAGACAAATAAAGCAAGGCATATATTGAGGATTAAACAAGCATATTTTGATAGTTCACGTGATACCAAGCTTGGTGTGTGACGGATGGTTTGGTTGGACATGATTAGCTAGTTGCATAAGACAAATCGTCACCCACTCATTATTCATTACTAAAAGCGGAAAGAAAATGGAAGGGGAATGTAAAGACCTGCATAAACTCGTTAGCACACTCAAGCGCCCAAGTTAGAATTTATTCAAAAAGAAAATGCAATCACAGGCGGTCACTCGATGCATGATTGGTCTAAAATTCCCAATTCAGTTCTAATAAAAAGAAAGTTTCCTTAGGCAAGGTTTAGTAAAAATATCTCGCAAGTTGTCTAGATGTTTCCACAAACTCAATCATGCAATCACCTTTTTGAACATGATCTCTAATAAAATGGTGCCTAATCTCTATGTGTTTAGTCAGAGTGATAAACCGGATTTTTAGTGAGGTTTATGGAACTAGTATTGTCGCACTTAATTGGAGCAGTTTTGATTGATTCCATAATCATTCATTGTTGTTTCATCCAAATGATCATGCACAACAACTACCAACGCCAGCGTATTAAAACGGCCCGATGGACAAAGCCACAACGGGCTTGTTTCTTACTATGCCATGAAACCAAGGCATTCCCAAGTAAGTGACATGTCCCACTAGTGCTTTTTAGGTCCATTTGCAACCCGCAAAATCTGAATCCAGTACCCAATAAGTGTGCGGTCGGCACCTTTGGGGTCCCATAAACCCGTGGTTTGTGTGCCAGTGAGATATCTCATGATGCGTTTTACCGCTAAGAGATGTGATTCCTTAGGATTTGCTTGAAAGCGTGCACACATACAAACACTAGACATAATATCCGGACGACTAGCGGTGAGATAGAAGAGATCCTATCATACCTCTATACTTACTTACTTGGCCACTTACCACCTTGATCTTTGTCGAGATAGCATGATGTGCTGATGGGAGTTGAGATTTCTTTGGCGTTGCTCATTCCAAATCTTTTAAGCAACTCCTTGCAATATTTGGATTGATTTATAAAAATTCCTTCTTTTGTTTGTTTGATTTGAAGTCCAAGGAAGTAATTTAGCTCTCCCATCATTGACATTTCAAATTCACTTTGCATGATATCGAGAAAATTCCTTACACAAGGATTCATTAGTAGCACCAAATATTATATCATCGACATAAATTTGAACAAGTAAAATGTCATGCTTTTTGTGTTTAATGAAAAGAGTGGTATCAACTTTTCCTCTTTCAAAACCTTTTCAAGTAAATATTTGCTCAACCTCTCGTACCAAGCTCTCGGGCTTGTTTTAAACTCATATAAAGCCTTTTTCAATTTGAAAACATGATTTGGAAATTCAAAATTTTCAAAGCGGAGGTTGATCAACATATACTTCTTCTTGAATAAAGCCATTAAGAAATGCACTTTTAACATCCATTTGAAAAAGTTTGAAATCCATGATGCATGCAAATGCGAGAAGCATCACGAATAGCTTCTAATCTAGCCACGGGTGCATAGGTTTCATCGAAATCTATGCCCTCTTTATTGATTATAGCCTTTTGCAACAAGTCTAGCTTTATTTCTAACAATGATACCGTTTTCATCAAGCTTGTTGCAAAGACCCATTTGGTCCCAATGACTAGGTGATCTTTAGGCCTAGGGACAAGTTCCCAAACATCATTTCTCTCAAATTGATTTAATTCCTCTTGCATAGCAAGGTCAATGCTCATCAAAGATGGCTTCATTAGCGTCATTTGGTTCAATTTGAGAGACAAAGGCCATATGATGACATGCATGATTAAGAGAGTTTAAGTCGTTACCCCTTTTGAGATATCACCTATTATGTTGTCAAGAGGATGGTTCTTTGAGACTCTCCATTCCTTTGGAAGATTTGAGTGAGAGAGTTCTTGAGAGGGTTGAGGCAAGGACTCTTGATCCTCCTTTTGAACTTTTGATCTCTCTTGTTCCTCTAAATAGGTATCTCCAAATACTTACGCAAGATCATCAACACTTTCTTCTACTGAAGATTTGGGGTTAGATTCATCAAAAGAAACATGCCTGCAGATTCTTCAGCCAGTCCAAGTTCTTTTATTAAAAATTGAAAAGCTTTACTAGAAGTGGAATATCCAAGAAATAAACCTTCATCGACTTTAGCATCAAATTTACCAAGGTTATTCTTACCATTGTTTAGGACAAAACACTTGCATCCAGCGTGAAGGTGGGGAAATGTTGGGCTTCCTTCCTTTGTAGAGTTCAATACGGTGTTTGTAAGGATCGGCGCTTATAAGAACTTCGATTCATCACATGTGGCCCGGTGCTCACGGCGTCTGCCTAAAAGTACTTAGGAAGGTTAGTCTCATTGAGCATCGTCCTCGCTAGCTCTTCAAGAGACCGATTTTCCTTTCAACCACTCCATTTTGTTGCGGTGTCCTTGGAGGCGAGAAAAGTTGTGATCGATGCCATTTTACGTGCAAAATGCTTCAAATGCTTCATTCTCAAATTCCCCACCATGATCACTTGAATGGAAGCAATTTTAAGTCCCTTCTCATTTTTGTATAACCTTTGCAAGTTTTGAAAAGCATTAAAAGCATCATTTTGTGAGAAATAAATAAAGTCCATGTATAAGCGAGAATAATTAGTCCACAATAACAAGAGCATAGTAATTGCCACCAAAGCTTTTAGTTCTAGAAGGGCCAAATAAATCCATATGTAAAAGTTGTAAAGGCCGGTTTGTAGATGTAACGACCGTTTTAGGACGCTCACAGGCTTTCGATATCTGAGAGCTCGAGTTACGAGCTTCAACACACAGAGCTCAACATAAACCTATATGAGATGTGTTTTAAAAACAAAACTCTTGTGCCTTTTAAAAATACGATATATTTTTTTATAAAACCAACTTCGTGCACATCGGAGTAATTCTGACTTTGAAACATGGTGCATGTAACGACCCGTTCCAGGACCGCTCACAAGAGCTCGATATACCGAGCTCGGGTTGCAAGCTCAACACACCAAGCTCAACATAAACCTATATGAGATGTGTTTTAAAACAAAACTCTTGTGCCTTTTAAAAATCGATATATATTTTTATAAAACCAACTCGTGCACATCAAAGTAATTCTGACTTTTGAAACATGGTGCAACTAAGACACAAGACTTAAATTCTAATAAAACATACATGCATAACATACATATATATATCACTCGAAATAATAATGTATACAAAATCTGAGTAGCAAATGTGCAAGAAAATACACCTAAGTGCAGCTGACTTCAAAAGCAATCATACCACAGGGGAGTACTTAGAGACTCCCACCTAGGGGCTTGTAACGACCAGTTTCCGGACATTCTGAGAGCTCAATATCTGAGCTCGAGTTCTGAAACTCAACACACCAAGCTCAACAAAACCTATATGAGATGTGTTTTTAAAAAGCGAAATTCTTGTGCCTTTTAAAAATCGATATATTTTTTTATAAAACCAACTTCGTGCACATCGGAGTAATTCTGACTTTTGAAACATGGTGCAACTAAGACACAAGACTTAGATTCAAATAAAACATACATGCATAACATACACATATATATCACTCGAAATAATAATGTATACAAAATCTGAGTAGCAAATGTGCAAAGAAAATACACCTGAGGTATGACAACGAAAAGAGCAATCATACCACAGGGGGTACTTAGAAGCGAACTCCCCGCATTTGCTCCAAAAAGTAAGACCACCAGTCTACCTGTAGCAACAACACAACAACGCCCGCGGTCACGACCTCGAACACAAAGAAATACAAGAAACGGTCCTCGGAGAAATAAACATCCAACAAATAAACAATCCACGGCAGATAGAGTGCGTCACTCGGGTCCTCGTCGAGATCCTCCTCGGCATCGTCTCTTTGTCGAGTTACTGCGCCCTCGACATCGCCTGGGTAGCCGTCATGGATTGAAGGCACCACGGGGAAAGGGTCGACTTCTCAACAAGTTAAGATAAGCTCGACATAAAAATATAAGCAAACAACAAGTATAACATTCACCCAGCGTGACTCGACCATCTCACTCTAACTTTCGACCTGACTCACATATCCATTTTCTCTCGACTCGACAATTTTCCGGAATGCACCACGCCCGTGCGGTATGTCGGAAAGTCGGTAAAGCCTTGGGATCCTCGCTCTCCCTAGGGACGGTCGGCTTCAGGTCCGTGGCGTGGCGGCGTCTAGTCAATCTCCGTAAACAAAAAGGGGACCTAGCACCCTCATTTATCAGGGTCACGGCTCAAAGCGTCATACAACTCACCTAGCTCGCTCACTCGATGAACAATTAAGCCGCATCACGATATTCAAGAGTTAAACACAAGATATTCAACCGCATGTCAAATAAAAAGAGCAAGCTCGACATGAAGAAGCATAATTCAACATGCAATACACACTTCCACGACATATATTCAATCACATATTAAATACATGCAAAAACTCAATATCACAACATTTCAAGCTCGACACAAATCGAGGAAATCCATACACAATAACATATCCACGTAGAATTTGAAATGCCACTTACGCTAGCATACTACGAAAGTAATAATGTGAAAGCGCCATACACATACTATAACAAGTATAAATGTGAAGCGTACTTCGTACTATAACAAATATAAATGTGAAGCGCCATACGCAGAACTCCAAGTTAAATCTTTGCTCAAACAGCGACCTCGACAATTTGTCTTCTAAGAGCTTCGACAGCGATTTCTCTTACTCGATCTCGACCACATTGCCTTCAGCGAACTTCGACAACGACTTCGACACGTGCGCTTTGATCGACCTCGACACGTCTGATCCTCGTTACGGATTCTCTTTGCTTAGCGTCCTTGGATTCGCTTTCCGTACCCTTGATTGAATTCACTCGATCTCGAAAGCAGACTTCCTAAAACAAACACAACTTCGGATCGATCTATGGTTCTAATACATACAACTCTCTCTTCCCCAGGCTTCGACCTGACCAGGAAAAATATAAAACTCAAGAATGAAAGATATTTTTCCTCTAACACAAAGTTAGGGATTTCGATCAAAATTTCATGAAAAAGTTATCGATGCTTCAGCGGATAGATCGACAACAACAATAACCGAAGCAACAAGCGAAAACCGAAATCGAGCGAACCAAAAATGGGGTTTTAAGGCGCTGCCGATTGCGAAATCGAGAGAAAGAAATTTGTTTTACAAGCCCGATTGTCGGTTAAAAAGATAGGTATTATTATGAATAAGAAAACCCATCAATTTGATATGATTTGGAAGCATAAAGCGGTTAAAAATGGAAGAAGAATTAGCGCTAAGCGATAGTACGGATGAAAGAAAATCATTCTTCATACCTCAGCGGTGATGGTCGATCAGGCGAGATATGGAGTCGAGAAGTTGATGATGAACAAAATCGATGAAGAAAGCTTGTGCGAGAATCTACATTTGGAACTCACGGTTTCGTCGTTGAAGATTTTGAAGAAAACAACGAAACAGGCGAGAAGGAAGGAAGAAGAAAGAAGAAAAGAAAGAATGAGTGTGAGGAAGCGGTCGTGGTATCTGGTGGCGAGATAGGGGTAAAGCGTAACTCCGGCTATAAGATGCCAATCCCATCAATCATCTGCCCGTTAACTCGTTCCTCTCATAATTACCCTACTCTGTCCGGTCAGCGACAAGCGAGCAATGTAATAATTACAAACAATAAAATAATAACGGCTTGAATAACGTTGAAATAATACGAGGTATCATCTCGACCGCGATGTCGACAAGGGTGCTCGTGCAAGCGTACAAAGGTTCTAACACGAGTTCGTGAGCGCGGTCTCCTCGGCTCGACTTGCGTCCTCATCATTTCGATGCAGCGACTTCATCGACTTCGACCGCGCGACCTCCTCATTTCGGCTGACTAGTGCGCGTGGTCTCATCGGCTCGACAAAGATCTCGTGAAGCGATCTAGTCACGGGATCTCGACACAAGGTCTTGGTCGAGGTCTCGATCGTCGTCTATCGATGTCGATCTCGTCTCGAGGTGTTACAATCTCTCCCTCTAAAAAAATTTAGTCCTCGAAATTTCAAATAAACTCTTACCTCGAGAAAAGTTGAGTCTTGAATCTTCATCTTCTCCTCCAGCTCCCAGTCGCATCTCCGTCTTGATCCCACACTTTGTGAAGTTGGATCTCTTTGTTCATAGCTGTTTGGCTTTAGATCAGCGATTCTTCTTGGTGGCGCTTCAAAGATAGGTCGTCCTTGGTTGAATCACATCAGGTTCGATGACATGAGAAGGGTCGGAAACATACTTCCTTGATTGTGAGGCGTGAAAGGCGTCGTGGATGTTCGACAAGAATGGTGGCAATGCAATCGATATGCCCTTTGGACCAATCTGACGAAGAATGCGGTAAGGTCCAATGAATTTAGGGTAAGTTTCTTGGATTTGATCGCTCGACCAACTCGATGAGTGGGGGTGACTCTAAGAAATACATGTTCTCCTTCCTCGAACTCGAGTGGTCGGCGTCGTTGATCTGCATAACTCTTACATCGACTTTGAGATGTTACGCATCCGATCTACGATCAAGCGGATCTTCTCGGTAGTCTGCTTGGATCATATGCGGTCCTCTGACGGTTCGCTCGCCGCCCGCGGTACCAACAAAGAGGCGTCGACATTTCCGTCCATACGGTAGCTTCAAAGGTGCCATCCCGATACTCGCATGGAAAATTTGTTGTTGTATGTGAACTCCACCAATGGTAAGGCGTCGTCCCAGACTTCTCGGTGATCCTAGCGTCTGCAAGCTCGTAACAAATCTTCAGCGATTGTAGCATTCCGCGGTCGTTGGTGCTCCACCTTCGGCTTTACGACCGTCGAACATGAAGCTACGTGCTACGCTACTTGCTTCTTCATTCAGGACCACCAAAAATGCTTCTTCAAGTCTTGATACATCTTAGTAACTCAGGGATGAATACTAAAGTTGCTCTTATGCGCTTAGTCGAGAATCAACTTCCTCGGCTCGGATCGTTAGGCACGCGCGCTCGGCCATTGCACCTCGAGATGTCGTCGCTCAGGCCTGAAAGTGCATCGCGCTTCCCTTGCGCTATCATTGAATCTTCTCTTTGCGAAGCTCGTCATGAACTTCTTTGGTCTCGGATCTCGTCCAACAATACATTAGAAATGGTAAGCATACCAAATCTCGGCTTTCCGGTGAAACTTGACACTCGACTTCAAATCTCGGAACTTCGAGGCATCTCCAACTCCTTGATCATCATTCACAGGGAGTTAAAGCGCTCTTCTGCTCAGCGCATACGCTACTACGTTAGCCTGCAGGGATGGTATTCCAGCGTAAAGTCGTAGTCGCTTGAAATTACGTCCATCTCGTTGGCGCATGTTGAGTTCATACGGTCGAGCAGGTACTTCAAGCTCTTTGTGATCGCTGAAAGCGATAAGAGTGCTCCCGTAAAGGTAGTGCCTCCATATCTTGACGCCAAAAACTCTGGCACGCTGGTTCAAGTCGTGAGTAGGGTAGTTCTCTCGTGAATCTTGGTGTCTTGAAGCATCTGGCGACCACGCCAGATGTTGCATCGATGCATCCCGATCCCTGGTGTGGCGCATCACAATACACCTCGAAAGGCTCTTGGGTTGAGGCAAAATCGGCCAGCGCCATTTGTCGTCAAAGCTCCTTGATCGTTGAAAAGCGGCCGCGCTCCTCGGTCGAGCAAAGGTTGATTCTTCCTGCGTCGATCGTGTAAGAGCGCGACAATCTTGAGAATCCTTCAATGAATCTTCGGTAATAACTGCTAAGCGACAAAACTCTGATCTCGTTAGTCTTGGTTGTTCCCACGCTATCACCGCCTCGATCTTAATTGGATCCACGGTATCCGCCTGCGGAAATTACGTGACCAAGAAAATTCACCTCTTGACCAAAATTCACACTTGACAGATTGGCATAGAGTTGCTTATCTCGTAATATCGTAGTACTCGACATAGGTGTTCTGCGTGCTCTTCTCGGTTCCTCGAGTAAATCAATATGTCGATGAACACTACAGCGAACTGATCCAAAAGCGAATGGAAAATCTGTTCATGTAGTCCATAAACACGCCATTTGGCGCGTATTCGTCACTCAGCGGCATCACCAAGTACTCGTGGTGACGTATCTAGTCTGAAAATTTGTTTTGGCAACATCTTCCTCCTTCGCGCGAATCGATGGTAGCGGAGCTTCAAGTCTATCTTGGAAAAGATCGTAGCTCCACGAAGTTGGTCCATCAGTCGTCAATGCGTGGTAACGGATACGCGGTTCTTCACGGTAACCTTGTTGAGCTCGCGATAGTCCACGCCACGGCCTTGATCGTCCATCCTTCTTCTTAACTAACAACACTTTGGAGCTCCCCACGGTGACACGCTCGGTCGTATGAATTGCCGACTCGAGTGTTCGATCACGGGACTTGACTCTTTCATCTCGGCGGGAGACATCACATGCGGCGCTTTGGAAATCGGTCTGTTCCTGGAATCGGTCGATGGAGAACTTCGACCTCTGCGTCTTGGTGGTAATCTGCGCGTCTTGAGAAGCGTCCTCAAAATCACACACCAGCTGGAACATTCTTCACGTCGATCTGTTTGGAAAACTTAGAACTAGCTAGATACATGTATTCCCTAGTTCCTTCTTTCAAAGAAACTCCAATACGTTCGGCGGAAAGATAATTGGAGACTCAGAGTGCGGAAAAATTACAGTTTCACGGGCGCAGTCCAAAGGACATGGTGGTGTGACAACGAATCCATCAGGGATAACATCTAAACCACTTAGAGGCAAGCAAACCAAATTGACCACAAACTTTCTACTACGAATAACCACTACACAATTAAGACATGCGGTGTTTGTGACTAAGGTTTTAGCGGTGGGGTTGTAACTACTAATTTAAGCGATAAAAGCGATCACGCAGTCAAGCTCAAAGGTTCACCTGAATCGGAAGAAATGAAGGAATGGGTTGCACGAGAATCAAAGAGCGGATAAGGATTTACCCTCGATCTCACATTCACCTTGGATAAGATCATCGGCTCGATCTGCTTCCTCGCCACTCATGCGAGAAAACTACGCCTTTAGCCATAGCGCTTTCCTTTGGCGCTGCGCATAAGCATAGTCGGTTGACTTTAGGTGTAGGACAATCCTTAGCAAAATGCCACGGCTTCTTGCGGTTGAAACAGACCTCCTCCCTACGAGTGCGATTACTCGCGTAATGTCGGCTTTCCACATCGGTGGCAAATCACCTCGACCTTTGGGTGACCTCCCGCTCCTCGGTACTTGGGTCATCGGACGATCTTGTCCCTGTTGTCGTTCCTGAGGTCGGTCGTAAGGCCTCTTCTGCGGTAGTTTCCTTTACGTGCAAATCTACGCCCGCACTCTGGGTCTCACCGGTCAGCCCACAATAATCTTCTTCTTGTGACTCCTTACTCCTTCTACCTCGACACATCGATCAATCGACTCTTGAAGATTTACGATCCTCAGCGACACTGCGACTTACGAATGTCGAATCTCGATCCCGTTGGAATCTCTCACTTAACCATCTACGGTCAACTTCGGTCCACGAAATGGACTGAAATACCTCGCCAGCGATTCGAACTTGGCGCATACTCGGACAAGTCGAGTTGCCTTCTTTGCGATTGAAGAAATTCACTGCTCTTTCTCGGCTCGTGCGATGTCAGGAAGTACTTGTCCAAAAACCTCTCACGAAAAAGCTCCCAGGTCATCTCGCGATGTTCTGCATAAGCGTTGCTTCAACTCCTCTCCACCAATACTCTGCGTCTCCTAGCGATAAGTAGGTGGCATAGTCGACCTTCCGTTGTCAGGGCAATGAAGTGCCTCGAAGATCTTCTCGATCTCTTGCATCCAAAGATCGACTTTATCCGGTTGGCTCATAGTAGAACCCGATTGGATCATGCTTCTGAAGTCGGCCAATCCTCTCGCTTGACATTTCGTTACGCTCGTTCTTTGTTCTTTGCAAGATTCTGGCGAGTTAGCGGCTGCCGTCTGTTGAGCCATCGCGTTAACTGTTGAGTTCTGGCGGTGATTGTTGAGCCATGGCTGCCGCCATCTCGGTCATAAGCTTGAATAGCTCGTTCCATGTCGGCGTTCTCGGTTTGCGGATGTCGTATTCCTCTGGTGGCATTAGATTCCACAAGGTTCAAAACCTGTCGAGAATCTCACAATAAGGATGTGTTAAAACACCTTTGCTTCAATCAAGCAGTTGATTCAAACAATTTCTCAAGCAATAAGTGCTTCACTTAATCAAGCAGCAATCAACACAAAACAACTAGGCACTCGACACATAACGAGCCACGGTGACCGGTCAAATTCCTATGCCGCGGCTCGGTCGAGCAGAGCGCTCACGATACAACGATGTAACGACCGTTTTAGGACCATTCACAGAGCTCAATATACCGAGCTCGAGTTCTGAAAACTCAACACACCAAGCTCAACAAAACCTATATGAGATGTGTTTTAAAGCGAAACTCTTGTGCCTTTTAAAAATACGATATATTTTTATAAAACCAACTCGTGCACATCGGAGTAATTCTGACTTTTGAAACATGGTGCAACTAAGACACAAGACTTAGATTCAAATAAAACATACATGCATAACATACACATATATATCACTCGAAATAATAATGTATACAAAATACGAGTAGCAAATGTGCAAAGAAAATACACCTAAGGTATAATGACTTCAAAAGCGATCATACCACTGGGGGTACTTAGCGTGAACTCCCACCTGGTGCTCCAAAAGTAAGACCACCCGGTCTACCACAGCAACAACACAACAACGCACTGGCCAGTCACGACCTCGAACACAAAGAAATACAAGAAACGGTCCTCGGAGAAACAAACATCCAACAAATAAACAATCCACGGCGGATAGAGGTCGTCACTCGGGTCCTCGTCGAGATCCTCCTCGGCATCGTCTCTTTGTCGAGTTACTGCGCCCTCGACATCGCTGGGTAGCTTAGTCATGGATTGAAGGCACCACGGGGAAAGGTCGACTTCTCAACAAGTTAAGATAAGCTCGACATAAAAATATAAGCGAACAACAAGTATAACATTCAGAAGCGTGACTCGACCATCTCACTCTAACTTCGACCTGACTCACATATCCATTTTCTCTCGACTCGACAATTTTCCGGAATGCACCGCGCCGTCTGGTATGTCGGAAAGTCGGTAAAGCCTTGGGATCCTCGCTCTCCCTAGGGCGGTCAACTCGAGTCCGTGGCGTGGCGGCGTCTGGTCGATCTCCAGTAAACAAAAGGGGACCTAGCACCCTCATTTATCGGGTCCACGGCTCAAAAGCGTCATCGACTCACCTGGCTCGCTCACTCGATGAACGATTAAGCATCACGATATTCAAAGAGTTAAACACAAGATATTCAACGCATGTCAAATAAAGAGCAAGCTCGACATGAAGAAGCGCAATTCAACATGCAATACACACTTCACGACATATATTCAATCACATATTAAATACATGCAAAAACTCAATATCACAACATTTCAAGCTCGACACAAATCGGAAATCCATACACAATAACATATCACGTAGAATTTGAAATGCCCTTACGCTAGCATACTACGAAAGTAATAATGTGAAGCGCTTTACATACTATAACAAGTATAAATGTGAAGCGTACTTACATACTATAACAAATATAAATGTAGCGCCACTGCAGAACTCCAAGTTAAATCTTTGCTCGACAGCGACCTCGACACGGTGTCTTCTAAGAGCTCGACAGCGATTTCTCTTTTCGATCTCGACACGGCTGCCTTCAGCGAACTTCGACAGCGACTTGACACGTGCGGCTTTACGATCGACCTCGACCGCGTCTGATCCTCGTTCACGGATTCTGCTTGCTTCGCGTCCTTGGATTAGCTTTCCGTACCCTTGATTGAATTCACTCGATCTCGAGAAAGCAGACTTCCTAAAACAAACACAACTTCGGATCGATCTATGGTTCTAATACATCTAACTCTCTCTTCCCCAAACTTCAACCTGACCCAGGAAAAATATAAAACTCAGAAGCGAAAGATATTTTTCCTCTAACACAAAGTTAGGGATTTCGATCAAAATTTCATGAAAAAGTTATCGATGCTTCAGCGGATAGATCGACAACAACAATAACGAAGCAACAAGCGAAAACCAGAAATCGAGCGAACCAAAAATGGGGTTTTACAGGCGCTGCCGATTGCGAAATCGAGAGAAAGAAATTTGTTTTACAAGCCCGATTAATCGGTTAAAAAGATAGGTATTATTATGAATAAGAAAACCCATCGATTTGATATGATTTGGAAGCATAAAAGCGGTTAAAAATGGAAGAAGAATTAGCGCTAAGCGATGCTTACAGGATGAAAGAAAATACATTTCTTCATACCTCAGCGGTGATGGTCGATCAGGCGAGATATGGGTCGAGAAGTTGATGA
Organism: Calophaca sinica; assembly: GCA_037113605.1. Lineage (NCBI taxonomy): Eukaryota > Viridiplantae > Streptophyta > Magnoliopsida > Fabales > Fabaceae > Calophaca > Calophaca sinica. The sequence goes on along the minus strand of JBAFXK010000056.1, from coordinate 25,849 downwards.
TGAACAAAATCGATGAAGAAAGCTTGTGCGAGAATCTCATTTGGAACTCACGGTTTAAATCGTTGAAGATTTTGAAGAAAACAACGAAACACAGGCGAAGGAAGGAAGAAGAAAGAAGAAAAGAGAAAGAATGAGTGTGAGGAAGCGGTCGTGGTATCTGGTGGCGAGATAGGGGTAAGCGTAACTCCAGCTATAAGATGCCAATCCCATCAATCATCTGCCCGTTAACTCGTTCCTCTCATAATTACCCTCTACTCTGCCGGTCAGCGACAAGCGGAGCAATGTAATAATTACAAACAATAAAATAATACTTATTTGAATAACGTTCGAAATAATACGAGGTATCATCTCGACACGATGTCGACAAGGTGCTCGTGCAAGCGTGCAAAGGTTCTAACACGAGTTCGTGAGCAGCGGTCTCCTCGGCTTCGACTTGCGTCCTCATCGGCTCGATGCAGCGACTTCATGACTCGACCGCGACCTCCTACTCGGCTTTCGGCGGCTAGATTGCGTGGTACTCATCCATTTCGACAAAGATCTCGACAAGCGATCTAGTCACGGGATCTCGACACAAGGTCTTGGTGAGGTCTCGATCGTCGTCTATCGATGTCGATCTCGTCCTCGGGTGTTCTGAGGTTGCTCCAAAAGTAAGACCACCCGATCTGCCTGAAACAACAAAACAACACTGCCCGCGCTGGTCACGACCTCGAACACAAAAAGAAAAGCGAAATCTGATCCTCAAAAAAACAAACATCCAGCAAACAAGCAATCCACGGCGGATAGAGTCGTCACTCGGGGTCTCGTCGAGCTCCTCCTCGGCATCATCTCTTGTCGAGTTCCTGCGCCCTCGACATACGCTGGGTAACCATCATGGATTGAAGGCACCACGGGAAAGGTCGACTTCTCAGCAATTCAAGATAAGCTCGACATAAAAATATAAGCAAGCGACAAAGTATAACATTCAGAAGCGTGACTCGACCATCTCGCTCTAACTCGACAAAACTTCGCAAATCCATTTTCTCTCGACTCGACAATTTTTCAGAATGCCGCGATTATAACGACGCGTTTAGGACAGCTCTGGAAACTCGATATCACGAGAGCTCGAGATTCTGAAACTCAACACACCAAGCTCAACATAAACCTATATGAGATGTGTTTTAAAAACAAAAACTCTTGTGCCTTTTAAAAATACGATATATTTTTATAAAACCAACTCGAAATTGCACATCGAGAGTAATTCTGACTTTTGAAACATGGTGCAACTAAGACCTGAGACTTAAATTCAAATAAAACATACATGTATAACATACATATATATATCACTCGAAATAATAATGTATACAAATCTGAGTAGCAAATGTGTAAAGAAAATACACCTAAGATGCAGCGACTTCAAAGTAATCATACCACAGGGTACTTAAGCGGAACTCCCACATTTGCTCCAAAAGTAAGACCACCCGATCTGCCTGACAACAACAACATGCACTTGGTAGTCACGACCTCGAACATAAAAGAAATACAGAAGCAGTCCTCGAGAAAAACAAACATCCAACAAATAAACAATCCACGGCGGATAGAGTGCGTCACTCGGGTCCTCGTCGAGATCCTCCTCGGCATCGTCTCTTTGTCGAGTTACTGCGCCCTCGACATCGCCTGGGTAACCGTCATGGATTGAAGGCACCACGGGGAAAGGTCAACTTCTCAACAATTTAAGATAAGCTCGACATAAAAATATAAGCAAGCGACCAAAGCATAACATTCTCGGCGTGACTCGACCATCTCACTCTGGCTTCGACCTGACTCACGATTCCATTTTCTCTCGACTCGACAATTTTCCGGAATGCACCGCAGCCCGTCTGGTATGTCGGAAGAAGTCGGCCGAAACCTTGGGATCTCGCTCTCCCACTAGGGCCGGTCGACTCGGGTCAGTGGCGTGGCGGCGTCTGTCGATCTCCAGTAAACAAAGGGGACCTAGCACCCTCGATTATCAAGGTCCACGGCTCAAAAAAGCGTCATACGACTCACCTAGCTCGCTCGCTCGATGAACAATTAGCGCATCGATATTCAAGGAGTTAAACACAAAATATTCAACCGCATGTCAAATAAAACAAGCTCGACATGAAGAAGCATAATTCAACATGCAATACACACTTCACGACATATATTCAATCACATATTAAATACATGCAAAAACTCAATATCACAACATTTCAAGCTCGACACAAATCGGAAATCCATACACACTAACATATCCGTAGAATTTGAAATGCCACTTACAGCTAGCATACTACGAAAGTAATAATGTGAAGCGTACCACATACTATAAAAGTATAAATGTGAAGCGCCACTTGCCAGGACTTATAAAATAAAGCCTTAGAGATATCTAGAAGTTGCCACCACCAGGAACTCCAAGTTAATGTTGTTCGACAAGCGACCTCGACACATTTGTCTTCAAAGAGCTCGACAGCGACTTCTCTTACTCGATCACCGACACATTTGTCTTCACTTGAACTTCGATGCGACTTGACCGCGTGCGCTTTGGTCGACCTCGACACGTCTGATCCTCGTTACGGATCTCTGCCTTAGCGTCCTTGGATTCGCTTTCCGTACCCTCGATTGAAATCACTCGATCTCGGGAATCGGACTTCCTAAAACAAACATAACTCGGATCGATCTATGGTTTCCAATACATCTAACTCTCTCTTCCCCAAAGCTCAACCTGACCCAGAGAAAAATATAAAACTCAAGAACTGAAATATATTTTTCCTCTAACACTAAGTTAGGGATTTCGATCAAAATTTCATGAAAAGTTATCGATGCTTCACAGAAAGATCGACAACAACAATAATCGGAAACGCGAATGAAAAACAAGAAATCGAAATGAACCAAAAATGGAGGTTTTACGGGCGCTTTGCCGATTGCGAAGAAAATCGAGAGAAAAGAAATTTTGTTTTACAAGCCCGATTAATCGGTTAAAAAGATAAGTAATATTATGAAGAAGAAAACCCATCAATTTGATATGATTTGGAAGCATAAAGCGGTTAAAAATGGAAGAAGATTTAGCGCTAAGCTTGATAGCACAAATGAAAGAAAATACATTCTTCATACCTCAGCGGTGATGGTCGATCAGGCGAGATATGGAGTCGAGAAGTTGATGATGAACAAAATTGATGAAGAAATCTTGTGCGAGAATCTCATTTGGAACTCACGGTTTAAATCGATGAAGATTTTTTTAAAGAAAACAACGAAACGAGGCGAAGGAAGGAAGAAGATAGAAGAAAAGAGAAATGAGTGAAGCGATGCATTGGTATCTGGTGGCGAGATAGGGTATAAGCGTAACTCCGGCTATAAGATGCCAATCCCATCAATCATCTGCCGGATTAACTCGTTCCTCTCATGATTACCCTCTACTGCAGCCGGTCCAGCGACAAGCCGAGCAATGTAATAATTACAAACAATATAATAATACTTATTGAGTAGCGTTGAGAAATATCACGAGGTATCATCTCGACCGCGATGTCGACAAGAGTGCTCGTGCAAGCGTACAAAGTTCTAACGCAGGAGTTCGTGACGCGGTCTCCTCGGCTCGACTTGCGTCCTCATCATTTCGATGCAGCGACTTCATCGACTTCGACACGCGACCTCCTCATTTCGGCGACTAGTGCCGCGTGGTCTCATCGGCTCGACAAAGATCTCGTGCAAGCGATCTAGTCACGGGATCTCGACACAAGGTCTTGGTCAAGGTCTCGATCGTCGTCCTATTCACGATGTCGATCTCGATCCTCGGGTGTTACAATCTCTCCTCTAAAAAAATTTAGTCCTCGAAATTGCAAATAAACTTCTTACCTCGAGAAAAGTTGAGTCGCGAATCTTCATCTTCTCCTCGGCTCCCAGTCGCATCTGGCGTCTTACGATCCCCTGACAACCTTGACAAGTTGGATCTCTTTGTTCATAGCTGTTTGGCTTTCAGATCAGCGATCCTTCTTGGTGGCGCTTCAAAGATAGGTCGTCCTTGATTGAATCTCATCCGGTTCGATGACATGAGAAGGTCGGAAACATACTTAGCATGATTGTGAGGCGTGAAAGGCGTCGTGGATGTTAAACAAGAATGGGGGTAAAGGCAATCGATATGCCCTTTGGACCAATCTGACGAAGAATACGGTAAGGTCTAATGAATTTAGGGGTAAGTTTCTTGGATTTGATCGCTCGACCAACTCCGATGGTGGGGGTGACTCTAAGAAATACATGTTCTCCTTCCTCGAACTTCGAGTGGTCGGCGTCGTTGAGTGCATAACTCTTACATCGACTTTGAGATGTTCGCATCCGATCTACGATCAAGCGGATCTTCTCGGTGGTCTGTTTGGATCATATCACGGTCCTCTGACGGTCATTCGCCGTAGATCTGGTACCAACAAAGGCGTCGACATTTCCGATCCATCTGGTAGCTTCAAAGGTGCCATCCCGATACTCGCATGGAAAGGCTGTTGTTGTATGTGAACTCCACGAATGGTAAGGCGTCGTCCCGACTTCCTCGGTGATCAACGTACAAGCTCGTAACAAATCTTCAGCGATTGGATCGTTCTCTCGATCGGCCGTCGATCTGTGGATGATATCTTAAGCTAAGCTGAGCTCGGTTCCCATCGCTCATTGCGATTCCCTCCAAAAATGAGGCGTGAACCGGATCTCGGTCGAGCCACGATCGAAGAGGTATTCCATGAAGTCGTACTATCTCGCGATGTAGATCTCGGTCGACTTTTTCCACGTTGTATGTCGACCTCCTTTGGTAAGAAATGGCGATTTGGTCGATCGGTCGGCGATCACCCAAATCGAATCATTCTTCTTACTGCGTCTTGGCAAACCTACAGCGAAATCCATGGAAATCTTGTCCCATTTCCATCTTTGATGCGATCAAGCGATTGTAGCATTCCGCGGTCGTTGGTGCTCCACCTTAGCTTTACGACACGTCGAACATGAGCTCGTGCTCGGCCACTTGCTTCTTCATTAGGACCACCAAAAATGCTTCTTCAAGTCTTGATACATCTTCGTAACTCGGGATGAATACTAAAGTTGCTCTTATGCGCCGTCGAGAATCAACTTCCTCGGCTCGGATCGTTAGGTGCGCACGCTCGGCCATTGCATCTCGAAGATGTCGTCGCTCAGGCACGAAGTGCAGCCGCCTTCCCTTGCGCTATCAAGCGAATCTTCTCTTGCGAAGCTCGTCATGAACTTCTTTGGTCTCGGATCTCGTCCAACAATCTGTTAGAAATGGTAAGCATACCAAATCTCATCTTTCGGTGAAACTTGACACTCGACTTCAAATCTCGGAACTTCTCGAGCATCTCCAACTCCTTGATCATCATTCACAGGGGTTAAAGCGCTCTTCTGCTCCAGCGCATGCGCTACTACGTTAGCACTTCAGGGATGGTATTCCAGCGTAAAGTCGTAGTCCTTGAGAAATTACGTCCATCTGCGTTGGCGCATGTTGAGTTCATACGGTCGAGCGGTGCTTCAAGCTCTTGTGATCGCTGAAAGCGATGAGAGTGCTCAGTAAAGGTAGTGCCTCCATATCTTGACGCCAAAAACTCTGCTTTGCTAGCTCAGTCGTGAGTAGGGTAGTTCCTCTCGTGAATCTTAAGGTGTCTTGAAGCATCTGCGACCACCTTCGATGTTGCATCGATGCGCATCCCGATCCCTGGTGTGACGCATCCTGATACACCTCGAAAGGCTCTTACGGTTGAGGCAAAATCGGCCGGTATTTGTCGTCAAAAGTTCCTTGATCGTTGGCCGACCGCGCTCCTCGGTCGAGCAAAGGTTGATCCTTCCTCGTCGATCGTGTAAGAGGCGCGACAATCTTGAGAAACCTTCAATGAATCTTCGGTAATATCACGCTAAGCGACAAAACTCCACGATCTCGTAGCTTAGTCTTGTTGTTCCCGTGCTATCACGCCTCGATCTTAGTTGGATCCCACAATTTATCCGCTTCTGCGGAAATCACGTGACCAGAAAATTCACCTCTTGAAGCCAAAATTCACACTTGACAGTTGGCGTAGAGTTGCTTATCTCGTAATATCTGCCGATGCTCGACATAGGTGTTCTGCGTGCTCTTCCCAGTTCTCGAGTAAATCAATATGTCGTCGATGAACACTACAACGGTGATCCAAAAGCGAATGGAAAATCCTGTTCATGTAGTCCATAAACAATTTGGCGCGTTCGTCGCTCAAGCGGCATCACCAAGTACTCGTAGTGGCCAGTATCTAGTCTGAAAGCTGTTTTGGCGACATCTTCCTCCTTCACGCGAATCGATGGTAGCGGGCTTTAAGTCTATCTTGGAAAGATCGCGCTCCACGAAGTTGGTCCATCAAGTCGTCGTCGTGGTAGCGGATAGCGGTTCTTCACGGTAACCTTGTTGAGCTCGCGATAGTCCACGCCACGGCCTTGATCGTCCATCCTTCTTCTTAACCAATAACCTTTGGAGCTCCCACGGCGACACGCTCGGTCGTATGAATTGCTTCGACTCCAAGTGTTCGATCTGGGACTTGACTCTTTCATCTCGGCGGGAGACATCTGTATGGCGCTTTGGAAATCGGTCTGTTCCTGGAATCGGTCGATGGAGAACTTCGACCTCTGCGTCTTGGTGGTAATCCTGGCACGTCTTGGGAAGCGTCCTCAAAATCACACACCAGCTGGAACATTCTTCACGTCGATCTGTTTGGAAAACTTAGAACTAGCGGATACATGTATTCCCTGGTTCCTTCTTTCAAAGAAACTCCAATACGTTCGTGAAAGATAATTGGAGACTCGAGTCTGGAAAAATTACGGTTTCACGGGCACGTCCAAAAGGACATGGTGGTGTGACAACCAATCCATCAGGGATAACATCTAAACCCTTAAGAGGCAAACAAACCAAATTGACCACAAACTTTCTACTCACGAATAACCACTTTACACAATTAAGACATGCGGTGTTTGTGACTAAGGTTTTAGCGGTGGGGTTGTAACTACTAATTTAAGCGGTAAAGCGATCACGGTCAAGCTCAAAGGTTCACACAATCGGAAGAAATGAAGGAATGGGTTGCACGAATCAAAATGAGCGGATAAGGATTTACCCTCGATCTCACATTCACCTTGGATAAGATCATCGGCTCGTTCCATGTCGGCGTTCTCGATTCTGAGATATCGTATTCCTCACGAGGTGGCATTAGATTCCACAAAGTTCAAAACCACAGCCGAGAATCTCACAACAAGGATGTGTTAAAACACCTTTGCTTCAATCAAGCTTGATTCAAACAATTTCTCAAGCAATAAGTGCTTCACCTAATCAAATAGCGATCAACACAAAACAACTAGGTACCCGACACATAACTTGAGCATAGTGACGGTCAAATTCTATACACGGCTCGGTCGAAACCGAAGGCGCTCACGATACCAACGATGTAACGACCGTTCAGGACCATTCTGAGCTCGATATCACAGAGCTCGAGTTCTGAACTCAACACACCAAGCTCAACATAAACCTATATGAGATGTGTTTTAAAAACAAAACTCTTGTGCCTTTTAAAAATACGATATATTTTTTTATAAAACCAACTTCGTGCACATCGAGTAATTCTGACTTTTGAAACATGGTGCAACTAAGACACAAGACTTAAATTCAAATAAAACATACATGTATAACATACATATATATTTCAGTCGAAATAATAATGTATACAAATCTGAGTAGCAAATGTGTAAAGAAAATACACCTAGAGATGCAGCGACTTGAAAAGTAATCATACCACAGAAGTACTTAGCGGAACTCCCACGGGCTGCTCAAAAAGTAAGACCACCAGTCTACCACAGCAACAACACAACACTTGCCCAAACTGGTCACGACCTCGAACATAAAAGAAATACAAGAAACGATCCTCGAGAAAAACAAACATCCAACAAATAAACAATCACGACGGATAGAGTCGTCACTTTCGGGTCCTCGTCGAGATCCTCCTCGGCATCGTCTCTTTGTCGAGTTACTGCGCCCTCGACATCGCTGGGTAGCAGTCATGGATTGAAGGCACCACGGGAAAGGTCGACTTCTCAACAATTTAAGATAAGCTCGACATAAAAATATAAGCAAGCAATGAAAGCATAACATTCTCGGCGTGACTCGACCATCTCCTCTAAACTTCGACACAACTCACAATTCCATTTTCTCTCGACTCGACAATTTTCCGGAATGCACCGCCGTGCCGGTATGTCGGAAAGTCGGCAAAGCCTTGGGATCCTCGCTCTCCCTAGGGCGATCGGCTCCAGGTCCGTGGCGTGGCGGCGTCTGGTCGATCTCAGTAAACAAAAAGGGGACCTAGCACCCTCGATTATCAGGGTCACGGCTCAAAAGCGTCATACGACTCACCTAGCTCGCTCACTTTCGATGAAACAATTAGCATCACGATATTCAAGGAGTTAAACACAAAATATTCAACCGCATGTCAAATAAAGAGCAAGCTCGACATGAAGAAAGCAATTCAACATGCAATACACACTTCACGACATATATTCAATCACATATTAAATACATGCAAAAACTCAATATCACAACATTTCAAGCTCGACACAAATCGGAAATCCATACACACTTTAACATATCCCGTAGAATTTGAAATGCCCTTACGGCTAGCATACTACGAAAGTAATAATGTGAAGCGCCACTTACATACTATAACAAGTATAAATGTGAAGCGCCGCTTACTTAAGGACTTATAAAATAAAGCCTTAGAGATATCTAGAAGTTGCCACTTAGAACTCCAAGTTAATGCTTTGTTCGACAACGACCTCGACACATTTGTCTTCAAAGAGCTTCGACAGCGACTTCTCTTACTCGATCTCGACAGGCTGTCTTCAGCGAACTTCGATAACGACCCGACCGCGTCACGCTTTGATCGACCTCGACCGCGTCTGATCCTCGTTACGGATCTGCTTTGCTTCGCGTCCTTGGATTCGCTTTCCGTACCCTCGATTAGGAAATCACTCGATCTCGGAATCAGACTTCCTAAAACAAACATAACTTTCGGATCGATCTATGGTTTCCAATACATCTAACTCTCTCTTCCCAAACTTCAACCTGACCCAGGAAAAATATAAAACTTCAAAGCGAAATATATTTTTCCTCTAACACTAAGTTAGGGATTTCGATCAAAATTTCATGAAAAGTTATCGATGCTTCACAGAAAGATCGACAACAACAATGTCGAAACAGCGAATGAAAAACAAGAAATCGAAATGAACCAAAAATGGAGGTTTTTACGGGCCTTTGCCGGTGCGAGAAAATCGAGAGAAAGAAATTTTGTTTTACAAGCCCAATTAATCGGTTAAAAAGATAAGTAATATTATGAAGAAGAAAACCCATCAATTTGATATGATTTGGAAGCATAAAGCGGTTAAAAATGGAAGAAGATTTAGCGCTAAGCGATAGCACAAATGAAAGAAAATACATTCTTCATACCTCAGCGGTGATGGTCGATCAGGCGAGATATGGAGTCGAGAAGTTGATGATGAACAAAATTGATGAAGAAATCTTGTGCGAGAATCTCATTTGGAACTCACGGTTTAAATCGATGAAGATTTTTAAAGAAAACAACGAAACCGCAGGCGAGAAGGAAGGAAGAAGATAGAAGAAAGAGAAATGAGTGAAGCGGTCGTGGTATCATTTGGCGAGATAGGGTATAAGCGTAACTCGGCTATAAGATGCCAATCCCATCAATCATCTGCCGTTAACTCGTTCCTCTCATGATTACCCTACTCTGTCGGTCGGCGACAAGCGGGCAATGTAATAATTACAAACAATATAATAATACTTGTTGAGTAGCGTTGAAATAATACGGTATCATCTCGACACGATGTCGACAAGAGTGCTCGTGCAAGCGTACAAAGTTCTAACACGAGTTCGTGAGCGCGGTCTCCACATTTCGACTTGCGTCCTCATCATTTCGATGCGCGACTTCATCAACTCGACCGCGCGACCTCCTCATTTCGGCCGGCTAGTGCACGTGGTCTCATCGGCTCGACAAAGATCTCGGCAAGCGATCTAGTCACGGGATCTCGACACAAGGTCTTGGTCGAGGGTCTCGATCGTCGTCTATGTGCGATGTCGATCTCGTCCTCGGGTGTTACACACCGCAGCGTGCCGTATGTCGGAAAGTCCGGCGAAGCCTTGGGATCCTCGCTCTCCCTAGGGCCGGTCAACTCGAGGTCCACGTAGCGTGGCGGCGTCTAGTCGATCTCCAGTAAACAAGGGGACCTAGCACCCTCGATTATCCAGGTCACGGCTCAAAAAGCGTCATACGACTCACCTAGCCGCTCACTTTCGATGAACAATTAAGCATCACGATATTCAAAGAGTTAAACACAAGATATTCAACGCATGTCAAATAAAGAGCAAGCTCGACATGAAGAAGCGCAATTCAACATGCAATACACAATTCACGACATATATTCAATCACATATTAAATACATGCAAAAACTCAATCATATCACAACATTTCAAGCTCGACACAAATCGGAAATCCATACAATAACATAACCACGTAGAATATGAAATGCCCTTACGCTAGCATACTATGAAAATATTAATGTGAAAGCGCCGCTACCAGAACTCAAGTTAATCTTTGCTCGACCAGCGACCTCGACACGCAATTTGTCTTGAAAGAGCTCGACAGCGACTTCTCTTACTCGATCTACGACACGGTTTGTCTTCAGCGAGCTCGACAAGCGACCGACACGTACCGTTCTCGATCGACCTCGACCGTACACTTCTCGGTCGACCTCGACGCGCCACGATTCTCGATCACGGATTCCGCGCTTAGCGTCCTTGGATTAGCTTTCCGTACACCTCGATTAGAAATCCTGCGATCTCGAATCAGACTTCCTAAAACAAACACAACTTAGATCGATCTATGGTTTCTAATACATCTAGCTCTCATCCCAAACTTAACCATAACCCGGAAAATATAAAACTCAAGAAGCGAAATATATTTTTCCTCTAACACAAAGTTAGGGATTTCGATCAAAGGTTCATGAAAAAGTTATCGATGCTTCAACGGATAGATCGACAACAACAACAACTAGAAGCAACAAAGCGAAAAACAAGAAATCGAAACAAACCAAAAATGGAGGTTTACGGAGCGCTGCCGATTGCAAAAAAGCAGAGAAAGAAATTTGTTTTACAAGCCCGATTAATCGGTTAGAAAGATAGGTAATATTGTGAAGAAGAAAACCCATCAGTTTGACATGATTTGGAAGCATAAGCGGCTAAAAATGGAAGAAGAAATAGCGCTAAGCGATAGCACAGGATGAAAAGAAAAATCATTCTTCATACCTCAGCGGTGATGGTTGAGCAGGCGAGATATGTCGAGAAGATGATGATGAACAAGGTTGATGAAGGAAGCTTGTGCGAGAATCTCGATGGAACTCACGGTTTAGTCGATGGAAGTTCTTGGAGAAAAACAGCGAGGCTTCGAGCGAGAAGGAAGGAAGAAGAAAGAAGAAAAGAGAAATGAGTGTTTGAGGGAAAGCCGTCGTGAATACAATTTGGAAGGGCATAATCGTAACTCCGACCATAAGATGCCAATCCCATGATCATCTACCGTTTAATCGTTCTTCTCATAATTACCTTCTACTCTGTCGGTCAGCGGTCTAGACAGCGGCGAGCGGCAAGCCAGACAAAATAATTATTACAAACAATATAATAATAAGCGAATAACGTTCGAAAGAATACGAGGTGTCATCTCGACCACGATGTCGACTAGGGTGCTCGTGCAAGCGTACAAGGTTCTAACGAGTTCGTGAACCACGGCCTCCTACATTTCGATGCAGCGACTTCGTGACTTCGACACCGACCTCCTCATTTCGGCCCGGCTAGTGCCGCGTGGTCTCCTCGGCTCGGCAAATGACCTCGGCAAGCGGTCTTGGCAGGGATCTCGACACAAGGTCTTGGTCGAGGTCACCGATCGTCGTCCTATCGATGTCGATCTAGTCCTCGGTGTTCTGATCTGCAACTAAGACCTGAGGCTTAAATTCTAATAAAACATACATGCATAACATACATATATATATATCACTCGAAATAATAATGTATACAAAATGTGAGTAGCAAATGTGCAAGAAAAATACACCTAAGGTCTGACGACTTCAAAGAGTAATCATACCACAGGGGTACTTGCCGTGAACTCCCAGCAGCTGCTCCAAAAGTAAGACCACCGGTCTACCTGTAGCAACAAAACAACACTGGCCCAGGTCACGACATTACTACTCCAAAAGAAAACAAGATGCGACCATAAAAAACAACATCCGGTGACATAATCAATCCACGGCGGATAGAGGTGCGTCACTCGGGTCCTCGTCGAGCTCCTCCTCGGCATCATCTCTTGTCCGAGTTCCTGCGCCCTCGACATCGCCTGGGTAGCAGTCATGGATTGAAGGCACCACGGGGAAAGGGTCGACTTCTCAGCAATTCAAGATAAGCTCGACATAAAGGATATAAGCAAGCAGCAAAGTATAACATTCACAAGCGTGACTCGACCATCTCACTCTAACTTTCGACACAACTCGCGAAAATCCATTTTCTCTCGACTCGACAATTTTTCAGGAATGCACGCAGCGTCTGGTATGTCGGAAAGTCCAGAAAAGCCTTGGGATCCTCGCTCTCTCCTAGGGCGATCGACTTCGGGTCCCGTAAGCGTGGCGGCGTCTAGTCAATCTCCAGTAAACAAAGGGGACCTAGCACCCTCGATTATCGAGGGTCACGGCTCAAAAGCGTCATCTGACTCACCTGGCTCGCTCGCTCGATGAACAATTAAGCGCATCACGATATTCAAAGAGTTAAACACAAGATATTCAACGCATGTCAAATAAAAGAGCAAGCTCGACATGAAGAAAGCATAATTCAACATGCAATACACAATTCCACGACATATATTCAATCACATATTAAATACATGCAAAAACTCAATCATATCACAACATTCCAATCTCGACACCAATCGAGGAGTCCATACATAAATATAACAATAAAAATAAAGTCTTAGAGATATCTAGGAGTTGCCGCTACGAACTCGAGTTAATCTTTGCTCGATCGCGACCCGACACGGGCTGTCTTCAAAGAGCTCGACAGCGACTTCTCTTACTCGATCTCGACACGTTTGTCTTGATCGACCTCGACCGCGTCGCTTCTCGGTCGACCTCGACACGTCTGATTCTCGATCTGGATTCATTGCTTCCACGTCCTTGGATTCGCTTTCCGTACACCTCGATTGGAAATCACCGATCTCGGGAATCGGACTTCCTAAAACAAACACAACTTCGGCTCGATCTATAGGTTCTAATACACTTAGCTCTCATCCCAAACTTAACCTGACCCGGAAAATATAAAACTCAAGAAGCGAAATATATTTTTCCTCTAACAAAAAGTTAGGGATTTCGATCAAAAGTTCATGAAAAAGTTATCGATGCTTCAGCGGATAGATCGACAACAACAACAACGGAAGCAACAAAGCGAAAAACAAGAAATCGAAATAGGCCAGAAAATGAATAGTTAAGGCCTTTGCCAATTGCGAGAAAAAGCGAGAGGAAGAAAATTTGTTTTACAAGCCCGATTAATCGGTTAGAAAGATAGGTAATATCGTGAAGAAGAAAACCCAGCAGTTTGACATGATTTGGAAGCATAAAGCTGGCTAAAATGGAAGAAGAAATAGCGCTAAGCTTGATGTACGAGAGAAAAAGAAAAATATGTTCTTCATACCTCGATGGTGATGGTCGGCGAGCGGGATATAGGTCGAGAAGATGATGAGGAACAAGGTTGATAAAGAAAGCTTGTGCGAATCTCGATGGAACTCACGGTTTAAGTCGATGGAAGTTTTGGAGAAAAACAAGCGAAACTTCAGGCGAAGGAAGGAAGAAAGAAGAAAAGAAGAAAGAATGAGTGTTTGAGGGAATCGGTCGTGGTATACAATTTGGTGAGAGAAGGGGTATAATCGTAATTTCAGCTATAAGATGCCAATCCCATCAATCATTCTGCCCGTCTGTCGTTCCTCTCTCATAATTACTCTCTACTCTGTCGGTCAGTGGTCTAGACACCACGGCGAGCGGCAAGCCAGACAATGTAATTATTACAAACAATATAATAATACTTATTGAATAACGTTCGAAAGAATACGAGGTGTCATCTCGACACGATGTCGACTAGGGTGCTCGTGCAAGCGCACAAGGTTCTAACACGAGTTCGTGAGCGCGACCTCACCATTTCGATGCAGCGACTTCATCGACTTCGACACGGGCCTCCTCATTTCGGCTCGGCTAGTGCGTGGTCTCTCATTTCGGCAAATGACCTCGGCAAGCGATCTTGGCGCGGGATCTCGACACAAGGTCTTGGTCGAGGTCTCGATCACGTCGTCTGTCGATGTCGATCTCGTCCTCGGGTGTTACAATCTCTCCCTCTAAAAAAATTTGCGTCCTCGAAATTGCAAATAAGATTCTTACCTCGAGAAAGTTCGAGTCTTGAGTCTTCATCTTCTCCTCCGGCTCCCAGTCGCATCTCCGTCTTGATCCCACATGACTTTGACAAGTTGAATCTCTTTGTTCACTTAGCTGTTTGGCTTCAGATCAGCGATCCTTCTTGGCGATGCTTCAAAGATAAGTCGTCCGCCGGTTGAATCACATCGGGATTCGATGACATGAGAGGGTCGGAAACATACTTCCGCAATTGTGAGAGGTGGAAGGCGTCGTGGATGTTAAACAGAAACGGTGGCAAGGCAATCGATATGCCAACGCTGGACCATCTGACGAAGAATGCGGTAAGGTCAATAAATTTAGGGGGTAAGTTTCTTGGATTTGATCGCTCGACCCGACTCCGATGGTGGGGGTGACTCTAAGAAATACATGTTCTCCTTCCTCGAACTCGAGTGAGTCGGCGTCGTTAGTGCATAACTCTTACATCGACTTTGAGATGTTAGCATCCGATCTACGATCAAGCGGATCTTCTCGGTAGTCTATTTGGATCATATCTGGTCCTCTGACATTTGTTAAGCTCGTAGTCTGGTACCAGCAGGCGTCGACATTTAAGATCCATCTGGTAGCTTCAAAGGTGCCATTCCAATACTCGCATAGAGCTGTTATTGTAGGTGAACTCCACGATGGTAAGGCGTCGTCCCGACTTCCTCGGTGATCCTACTTGTCTGAGCTGCTCCATAACAAATCTTGGCAAGCGATTGGATCGTTCTCTCGGTCGGCCGTCGATGCGTGGATGATATCTTGAAACTAAGCCTGAGCTTCGGTTCCCATCGCTCACTCTGGCAATTCCCTCCAAAAAATGAGGCGTGAACTTCGGATCTCGGTCGAAACCACGATCGAAGAGGTATTCCATGAAGTCGTACTATCTCGCGATGTAGATCTCGGTCGGCTTTCCACGTTGTATGTCGACCTCCTTTGGTAAGAAATGGCGGTTGAATTGATCGGTCGACGATCACCCAGTCGAATCATTCTTCTTCTGCGTCTTCGGCAAACCTACAGCGAAATCCATGGAAATACTATCCCGTTTCCAAGCTGGTGCGTCGGCGATTGTAGCATTCCGCGGTCGTTGGTGCTCCGCGCCGGCTTTACGACACGTCGAACACGAGCTACGTGCTCGACCGGCTTGCTTCTTCATTCGGGACCACCAAAAATACTTCTTCAGAGTCTTGATACATCTTACGTAACTCCTGGGTGAATACTAAAGTTGCTCTTATAAACCGTCGAATCGACTTCCTCGGCTCGGAGTGCGTTAGAGTGCCTTTGCAGCTCGACCATTGCACCTCGAAGATGTCGTCGCTCCAGCGTGAAATTAAGCCGCCTTCCACTTGCGCTATCATTGAGATCTTCTCTTGCGGAAGCTCGTCATGAACTTCTTTGGTCTCGGATCTCGTCAACGATCTGTTAGAAATGATAAGCATACCAAATCTCGGCTTCCCGGTGAAACTTGACACTCGACTTCAAGTCTCGGAACTTCTCGAGCATCTCCGACTCCTTGATCATCAATCACAGGGTTAAGCGCTCTTCTGCTCGATGCATACGCTACTACGTTAGCCTACGGGATGGTATTCCAGCGTAAAGTCGTAGTCGCCGAGAATTACGTCCATCTCTGTTGGCGCATGTTGAGCTCTTTCACGGTCGACAGTGCTTGAGCTCTTTGTGATCGGTGAAAGCGATGAGAGTGCTCGTAAAGGTAGTGCCTCCATATCTTGGCGCCAAAAACCACTTCTTTGCCCGACTCAGTGCGTGGTAGGGTAGTTCTCTGCGTGAATCTTGAAATTTTGTCTTGAAGCATCTGCGACCACGCCAGATGTTGCATCGATGCATCGATCACCTGGTGTGGCGCATCACAATACACCTCGTAAGGTTCTTACGGTTGAGGCAAGATCGGCCACGGGTATTTGTCGTCAAAAGCTCCTTGATCTTTGGCGGCCCGCACTCCTCGGTCCAGGCAAAGGTTGATCCTTCACCGTCGATCGTGTAAGGCGCGACAATCTTGAGAAACCTTGATGAATCTTCGGTAATATCTGCTAAGCCCAAATAAAAACTCGATCTCGTGCTTAGTCTTCGGTTGTTCCCGCGCTACCAGCGACTTCAATCTTAGTTGGATCGGCTATCCCTTCTTTGGAAATCAACGTGACCAAGAAAATTCACCTCTTGACCAAAATTCACACTTGACGAGGTTGGCGTAGAGTTGCTTATCTCGTAATATCTGCGATTACTCGACATAGGTGTTCTGCGTGCTCTTCTCGGTTCCTCGAGTAAATCAATATGTCGTTGATGAACACTACAGCAGCCCGATCCAAAAGCGAATGGAAAATCTGTTCATGTAGTCCGTAAACCACGGTGGCGCATTCGTCGCTCCAAGCGGCATCACCAAGTACTCGTAGTGACGTAGTATCTAGTCTGAAATTTGTTTTGGCGACATCTTCCTCCTTCACGCGATTACGATGGTAGCGGGCTTCAAGTCTATCTTGGAAAGATCGTAGCTCCGCGAAGTTGATCCATCAGTCGTCGTCGTGGTAGCGGATAGCTTGGTTCTTCCGCGGTAACCTTGTTGAGCTCGCGATAGTCTACGCCGATCTTGATCGTCCATCCTTCTTCTTAACCAACAACCTTTGGAGCTCCCCACGGTGACCGCGCTCGGTCGTATGGTGCCGACTCAGTGTTCGATCTGGGACTTGAGTTCTTTCATCTCGGCGGGAGACATCTGTATGGCGCTTTGGAAATCGGTCGCGTCACCCTGGGAATCGGTCGATGGAGAACTTCGACCTCTGCGTCTTGGTGGTAACCACAGCGCGTCTTGGAAAAAGCGTCCTGAAAGTCACACACCATGGAGACATTCTTCCACGTCGATCTGTTTGGAAAACTTAGAACTAGCGGATACATGTATTCCCTAGTTCCTTCTTTCAAAGAAACTCCAATACGTTCGTGAGAAAGATAATTGGAGACTCGAGTGCGGAAAAAATTACAGTTTCACGGGCCGCAGTCAAAGGACATGGTGGTGTGACAACCAATCCATCCGAGAATGACATCTAAGCCGCCAGAGGCAAACAAACCAAATTGACCACAAACTTTCTACTCTGAATAATCACTACACAATTAAGACATCACGATTGCTTGTGACTAAGGTTTTACTTGTTTGGGGTTGTAACTACTAATTTAAGCGATAGCGATCCTGATCAAGTTCAAATGGTTCACACAATCGGAAGAAATAAAGGAATGGGTTGCACGAATCAAGAAACAGAGATAAGGATTTACCCTCGATCTCACATTCACCTTGGATAAGATCTTGACTCGATCGCTTCCTCGCCGCTCATCACGAGAAAACTACGCCTTTAGCCCAGCGCTTCCACTTTGGCCGCTGCCCAAGCATAGTCGGTTCGACTTTAGGTGTAGGGACAATCCTTGGCAAAATGCCCTGGCTTCTTGCGGTTGAAACACACCTCCTCATACGAGTCTGATTACTCGCGTAATGTCGACTTTCCACTTCGGTAGCAAGTCACCTGCGACACGGTCGACCTCCACTCCTCGCTCACCTGGGTCATCGTGGACGATCTGACCCCTGTTTGTCGTTCCCAGTCGGTCGTGAAGCTAACTTCTGCGGTTGTTTCCGCACTACGTGCAAATCTACGCCGCACTCACGGGGAATTCTCGCGGTCGCCCACAGCAGTCTTCTTGTGACCTCACTCCCTTCTACCTCGACCACGTGATCTATCGACTCTTGGAGGTTTCGGATCCTCAGCGACACCCTTGACTTGAATGTCGAATCTGATCCCGTTGGAATCTCTCGCTCGACCATCTTTGGTCGGCTCGATCCACGAAATGGACTGAAATACCTCGCCAGCGACTCGAACTTGGCGCATACTCGGACCTTTGTCGAGTTGCCTTCTTACATGATTGAAGAAACTCTTGTTCCTTCTGCCGGCTCAGTGCAATATCACGGGAAGTACTTGTCCAAGAACCTTTCACGAAAAAGCTCCCAGGTCATCTCGCGGCGTTACGCTATAAATGTTTGCTTCAACTCCTCTCCACGATACTCTGCGTCTCTAGCGGTAAGTAGGTGGCATAGTCGACCTTCCGTTGTCAGAGACGATGAAGTGCCTCGAAGATCTTCTCGATCTCTTGCATCCAGAATCGGCTTTATACGGATTTGGCTCATAGTAGAACCGGATTGGATCATGCTTCTGAAGTCGGCCAATCCTCTCGCTTGACATTTTCTTTACGCTCGTTCTTTGATTCTTTGCGCAGGATTCTGCTTTGAGTTAACATATGCCGTCTGTTGAGCCATCGCGTTAACTTTGTTGAGTTCTGGCGGTGATTGTTGAGCCATGGGCTGCGCCCGTCTCGGTCGTAGCTTGAATTGCTCGTTCCATTATCGGCGTTCTCGGTTGCGGTTGTCGTATTCCTCACGAGGTGGCATTAGATTCCACAAAGTTCAAAACCACCTCGAGAATCTCACAACAAGGATGTGTTAAAACACCTTTGCTTGATCAAGCAGTTGAAACAATTTTTCAAGCAATAAGTGCTTCACTTAATCAAGCGACAATCAACATATTACAACTAGGTACCCACACATAACGGAGCATAGTGACCGGTCAAATCTCCTATGCACGGCTCGGTGAAGCAAGGCGCACGATACCAACAATGTAACGACCAGTTTAGGACCATTGCAGGGCTCGATATCACAGGCTCGAGTTCACGAGCTCAACACAGAGCTCGACATAAACCTATATGAGATGTGTTTTAAAAACAAAACTCTTGTGCCTTTTAAAAATACGATATATTTTTTTATAAAACCAACTCGTGCACATCGAGTAATTCTGACTTTTGAAACATGGTGCAAGCTAAGACCTGAGCTTAAATTCTAATAAAACATACATGCATAACATACATATATATATATCACTCGAAATAATAATGTATACAAAATCTGAGTAGCAAATGTGTAACACCTGAGGACGAGATCGACATCGTATTAGGATGACGTATCGAGACCTCGACCAAGACCTTGTGTCGAGATCCCGTGACTAGATCGTTTGCCGAGATCTTTTGTCGAGCTGATGAGACCACGTACACTAGCTGCTGAGCTGAGGAGGTCGGGAGTCGAGTTGATGAAGTCGCGTACCGAGCTGATGAGGACGCAAGTCGAGCTGAGGAGACCGCGTTCACGAACTCGTGTTAGAACTTTGTACATTTGCACGAGTACTCTTGTCGACATCGTGTCGAGATGACACCTCATATTATTTCGAACGTTACTCAGCGTTATTATTATATTGTTTGTAATTATTACATTGTCGGCTTGTCGTTGACCGACAGAGTAGAGGGTAATCATGAGAGGAACGAGTTAACGGGTAGATGATTATTGGGATTGGCATCTTATAGCTGGAGTTACGTTTTTACCCCTTTCTCGCCAGCTGTATACCACGACCGTTTCACTCATTTCTCTTTTCTTCTTTCTTCTTCCTCCCTTCTGCTCTGTGTTTCGTTGTTTCCTTAAAAATCTTCATCGACGAAACCGTGAGTTCCAGCGAGATTCTGCACAAGATTTCTTCATCAATTTTGTTCATCATCAACTTCTCGACCCATATCTCGTCTGATCGACCATCACCGTTGAGGTATGAAGAACAGATTTTCTTTCATCTGTGCTACTGTTTAGCGCTAAATCTTCTTCCATTTTTAACCAGTTTTATGCTTCCAAATCATATCAAATTGATGGGTTTTCTTCTTCATAATATTACCTATCTTTTTAACCGATTAATTGGGCTTGTAAAACAAAATTTCTTCTCTGATTTCTGCAATCGGCAGTGCCCAGAAAACTCCATTTTTGGTTCGTTCGATTTCTGGTTTTTCGTTCGTTGCTTCTGAATATTGTTGTTGTCGATCTTTCTGTGAAGCATCAGATAACTTTTCATGAAATTTTGATCGAAATCCCTAACTTTGTGTTAGAGGAAAAATATCTTTCAGTTCTTGAGTTTTATATTTTTTCTGGGTTGTGGTTGAGTTTGGGGAAGAGAGAGTTAGATGTATTAGAACCATAGATCGATCTGAGTTATGTTTGTTTTAGGAAGTCTGATTCCCGAGATCGAGTGATTTCCGAATCAAGGTGTACGGGAAAGCGAATCCAAGGACGCGGAAGCAGCAGAATCCAGATCGAGGACTGTACGTGTCGAGGTCGACTGAGAAGCGTACGTGTCGAAGTCGTTGTCGAGTTCGTTGAAGACAGCTGTGTCGAGGTCGTTGTCGAGCAGCATTTAACTTGGAGTTCGGTAAGGGCTACTTCTAGATATCTCTAAGGCTTTATTGTATAAGTCCTTAAGTAAGGGCATTTCATATTCTATGTGGTTATGTTATTGTGTATGGAATTACTGATTTGTGTCGAGATGAAATGTTGTGATATGATTGAGTTTTGCATGTATTTAATATGTGATTGAATATATGTCGTGAAGTGTGTATTGCATGTTGAATTGCGTTTCTTCATGTCGAGCTTGCTCTTTTATTTGACATGCGGTTGAATATTTTGTGTTTAACTCCCTGAATATCGTATGCGGCGAATTGTTCATCGAGTGAGCGAGCTAGGTGAGTCGTATGACGTTTTTGAGCCGTGACCCGGATAACTGAGGGTGCTAGGTCCCCTTTTGTTTACGGGAGATTGACTAGACGTCGCCACGCTACGGGACCTGAGTTGACTGTCCTAGGGAGAGCGAGGATCCCAAGGCTTCGGCTGGACTTTCCGACATACGGTACGGCGTGTGCATTCCGGAAAATTGTCGAGTCGAGAGAAAATGGAATTGTGAGTTGTGTCGAGTTTAGAGTGAGATGGTCGAGTCACGTCGGTGATTGTTATACTTTGCTGTTTGCTTATATTTTTATGTCGAGCTTATCTTAACTTGTTGAGAAGTTGACCCTTTCCCGTGGTGCCTTCAATCCATGACGGTTACCCAGGCGATGTCGAGGGCGCAGGTAACTCGACAGTAGACGATGCCGAGGAGGAGCTCGACGAGGACCCGAGTGACGACCTCTATCTGTCGTGATTGTTTATTTGTTGGATGTTTGTTTTCTGAGTACTGTACTTGTATTTCTTTTATGTTCGAGGTCGTGACCAGTTTGGGCAGTGTTGTTTTTGTTGCTACAGGGTAGACTGGTGGTCTTACTTTTGGAGCAGCCCCCTGCGTGGGAGTCTGTAGGAGTACCCCAGGAGTATAATGGCTATTTTGAAGTTGTCGTACCTTAGGTGTATTTTCTTTGCACATTTGCTACTCTTTATTTTGTATACATTCTTATTTCGAGTGATATATATGTGTATTGTTTTCATGTGTGTTTTATTTGAATTTAAGTCTTGTGTCTTAGTTGCACCATGTTTGAAAGGCTGTAATTACTCACGATGTGCACGAGTTGGTTTTATATGAAAAATATATATCGTATTTTTAAAAGGCACAAGAGTTTTGTTTTAAAACACATCTCATATAGGTTTATGTTGAGCTTGGTGTGTTGAGCTCGGTAACCCGAGCTCGGTATATTGAGCTCGGTAGCGGTCCGGAAACGGGTCGTTACATTGTTGGTATCAGAGCAGTTCGGTTCTGACCGAGCTGTGCATAGGAATTTGGACTGGTCACTGTGTCGGGTTATGTGTGTTGGGTACCTAGTTGTATTATGTTGATTGCTGTTTGATTAAGTGAAGCACTTATTGCTTGAGAAATTGTTTGAACTGTTTCTTGATTGAAGCAGTGTGTTTTAACACATCCTTGTTGTGAGATTCTGACAGGGTTTTGAACTTTGTGGAATCTAATGCCACCTCGTAGAGATACGACAGCTGTAACCGAGAACGTCGACATGGAACGAGCAATTCAAGCTATGACCGAGATTGACCAGGAGATGGTTAAGTGAGAGATTCCAACGGGGATTGAGATTCGACATTCAGAAGTCAGTGGTGTCGTTGAGGATCCGAAACCTCCAAGAGCTGATTGATCGATGTGTCGAGGTAGAAGGAGTGAGGAGCCACAAGAAGAAGACTGTTGTGGGCGGACCGGTGAGACCCCAGAGTGCGGGGCAGAGATTTGCACAGAAAGGAAAACAACCGCAGAAGAAGCCTTACGACCGACCTCAGGGGAACGACAACAGGGGACAGTATCGTCCGATGACCCAGGGAGCGAGGAGTGGAGGTCAGACCGGTGTCGAGGTGACTTGCTATCGATGTGGAAAGCCGGGACATTACGCGATAATGGTGTACTTTCGAGAGGAGGAGGTGTGTTTCAACTGCAAGAAGCCAGGGCATTTTGCTAAGGATTGTCCTACACCTAAGGCTGAGTGAGCTATGCCTTGCGGCAAGGCCAAGAGGGAAGCGTCCAGTGGCTAAAGCGAGTCTTACGCATGAGTGGCGAGAAGCGGTCGGTGATGATCTTATCCAAGAGTGAATGTGAGATCGGGAGTAAATCCTTATCCGATTCTTTTTGATTCGGGTGCAACCCGTTCCTTCATTTCTTGATTGTGTGAACCTTTTTGAGCTTATTGTGGCCTTTAGTTTAAATTAGTAGTTCTGACCCAGTTGCTAAAACCTTAATCCTGAAACAACTTTGCATGTCTTAATTGTGTAGTGATTATTGAGAATAGAAAGTTTGTGGTCAATTTGGTTTGTTTGCCTCTTAAGGGTTTAGATGTTATCCTCGGGATGGATTGGTTGTCACACCACCCGTATCCTTTTGAATTTGTGCCAGTAAAGCGTAATTTTCCGGACCTTGGAGTCTCGATTATCTTTACGCCCAAGCGTGTTGGAGTTTCTTTGAAAGAAGGAACTAGGAATACATGTATCTCGCTAGCTCGGAAGTTTTCAGCGGTCGGCGTGAAGAATGTTCGGTGGTGTGTGATTTTGAGGGCGTTTTCAGAAGGCGTGCCGGGATTACCACCGATCTGAAGGTCGAGTTCTCCATCGACTGATTCGAGGAAACGGACCAGATTTCAAGCGCGTCTGAGGATGTCTCCTGCCGAGGATGAAAGAGTTGAAGTCCCGGATCGAACACTTGGAGTGAAAGCGATTCATACGATAGAAGCGTGTCGCAGTGGGGAGCTCGGTGTTGTTGGTTAAGAAGAAGGATGGACGATCGAGTGTGCGTGGACTATCGCGAACTTCAGCAAGGTTCACCGTGAAGAAGCGGATTATCCGGGTTACCACGTATTGGCGATTTGATGGACCAACCGTGGAGGCGGCGATCTTTTCCAAGATAGACTTGAAGTCGGACTACCATCAGATTCGGCGTGAAGGAGGAAGATGTCGCCCAGCGACTTCCAGGACTAGATACGGTCACTACGAGTACTTGGTGATGCCGTTTGGAGTAATGAATCATGGTGTGTTTATGGACTACATGAGCAGGATTTTCCATTCGTTTTTGGATCGATTCGTTGTAGTGTTCATCGGCTGACATATTGATTTACTCGAGGCGAGAAGAGCCTGTGAACACCTATGCGAGTCTGCGGATATTACGAGATAAGCGACTCATGCCAATCTGTCCGAAGTGTGAATTTTGGCTTGAAGAGGTGAATTTTCTGGAGTCACGTGATTTCCGGGAGAAGGGATAGGCTGTGGATCAACTAAGATTGAAGCGGTGATAAGCGTGGGAGCAGTAGAAGGCGATTCTGAGATCGGGGAGTTTTGTCGGCTTAACGAGGATATTCACAGAAGATTCATTGAAAGTTTCTCGAAGATTGTCGCGCCTCTTTACGATTGGCGAGGAAGGATCGACCTTTTGCTTGGGCCAGGAGTGTGAAGCGGTTTTCAACGGCCGGAAGGAGCTTTTGGCGGCGGCGCTGTCTTGATTTTGCCTCGACCCGAAGAGCCTTTGAGGTGTATTGTGATCGTCACACCAGGGGATTGGGATGTGTCTTGATGCAACATCGGAAGGTGGTCGCGTATGCTGAAGGCGACTTAAGATTCACGAGAGGAACTATCTACTCACGACTTGGAGCTAGCGTGTAGTTTTTCTTGTTTGAAGATATGGAGGCACTACCTTTGCGGGAGCACTCTTGCTGTTTCGGCCGATCACAAGAGCTTGAAGTACTGTTCGACGAAGGAACTCAACATGCGTCAGCGTAGATGGGCCGAAATTTCTCAAGGACTACGACTTTCACGTTGGAATACCATCCTGGTAAAGCTAACGTAGTAGCGAGATCGTTGAAGCGGGAAGAGCGTTTTAACCTCGGTAATGATGATCGAGGAGTTGGAGATGCTCGAGAAGTTAGAGATTTGAAGTTCAGTATCGAAGTTCCACGGGGGAAGGTGAGATTTGGTATGCTTACCATTTCTAACAGATTGTTGGACGAGATCCGAGACCAGCAAGTTCATGACGAGCTTCTGCAAGAGAAGATTCAGTTGATAGCGCAAGGGAAGGCGACAGAATTTCAGGTCGGAGCGGACGACATCTTGAGGTGCAATGGCCGAGTGTGCGGACCTAACGTATCCGAGCTGAGGAAGTTGATTCTCGACGAAGCGCATAAGAGCAACTTTAGTATTCATCCAGGAGTTACGAAGATGTATCAAGACTTGAAGAAGCATTTTTGGTGGTCCGGAATGAAGAAGCAAGTGGCCGAGTACGTAGCTTCGTGTTTAACGTGTCAGAAAGCGAAGGTGGAGCACCAACGACCTGCGGGAATGCTACAATCGCTTGACGTACCAGTATGGAAATGGGACAGTATTTCCATGGATTTCGTTGTAGGTTTGCCGAAGACGCAGAAGAAGAATGATTCGATTTGGGTGATCGTCGACCGATTGACCAAATCTGCTCATTTCTTACCAGTGAGGTCGACATACAACGTGGAAAAGCTGACCGAGATCTACATCGCGGAGATAGTACGACTTCATGGAATACCCTCTTCGATCGTGTCGGACCGAGATCCGAAGTTCACGTCTCATTTTTGGAGGGAATTGCAAGGAGCGGTGGGGACCGAGCTCAGGCTTAGCTCGGCATATCATCCACAGACTGACGGTCAGACTGAGAGAACGATCCAATCGCTTGAAGATTTGTTGCGAGCTTGTACGTTAGATCACCGAGGAAGTTGGGACGACGTCTTACCATTGGTGGAGTTCACATACAACAACAGCTTCCATGCGAGTATTGGGATGGCACCTTTTGAAGCGCTGTATGGACGGAAATGTCAGACGCCTCTTTGTTGTTGGTACCAGGACGGCGAGCGAACTGTCGTAGGACCAGATATGATCCAGCAGACTACCGAGAAGATCCGTTTGATCAGAGATCGGATGCGAACATCGAAAGTCGACAGAAGAGTTATGCGGATCAACGACGTCGACCACTCGAGTTC
>JBAFXK010000055.1:0-193331 GCA_037113605.1 Calophaca sinica | reverse complement strand
AAGAGGAATGGAGTTTGGAAGAAATTATAATGGGAAATAAATTATGCCCTCTGCAAAAATAAAATAAAGGTTAGAAAACATGTTGTTGGAGTCTCCAAGCAACAAGATTTTGGATATTTTCCAATTTTATAACTACCGGATTCTTGTTGTAAAGTGATTCAAGCAACATATTCTAGAAATACATATTTAAGATTTTCAACATCCAGGATTCTTGTTTCGAGGATTTAGGAAATAAGTTTCCCGAAAAAGTAAATTCTGAGAAAAAATAAACCAGGACAAGCATGTCGAAATAGGGACGATGGAAGAGGAAGTAGCGATTAACAACACCGTCGAGACAAGGCATTTACTTTGTTGTAACCATACCAATCCAGTTTAAAATGAGACAAACATATTTTATTTATTTATTAAAGTATACAAAATTATTACACATACAAGTAAAGAAATGACTCTACACCCATGCGGGTGACAAAAGACCTGTGGTGTGGCCTTAGTATCCGTCATCTGCCTCTAGGCGGTCCTCCCGTAGACTCCCGAACTTCCAAGTATGGGTTGTTCTTGTCCATCACGCTATTTATCATCATATAATAGAAACACACCACCCAGGAAAACAAAGAGGTAAGATATCCATTAACCTCCATCGATGGAGAAAAGCAGGTATAGTAGAGTATACGGTATCGTACCTGACATATCAACACAACCATCGACGCACTGTTACCACGCTCCCGAAACTTATTGACCCAGGTACGATCACTGACCGGATCATATCACGGTCGTCATGCGATAAACACGGCCGCACGTCCTTTAATCACCTTGTTCTTTGATACCACGCAGGGAATGGCGACCCAGTCCGCAAGCGTTGGCTGATCACCGCGCTAATAACCTATTCCATTCTTTGAAATGTTCTGCAGACCATTAACATACCCTCACTAAACCAGATCCACCAGTCTTAAAACGCAAAGAATAGGATAAGTTGGTTATCTCGGGAGCATATCCTGATACACTACCATCTAAATTATTGGTTGTGGCATCCCGTACTACCATGTTTTGATTATGTCGAGTAAGGTATTGTCCATTACACTAGGATGACATTCCCTATACGGAAGAATGGCCAAGATTGTCCCACCCGTCCAGGCGTGGAGTCCTGGAGGTTTATTAGATGGCCAAGTACACATACCCTAAGGGTCACCGATTGTATCCCAATACTACTCCGTACCTTGAGTATCACCAGGCATGGAGAGCCTCGTCGGAAAGACAAAGTACCACATTACCCTCAAGGTCCTGGCCGGAGTACACACATACCCTCAAGACCCACTTGAGCTTATCTCATTACCGTCCCATCGATACCTCGGTACACGCCAACCTCAAGATTTTCGGCCGACCATCACCACTATCGATAAGGTACTTGGCGGCAATACTTACTGACCACCGTCTAGGGATTCACATACCTCTAACTGGAGGGTGGCACCACTCGACTTATATCTCGGACACACATCTGACATATACAACTAGTACATGATACCAAGCCGAGAATACCTGACAGCTGGTAGTTTATTGGCATATAAACGTAGATATAAAATCGCGAATATCATGAACTATAATTTATCATAATTAACATCCGTAATTTGATACTTGAGTGTCGCATAAGCATATTTGTCTAATAATCTTATAACTATAACCTGTGTTGGTAGATGGGTCTCCCCGGTAACTATCCTTAGCCACCGCATACTTTTAATACTTCTCTTGAGGTGTTGCTTTTCTCGACCCCTAGTAGGGTTAAGGTCCCTGCTAGTCTTAATAAATCTACTCTGCTACCTATTTTCCCTAGAGATTAAGGTATTTTCCCTTACCTAAGCTTGAAAGGCTGGCATCGCTCGTGTTAAAGTAAGCTCTTTCCTTATCCCAAGCTCCTCCTTCCTCCACGCTCTCCTGAAGGCCTTTGGAAGGGATTGCAGGTGAATGGAAGAGTTAAGACGTATTTATAAGCATCGATTAGCCGATACCGTCGAGCCAGTTGCACATAAGTCCGAGTCACGTATGGTGGGACCGCGTGTCACGATCGGAACTAGCGTGATCGCCAGAAGCCAACCATCGACTTATATCGCGTGTAGCGGTTTCCCTTTGTTTCCTCCATTCGTGTCGCGAGGGATCACTTCCCGAGGGAAAATTCTAGTTTAGTAGTCTTAGAGAGTTCTAGGGTATTCTTTGCCCTTCACCAGGCTATTACACCCAGGCTACTCTAGAACATTCTAGGCTTTTCTAGAGGCTTACAGACTATTCTTGATGATTTCTATCTCTTTATAGGAGTTTTGGGTCTCATTTAAGCCCGTTTTATTCCTAATTAAGGTTTGAATTACTCGTTTATCATCTAATTACTAAGTTAATTATTCTTCCAATGCATTTAAAAACCAAGATGTCTGCAGCGGCGAATGGGCGGTGGGAGGAGGTGTCGAGAGGAGCGAGGGAAGATGGGCGGTGGGAGGTGGCGAATGGAGCGAGAAGGAAGATGGATGGTAGGGAAGGGAGGAGGGAGGTAGGCGTTGGTCTCGAGGGAGAGGGAAGAAGATAAGAGAGGGGAAAGGTTAGGGACAAAATTGCTGGTCTTTTTGGGGAGAGGGAGGTGTAAAAATTAAAATGGGGAGGTGGGGAAAATCATGGGGCCCCTATGAGCCAAAGGCCTCATGTTCTGTAGCTAAGGCATGGTGGATCAGAAAGCGCGAATGTACATGTATGATGGGTATTTTTTTTTTTTTTTGAGGAAGCAAATCACTACCTCACAGTCCATATATAAGAAAAGAGACCAAAAAAAAACTTGAGTCCTATTTTATAAGAAAAAATCTGCAAGTTTTTTAGATATATTAATGGCTAAAGTGACTTTTATACCCTTATTCCCATGTTTACTTTATAATTCACTCCCTGACATTCTGAATTAGAGTGGGTGTAGTACATTTAATATGAGGTTATATTTAGAACAACCTTTCAAAATTATAACGTTAAAATAAACTTCCTTGATTTTGATGATTTTGTTTTCTTACTCTCATATATGGGATAGGAGAGTAGTATTAATTTGATGGATATGCATGGAAGATGTACTTTTCACCCTTACAATTTAATTATATGTAGCACTTATTAATTTAAGCATTGTTATGTTTTAGATTAATTGTTGAATAGATGGATTGAGGTGTAATTATTAAGAAAAAGGGTGTAGGTAGAAGTGGCAAGAGGAAGTTTGAAGGAAAAGGAATGGTATATGAGTAAGTTAGCATTAGAAAATAAGGGCTTTTTAGTCCAAAAGTGGAGGAAACCCATTTTCTTTTTCTTTTCCTCCCACTCCCACGCCTCACTCACACTCTCTCCTTCTCATTTTCAGTCCCTTCCTTGTGACTTTCAGCTGAAACAGAGGAAAAGAAGAAAGAAAAAGAAGAAGGAAGAAGAAGAAGGGAAAAAGGGGTAGAGTTTTGAGATTTTGAGAGAGATTAGTGAGAAAAACTTGTATTTCCTTCCATCCTTTCATGGAATAGAAGATTGGAGCTAGCTATTTGGCACTTGGGTGAAGATCTAATGAAACTAATTTGAAGAAGAAGAAGAAGGAAAAAGCGTGGAGAAGAAGAGGAAGAGGAAGAAGGACCAAGTTTCACCACTTTTGGTTCAAGATTATTGAAGATTGATTGTGAGTTTCTTCTTCTGTAGGTGTTGAGCACCTACTAAGTCCCACATTAGGGTTTCTCTTTTCCTCTTTTCATTACATGATGTCTTGCTTTGTTTGGGGTTTAAGGGAATCGAAAGAATGGAAGTAGGTTTATTGATGTGTTGCTCATGATTTGAATGTTTGTGTGACACTTTTAAATGTGTTTGTTCATGATTCAATATGTGAAAATAATTGATATTTCTTGAGTATCATTGGTGGTGTTTGATGTTTAATGATTTGAAATGATAAGTATAAGTGGATTATATGGTTGTTGGGGTTGAAATGCTAGTTATGTTGTCAAAAACCTATTTTTCTGCATTTTTCACTGCATGAATCAATTCACAGGCCATGAATCGATTCACAAAGGCTCTCAGGCCACCAATTTAGTTCTGTGAATCGAACTGGGAAGTTGTGAATCGATTCACATAGCTGTGAATTGAATTCTGCATAAGTGATGAATCGATTCACAACACTGTGAATCGATTGAGCCAGTTTCTGCAGAATTTTGAGTTTTCTGAAACTAATTTTGAAACCTCATAAAAGCTATGTTCTAGAGTTTTCATAACCATATTTTTAGCATCTTTTGAACCCGATAAAGAGTAGTATTAATAAAAATCATTATGCTTCACATTTCCATTTCAATTAACTTTCTTGACCTAGGGTAATGTTTTAGATGACATAAATGATATATGAATGATGTTTGCTTATGAATGGATATTGTATTTACATACTTTATACCATAGCTTACAAGTATACTACTAATGTTGCTTATGAATGAGTTGAGTTATACTTGTATATTCATTTCATTATGTGAATGCATTTGAAAATACATAAGCTTATGTTCAAAACACTTAACATTGCAAGATTCCTCATAAGAGGAGTGAACGGTATGGTTAGTCTCGTGGGACGTCACTTGGAGGTTATAGACGTCTAACCACCATACCGTAAGCTACGTTCGGGGTCTAGGGACCTAACCCTACGACACAACCCAGTAATGTAGATTCCTGGCTAAATAACGAGTTGACCTTTGGGAATAGTTCAGCTATGCTTAACAATAAAGAAAGAATGACTATATGTTTTATGTGTGATTGCTATGCATTTCCATATTTGCTTTTATCACAAAATGTTACAAATGGTATATTGGATAGGAATAATTACCTTTAATGATGTACCAAGTTTTCTAAGAGTATATTGGACCCGAGAATAATCACCTTTCGACAATATACTAAGTGTTTCTAAATTGTATATTGGGCCAGGAATAATTACGCTGAGCAATATAACAATTTAGACTTAGGTTAGTGCATCCTAGAGGCGTTCACGCTTAGGGTGCCTAACACATACTATGTTTTCAAAGAAAGCTTTTATGTTTGGTGTGTCGAACTTATTTTTAATGCTCGTATTATTCTTATTAAGATAGTATGATTAGATGAGAGATAGTGAGGAGTCGTGAAGGATTCTTCGAGATTTTATCTCACTCTTTCTCCTTTTTCCCCCAGATAGCGGTGCGAAAGAAGGTCAAAGGCGACTCAGAAGGCTTAATGATCATAAGATTAGGATATTGTTTTGGAGTTGTAGTTGTTTATACAACTATTGAGTCTTCTAAGACTTAGTTGTTTTTTGATATTCCAAGTTTTGTACAATTTGGCAAAAGTTGTAGTCTAAATGATTAGATTTATGACTTAGGTTTGAAATTATGATTTAGATTATTGTAAACAAGTTTGTAAAATTTTAGTAACTCTTGTGCTTTAATATAATTTATTGTGCTTTCAATTTATGATGAGTGCGGAGTGTTCTGGAAGGTGTAACCAAATTTGTAGATACAAGAAAATTGCGACTTTTAGAACCCCTCCCCCACCAAAAAACAAAGAACATCGTAACCCAGATTGGTCACGCTTTATGCGAGTAGAATTTACTCATGTTTAGTTTGCACTGTAACTTTATCTATTATGCTGCTATGCGAGTTTTAGAGGGCAACTTCCTCAGCAAGAGTGCACGACTCTACATCTTTTCTATCGGCGTTAACGTGGGAGACTGGATTTGTATTGTTTTAGGCTATAGGCCGAGAGGTAGAGGGCAAATCATAATTGTCAACTTGTGTATCATTAAATTTGACCATAAATTGTATAAAGCAGTTACGAAGATCATTGTCGGGGTATATGGATGTGTATCATGTGTTGGTGGGCCTTGACCAATGTAGTTTCATTAAGGTGCATCAGGCACTAGACACTATCATAATTGCCCATGAATTTTTCACTCCGTGAGAAGCATGAGAGGAAGCGAAGGGATATATGGCGACAAGGTTGACTTAGCCAAGTTATTTGATACGGCTCGAGATGAAGATTTTATTGTGGATATCAAGCCCGGACTTAGGGTTAAATGATTGTTTTGTAGAACTAGTCAGTCACGATTTTCAACTATCTCGAATCAAGTGTTGTTCAATGGTACCAAATCAAATTGCTTGATCCTTGAGGATTTCGATAAGGGGCCCATGCCCCATATATCTGTGTGCTATGTGTGGAGAGGTTTGGCTAATGGATCCAAATGAAGGTGGCAAATGGAGAAAGGTCCCAATCAGATTGTCTAGGGCGAGCCTCCACTTCTCACACTTATTTTTGCGGATGACAGAAGCGATTCTTTGGGAGACATAGGTGGGCCAATTGGAGATCATTATGGGGTGTTTGGAGTGCTTTTGTTCACTTGGGGGAGTTGGTCAAGGTGGAAAAGTCTAGCCTATTGGTAAGTAAGAATGTTAATGACTTAAGAGGCGAGGGAAAGCGAGCAACATTTATGGTTTTAGGTTAATTAGGGACATAAGAAGTATCTATGTGTCCCTATTTTATGCATGGTAGCGGAGAGGATGTGTGACTACAACCACATACTTGAGAGGCAGGCTCTTATTTGTCCTCTTCATAGATTTTGACTAGTTGGTTTTTGCAGCGCGGGACTACCTTTACCAAGTCTATAATTTGTGTCATCCCTTATTACACAATGCGAGACAACCTTACTACCTAGGGTGTGTGTTAAGAGTTTGAGAAATTATGCAAAGTTTTGTATGGGGTCCTAAAGGGATTGTTGTTGAATCCATTGTTGCTATTTCACGTCATTAAGTCTTTGCATCTTTACAGTGGGGTGAAATTTTGCTTAATGTATGATATGTACTTAATAGAGTGCCTAGATTAAGCAATGAAATTTCACTTTATGAATTGTTTAAAAACAAGAAACCAAATTTATCCTATTTTGAACTTTGGGTTGTTTGGCTTATGTTAGGATTCAGATCCTAAAAGAAAAAAAAGCTTACGAGCATATGAATGTGTTTTCATTGGCTGTCGACTAATAGTAAAGCTTACTGATTTTTGACTTAAACGAGAAAGTTGTTATTGAATCGAATGACACTGATTTTTGTGAAGACCGTTTTCCGTTTAAATTGAAAAATAGTGGGGGCTCTATTTCTAATAATGTACCAATTAGAATAAACATTGATGTGTTATTGAGAGGGTCATGAGGTACCTTAAAAGGACAATGAACCTAGGAGTACATTATCAAAGGTTTCGTGGTACTAGCTAGAATGTTACGATGATCTTTGATTGGAACACCATTTCAGATTTTCTTATGTGAAAAACTTATTCGACCATATTGATCCATTGCGATAATCTGCGACTATTGCAAAGATTCAAGCTGTTATTATAATGGTAAGATGTGACAAATACATCACAAACATAATCTGATGAAAATTTCTCACTCTTTGGGGCTATAAGGATGGATCATGCAATAATAAATTTTCTAAGTCTCGTTCATATATGTAGAGCATGATATCCTGTAATATTAAAGGTTAAATTAATTTCTTAATGAGTTCTATACTCTATATGGAGTGGGACACCTAGCTACAGAGTACTCTTGATAGACTCACCTATGTGAATGTGGATGTGAGGCCGCTTCCTATAAAATTTTGGGCAAAATTCTCTAGAGGCATTCACTATCTTTGGGATATCATTATATGGCCATAATGCCTGAGACTTTTAGACTACACTCTGAAAGATTGAGTGTGCAATATTGTCAGAGATAGAGTTTTTTATAATTATTTGATTAGTACTAATGACCATATTGCCTATTTATCCCCAAAAGGATTTGAACCATGTCCTTTGGAGTTCTGAGCAGCTCACTACCATTGAGCTAGCACCCAGTAGACGGAGATCACAGTTCAAGACTACGTGTCACTCTAGTATAATCTGAAATATCCTCATAAATGTAATGGTTCAAGTCTACGGACACCATTACTTATGTTCAATCTTATGTTGTATTGTCTTACTGCTCGATGAAAATTTAAAAAAATCAAGTGGGGGATTGTTAAATTATTTGTTTAAAATTATTTAAGTACAATGATTTATATTTTGGAACATTGACATTCATTTAGCAATTTAAAGTCAATTTATTTGGTTTCGGAACATTGGTAATAATTTAGGCGTTTGAAGTCAATTGATTTAGTGTTAAATAGTTTTAATTGTTTTAATATTATTTTTATTGGTTATGTTTTCAAGAATAAAGAGCCGTGTAAGGAAAGCTTGGGAAGTGGAGAGTTTTCAAGAAAAAATTCTATTCTTTCTTTTGAGGTTCAGAGCATTTTTAAAGCATTTTTGTGTGTTGGTTTGTTGGTTTTTTTTTGTGCAAGAGTTCTCGGACTCGGTTTGGAGGGCTATTTTATCACGAAAATGGCGAGGTTGTACCTTCTTTGCCTATGATTGAGAC
This sequence comes from Calophaca sinica, assembly GCA_037113605.1. Taxonomy (NCBI): domain Eukaryota; kingdom Viridiplantae; phylum Streptophyta; class Magnoliopsida; order Fabales; family Fabaceae; genus Calophaca; species Calophaca sinica. Next base: position 184,903 of record JBAFXK010000055.1, on the reverse strand, counting down.
TGACCAGCGTCTTAAAAGAAGCGACCTAATCTATAGCTTCGGCCTTATTTTTTGTTCGTGTTCGACCTCTGTAGCAATAGGGATGGGAGAAAGTGGCACATTATCCCATGAAAAAGTTTATCAACCAAAAGACAGTGGAGGTATGGGTTTTCATGATCTCTTTGCTTTTTAACAATGCTTTAATAATGTAACTTGGTTGGGCATTATGGGATTGACACGATGACTTATATAAGATCGAGGTATTAAAGGGAAAATATGGTTGCGGGATCGGACTACGCCATTAGCAAAGGAGAGGAAGAAAGCTACAATGTGTTGATGTGGCATATTAATTAGATTAACAAACTTCTTGATGTGGCAATTAGTTATTATTCTATTTAGCATTCATAGCCTTATAGCTTGTTTGATTATTTACCATTATTCTGTTTGTTACTCGGCTTGTACTTCCTTTGTGCATAAGCCATGTATATAAGGCTATGTTAAGGATAAGTGAGAGTAAGTTCACTCGATCTCTGTTGAGAAATTGAGAGAGAGTTACACAGAGAGGAAATTAGGCTGGGTGTACTTGGGTTTTGGGTAGATTGTGAGTGGAGAAAGCGAAGCAGTGAGGTGTTCTTGATTCTTTGTAATTGTTCACAGACTCACGAATGAAGCTGGATTGATCTAGTGATCAATCCCGCGCGGATATAGGTGCCAAAAATCTTGGTGCTAAATTGCGTGACCAAACCTACATGTTTTGTGTTTTCCTATCCTTTCTTTTACATTTGTCACATTGGTGTGTTTAATCTTGTGTAATAGGCGTGTAATTGAAGCAATTCAGCGGTGCTTAAATTACAACATAATGTGTGGAGGGATAGTCAATACTTGAGAGGAGATGACCAATAGTGTCGATGGGTGATTGGGAATGGTAGAAATACTAGGTTTTGGGTAGTTGCTTGGCTACCATCTGGGATTAGTTTGAAGGAGGTGGGCAATCCTATATGTTATTGAGGAATTAATGCATGACACATCGGATGTTTGTTCAAGTGATGACACATCGGATGTCTACGTTTAGGAACTTGTGGATCTCATTTGTCCCAAAAAGCGGCTCATTGGTGAATTAAGGATGCTTAAAGAGTTGAGCCATGAGGTTTAGAGTTAGTCTTAGAAACTAACGTCACCACTGATTTAGTGATATTTGCCGTTAAAAAAATTTGCGGATCTCATTTACCAAATAATTTGTCATTTGAAATTCTATATTTGTCTTGACTAATCAAAACTTTTTTGAGTTCTGAGAACTTACATATTATCCACTTGAGATATTCACATAGGTAGTGAGATTGAATCCACGTCTTTGTGGGATATAAGTGAATACTTACCAAATGGACCAACCTTAGTTGACAACTAATCAAAACTTTTATTAGAAGCCTGGCAGAACATGTTGCAGAATTACTTTTTTTTTGACTAAATGTTCTTGCAGAATTACCTAAGACAATGCTGTCATATATTTTGCTTGAATCACATAACACACAATGGTGCAGGTCATATAGGCTAAATTATATATTTGGTTTTCTATGTTTATTTTAGTTTTTAATTTGGTCATACTACAGTTTATTTGTTTACGTTTTGGTCATCTACGTTTTATTTTAGTTTTCAATTTGGTCCTTTCCAGTCAAACAAAGCCAATTATCAGTAGCTAGAAGTCTATTTTCCAAAGCGTTAATTGGCTTTTGGCTACAAACAATTGACTTTTTCTTGTGAAAAGAACCCAGCTGTTATAAGCTTTAAAGCGTAAGAGCCAAAGCAAGCGAATAAAGCGTAAATGAAACAAATTGAAAACTAAAAATGTATAATTTAGCCTATCAATTCAAAAGATTTTAATATTGACCAACTATGGACTAAAGATCCAATCCTGTGAGCTGGATTGGTACTTCCCTAACATTCTATGGTAATTTTTTCCAGGTAAAATGGGGCATATGATAAATTTGTAATCATTCAAAGCCATTCATTTCACACGTGCTTAATGCGTACAATTACGATGGAGTGCAGATGAAATCAAACAGGACCAACCACTGTGCACAATGTGAATCAGATATAGGAGAGAGATAGATAAAAAAGAGAGATTTAGTGTATCAAATATTTATTATTATTTAAAAAATTAAAATTAATTAAAATTTATATGTCTATTTTTTTTTAATGGATTCATCCATTTCTTTTGAAAAATAAAAAAATAGAGACAAAGGGAAAAAATAAAATAATTTACGACCCACAAATTACGACATATTGACCAAAGAAGAAAAAAATGGAGTTACGACCGGGGATCTAAAAAACGCTATCGTTTGATTGCATCCATTTGTGGGAGTAGGCGAAAAAATGAGCCAAGCAAAATTCAGTTGTTGAAACTTAACCGCAACCCATTCCCTTCCCTCTTGCTGGTGCTTCTGATACACATGGACCACAACGCACTCCTCTCAACCTCCTAGCTAGCTTTATCCCAAACCCATTTTCTTCTTTCTAACTTCTCTCTGACACCATGCCTCCTTTACTCACAGGCACACACCTCTGGTTGCTTCCTCCTCCGACCCTTCACCACCACCGCCACCATCACTACATAAACACCAAACCTCTTATCACAGCCTCCTCCGAACAAGCGCTTCCATTTCGCCGCCACGCGAATCGTTTTCTCGGTTCCCAAGCGCATTCTCTTAGCCCCTCCTACAAAGTCGGCGTCCATCAACGGTGTCTCCGTTCAGAACAATCCAGAAGCTTCCGGCGAATTCAATGCTGCTGATGAGTTTCTGGAGAGAATACGAAAAGTGGTTGGTTTCCTTCCTTCGCTTTTCCCCGGTGGAAGCTGGTGGAACTTCTCCGATGACGTGGAGGTTCCGGTTCTGGGTCAGCCGGTGACCGTGTGGCGCGCTCTGTCCAAAATGTGGGACCTTGCTTCTCGAGACAGATGGGTCTTTTTTGCCGCATTCTCTGCTCTCATTCTCGCAGCAGTGCGTCCCCTTGTTTGTTTGTTAATTTATTTACTTGTAAATTTTTGGGATTCGGTTAATCAGTTGATACTCTTTGGGTTTCCTCAGGTTTCGGAGATTGCGATACCACATTTCTTGACAGCATCGATCTTCTCAGCACAGGGTGCAGATATTACAGTTTTTCATCGGAATGTGAAACTGTTGGTTCTCTTGTGTGTTACTTCTGGAATATGCAGGTCAAAATCTTGTATGGTCAAATCTCCCTTCTACCTGTTGACACTGAGTCATATAATTCTTGTTCTTCTTTCTGTTTATTTAGTTCTTACTTGCTGTTTGCTTGCTTTAGTCCTTCTTCTTATTCTTCTTTGTCCATGTGGCTTTTGCTTTACCAAAAGCTGGTCATTCTCTATTTCTCTTTGCCTTTGGCAGCATTTGGTGGATATAGAATGAAGTAAAAAAGTGATTCATTTTGGTACAACTAAAAAGGGTAAAACCAAATACTTTGGAACAGAGTTCTGTTCTGTTTTATCCATGTCCAAACACTACATTTGTGTGTTTGTCCTGTTGAAGATAATGCATTATGTTTTGAGATTCCGAGGGTATCTATTTATTGAGACAAATCATGTAGCAGATGTTTGACTTATTGAGTAGATTTAAATTATGTTTTTACATTTTAGTTCTGTAATTGGTTTGAAACCTTTTTATCTTGCACGTGGGATGTGAGGATTCCTGAGTCCTGATAAGCGTTTTCCTTTGATTCAGTGGGATACGAGGTTGCTGTTTTGGCATTGCAAACATGATTCTGGTGAGTTTCTCTGCCGATATTTGTGGCCGTGGAATCTAATGGTTCATGTCAAATGGACTAGATAGCCATAATGAAATAAGAACTATATTTATCAAACTAAGACTATTGTGATTGGGCAATGGCCATTCTCTAGCCCCATGTTCCCATTGAATTTGACTTTGGGTTTTCTTTAACTGTGTTGTGCTTGTGCAAATAATTTTCAAACTTTAAAAATATGTGCAGGTTAAGAGAATAAGAGAAACATTATACTCTTCTCTTCTTCTCCAGGTTTGGCTGCACCTAATAATTAATCTCTCTTGCTGTATTTATTTTTCTTCTTCTTTTGGTGTATGGTTTAACTCATTTGGCAGTGCCCTTATTGTAGGATATATCATTTTTTGACTCTGAAACAGTAGGTGATTTGACAAGTAGGCTTGGGGCAGATTGCCAACAAGTTTCAAGGGTCATTGGAAATGATCTTAACTTGATATTGCGTAATGTCCTTCAGGTTGATTTATTCATGAAAGATGTAATGCTAATTAATGTCATCCCACACAATGGAGGCTTTATTTAATTTGTTTTCAACTTGCCAGGGGGGAGGTTCATTAATCTACTTGTTGATTTTGTCTTGGCCACTTGGTTTATGTACATTGGTGATATGCTCCATATTAGCAGCAGTTATGTTACGTTATGGAAGGTAAATTCTTGGTTTATTTTCTCCAAATACTTCCTTTAAAAACTTGATATTGCATTTCCAGTATCTTACAGTTGACTACTGCAAATTAAATGAGCACTGCTAGAGACAGCTTGTTTGAAGATGAATATATCAATCAGAATGCCCATCATGCTAACTATATTGACTTGTTCCTAATTAATTCATTTAGTCTAAGTAATTATCGATTTTAGAAAAGATGTCAATCTGTAAAAGCCGAAGAATTCTCTGCCTTCTCTTTAAAACTGTGTCTGCTACGATGTGTTTTCGAGATATTCATGTATTGCATTCTAGAAAACGAAAAGTTGATGTTTTTAAGATCCTTTCCTAACTTCTACAGTTCTACCTTTTCTCTTGTTTATCTCCTTCATTTCACTGGTGTTAATTTGGTTATATATTTCTGCATAGGTACCAGAAGAAGGCAGCAAGGTTGATCCAAGAAGTCACTGCATCTGCTAATGATGTAGAATAGGATGCCTTATACTATAATTTGTTTTATATTTCCCAATTATCATCACGATGACAATTTTCTTAATATTGAATCGTAGGTAGCTCAAGAGACATTCTCTCTTATTAGAACTGTTAGAGTTTATGGAACAGAAGAAGAAGAACATGGAAGGTGACAATGCTATTGCAATTATAGCATATTTATTATTCATTTGTTCCACTGTTTTTGCTGCATTCACATGTCTTGTCCATCTCTTTCTACAGGTATAAATGGTGGCTGGGAAAGTTAGCTGACATAAGCTTGCGACAAAGCGCTGCATATGGATTTTGGAATTTTAGCTTCAACACTCTTTATCATTCAACTCAGGTATAGCTAAGAGTTTCTAAAATCATGGTATTTTCTATGTTTATTTGTTTACTTTTTTTCTTACCTTTTCCTTTTAAACCTGTAATCTGACAGTTGGAAGAAAGTTTGCTAGAATTAATAATCACTAATTTATTCAAAGTTCAGTTAAATCTTTGTACTTGACTTTTGCTTTTATTGATACATTTAATCTTATAGGTTATCGCTGTGCTATTTGGAGGAATGTCTATTCTTGCCGGTCATATTACAGCAGAGAAACTTACCAAGTTTATACTATACAGTGAATGGTTGATTTATTCAACCTGGTGGAGTGGGAGACAATATATCAAATTTGATGCAGTCAGTTGGAGCTAGTGAAAAAGTGTTCCACTTGATGGATCTCTCACCTAGCAGCCAATTAAGTAGAAAGAGGCAAGCATTTTTGAGAGCTATGTTCAATTCAACTGTTTCATATGAGTAAACAATTTCATATTAATTTATTTTAATGCTTTTTATGCTTCATTTGATTTTACTAAGTTACCACCTTTATGGAGACTGTGTGCCCTGCACTGGTAGTCAGGTACTAACTATTAATATTTTAGAACTGGAAAGGCACTTTTTACAATACTTAACACTATGGTGGTCATAAGCAATAAATAGTGTTTTTTTTTTCCCAAAAATCTCAGCAACGCTTATACTGAACAGATTGGGTTGTCAGGGAGCACTGACTATTACACCTATGGTTGTGTGCAGCTCTCAATATACTATTATTTTTTGTGACAATAATAATACACATTAGCTAGTGCCTGGTGCCCTCATAATATGTAACTTAGTATTTGCATCTATTCTCTCTTGTCTACCAGTAGTATCATATAATATAAATAAATAAATCAGAGAAAAGAGAAGCTCACATGATAGACAAGATGAATTCCTATTTAACATTTTATCTGTGTTTTAATATCAAATATAATGAAGATTGGGTGTAATTTTTGTTACAGGAGTAGAGTTGGAGAGGTTAACAGGGCATATTGAGTTTCTAAATGTATCTTTTCACTATCCTTCAAGGCCAACGGTAAACCTCATATAGCTAGCATCTTCACTTGATTCGTGGTGTTAAAGCTTGTATATTTGACACAATGATACTCTTTTTGTTGCTTTGATTGCCCATCTACAATTATCATTGTCAGTTATACAGGTTCAATTAATGACAGACATTGTAACAGGTATCCGTAGTGCAACATGTAAACTTGGTTGTCCATCCTAGTGAGGTTGTTGCCATTGTAAGAAACTGCTTCTAGTCTCTTCTATTCTTTCCTTCCCTGCACTATGGTTAAGAGACTAATCTGCTGGTTCTTTTCATTTGGCATAGGTTGGTCTTAGTGGTAGTGGAAAAAGCACATTGGTGAATCTTTTGCTCCGTCTCTATGAGCCCACAAGTGGTCAGGTACAGTTTGTTTATCTCGTTAAAACTGAGACTACTCAAAAGTGTTTTAATTTAAAAGATAATGTATTTGAATGAAAAGGCTATGAGAGAAAAAAGACAGTTTTTTGTGGGGCCCGGGGGGGGGTTTCTCTGTTTTTGCCAAGTCTATGCAAGCAGTCAAAAAGAAAAAAGAATTATCTTCTACATTTTGTAAAATGACCATCTTCTCTTCCATTGGATATTCAACATCACATGATTGGATTAACCTCTAGAGCTGGAACTAGAAGTTCAAAGAGAGGAAATGTTTTTATGTTTCCAGCTTTTTAATAACAAGGTTAGAGAATATCATCATGGGCTCTAAATCCAGGTGCTTAGACCTAGATTCTAGATACCTTATTGGTAAGTTATTGAGTTTCTCGTACTTGATTGTATTACGTTCACCCTAGCTTATATATAGTTCTGTACTATTTGTTGTGTCATATTGTGAACTTGTTAAGCTTAAGTCACCATTTTTCTCGATTGCAGATATTGATGTGAGATTTCTCTCACATAATTAGATATGTAGTACGTATTTATTGCCAGTCATTCTGGTAATAGTTTTAAGGAAGATACTTCTTTTACTTCAATATTAACACGATATTTTATTGCAGATTTTGATAGATGGCTTCCCTCTTAAAGACTTGGATGTCACCTGGTGGAGAGAGGTGGATTTGTGGGACAGGTTCGTAAGTGCAAGGACAAAATTCATTGAATAGACATATCTCCTTTCTTATAACCAAAAATTTGTTTGTTCAGGAACCCAAGCTATTCCGGACGGATATTAGTTCAAACATCAGATATGGATGTACCCGAGATGTCAAGCAGGAGGATATTGAGTGGGCTGCAAAGCAGGCCTATGCTCATGACTTCATTTCAGCACTTCCTAATGGTTATGAAACACTTGTTGATGATGATCTTTTAAGTGGGGGACAAAAGCAGCGAATTGCTATTGCTAGGGCCATTCTTAGGGACCCAAAAATCTTGATCCTCGATGAAGCCACCAGTGCACTGGATGCTGAAAGTGAACATAATGTGAAGGTATGGTTCTGGAAACTATTAGAAGCCAGACAGCAATTAGACACACTAAATATTTAGTTTGATAAATAATGAGAGAAGAAATTGATGCTTCAGTTTCCATTACATGTAGGGTGTTCTTCGATCTGTTAGAAGTGATTCTACATCAAGGAGAAGTGTCATAGTCATTGCACACAGGTGATCCTTTGGTTCAGTGTCCATTAAGTGGTACTGGTATTCCGATTTTTAGTTTTGTATGACTTGCTTTACAGGCTTTCTACCATACAAGCAGCTGACAGGATTGTGGTGATGGATGGTGGTCAAATTGTTGAGGTTGGTGATTTGTTGATTTATTTTGAATGCGCCGAATATTCTTATGAATATTCCTTTTTGAAGCTTCTTATCCTTGATATTTCCATCAGCCTTTTTTATATTTTGATTCATTGACAATGTAAAGCTCACACATCTGAGAAGTTGGGTTATAAGGTTACACATTTCTCTGTATTTCTTTTAAAATTAAATTTGACTCCACAAACTCTTCTACTGGATCATGATGGATATAGCATAGGATAGGAACATGAAGACAATAACTTTCCATATCTTTATCCGGTTGTTTAATAACGTGGGGATAAAACGCATGTGAAGTTGCTCCTATAGAACTTATGTGTCCTGTGCATTTCTGAAACTATTTGGATTTCATGTGTTTGAATGAAAAGCTATAATTTTTTTTTTCGGGTTAATACCCCTTTTAGTCCCTGTAATTTGAGCAAAATTCGGTTTTAGTCCCTGTAAATTTTTTTGTTTTGATTTGGTCCCTGTAATTTAAGATTCTTCCACTTTTAGTCCTTGCCATCAAATCCCTATTAAATTACAGGGACTAAAAGTGGAAGAATCTTAAAATTACAGGAACAAAAAGTGGAAGAAAAAATCAACGTTTTTAATAGGGATTTGACGGCAGGGACTAAAAGTTGAAGAATCTTAAATTACAGGGACTAAAATCGAAACAAAAAATTTTACAGGGATTAAAACCAAATTTCGCTCAAATTACAGGGACCAAAAAGGATATTAACCCCTTTTTTTTTTTTTATCATTATCCTTTCTTTGGCTTAACCCCGAAACATAATGGTCATTACCTTCTTTCATGCAGAATGGAAGTCACAGGGAACTTCTCTTAAAAGATGGTTTATATGCTCGGTTGATTAGAAAACAGGCTGATGCCATGGCGTGATCTTGGTTTCCAGAGCAGATATTCTATTTTTCTTCTGGCTTCTTTCCCTTTAAAGGCAATATAGTGGGACAAGCAACATTTTTTTATTGCTGGTCCATTTATTTATAGTATCAATACAAAGAAAATTGAAGTTTAGCAAAGAAGCTACAGCAGTTTCAGTTCAAAATGCATGGCGGCTTCAGAAAGATTTCACACCATCAGGTTCTCAGGCAGATGCAAAAGCATTGCATGAAGCTTGTGGTTTGTTTTAGCAGCAGGAATGCTGTAGAAACGCGGTTTGACAGAAGAGGGGAAAAATTCATTTGAGAAAACGTGCATTGAGACTCACATTTTTCCTGTCTGCGACATCTTTCAACTAAAACAAAGATATGTATGGTCGATTGGGGGTATTCATAGTCAAAATGCTGATAAGCTTCGGCTGTATTCTGTCATCCTGGCAGTGATTATATAGACTGTTCATTTTATAGTTGTAAATTTAATGTTTAGTGCTAGAAGACTTTTGATGTAAAGAATACCACTCGCCCATTTTTTATGGCTCTTCATACTCAAGCTCAGGTCTAGAGTTTTCAAAACTGTAATCAATATTCCGGTTCTAATTTCCGTGGATGGACAACTTTTAATGATAAGGAAGAGCTATGTTCCAAATTTTTATGTCATCTCTCACATACCCTCTTTTATGGTAAAATGGAGAAGAGAAAATTCTTTTTCATCATAAAAGAGGTGTGGAGGTAGTGTAAAAGTTTAAGGGATGAATAATTTTTCTATTTAATAAATATATATTAGACACCTTGAAGCATATGAATAAGTATAAATGTAATCTCTTCATTTTTGTATATTTCGTGCGTTCATGTACTTTTCCTTTCTGATATGGAGAGTATCTTGATTCCCACTGACCAATTAAATAATCGGTGGTATGTAATTTAAATATTACTGGATGTATTAGCTGAATAATTCAGATTACTGTTCATTAAGTTGGTTTTGTTTCAGGGTCTGATGAAAACAACAAACAAGGTGCTTATTCTAGCATCTTACAGCTGAAATTTATTTATTTATTTATTTATTTTTCCCCCCTCTTCTGATCAAGAGTATAGAATACATGGGTGACACTAAACAAAATTTTTTCTGTAAAATTTTTTCTATTTCACCCAAAATGTGATATACATTTTGTCTTCATTTATTTTGCAAAAATACAGTAAGTTTTGACCTAAAGGTAGATTCTGTAGTTCTTTTAACCCTTCCTACGAAGATAATGAATTTTCAGACCAATAAACCTCCATACGCTGCCTCTGCTCATTCTGATCCTAACAATTGGTGCTGCTGTGAAGAAAGTGATGAGGCATGCACAAATTTCATCTAACCCAAGCAATCTCAACCATTGTCAAGCAATCCCAACCATGGGGGATTCTCACTGGTTAATATCAATGGTTAATATTACGTAAATAATAAATCAATTCTTGATTTTCTCATTTGATGGTTAAGATTCTTGCGTTACTCTCTACTCATTTAGAGGAGCCAAATCCGATTAGTGGTAGCAAGGACCTTAGCGGATTTGGATTCTCTGCTGAGAACACGAAGTCATGGTGACTTTAGCCTCCAGAGGAGAGAGGATACTAGGAAAAATGGAGGGAAAAGATGAGAGGAGAAATGAGAGGTGAGATAGGGGAAAGCCACATACCTTTTCCCGCTCTAAAGGTAGTGAATCCCTCCCCAACCCTAACACGAGAATGTACTTGCAAAGTTGACAAATCATCAAACAATGAAGTTAATTTTGAGGAAGAGTGGATGCTTTTATCTTCTCAAGGAAAACTTTGTTCTCACTCTAGTAATTAGACTGAAGCAAAGGTATCAGAAGTTTTTTAGTAATTTTCTTCTCAAGGAGCCACTCCATACCATGTGTTTACGAATGTGTGAAGCATCGGTTGCATCACTGTCTTATAGGGGTGAAAATATCAAGTCAAACACAGCCGGCCAAAAGAAACAAAAATCACCTGCACTATATACAATGCTTAAATAGTGTATCACTTTCCTCTTGTTCATTTCTTACCTACATTGTCTGCTAGAGACGAGAATGAAACATTTGGATCACACAACTTTCAATTGGAGACTATGCTGAAGCGTGTTGTTCATTCCTTAGGCCTAGTGGAGCACACTGATGAAAATCCAAGAAGAAAGAACAAGGTGAGAGGAGGAACCAAGGCATCATCCCCTGACTTTGTCTTGCCATATAAGGATTCTGTTGTGAGGATTGTTCTCCAGGGTGGACAACAGGAGGTGTATCAACATGCTGTTCCTGTGTCTAAATTGATGGCAAAGTATCCTGGAATGTGTGTTGCCCTGCCACAAGTCTTCAAAGCTCCTTATCAGTCACTCCTACTGCCAGAAGAGCTTTTTGTTGCTTAGTCACAAGTATATCATAATCTCATCTAGAGATGTTGAGAAGCTGAAGCGTAAACATCCACAGCAGAGACAGAAACAAAAGAGAATGACAAACTCACTGTACCAAATGAAGTAATAGGCCAAGAGATGGTGGACACAAGAATAACTATGTCTCACAATGAAGGCACAATCCATGAGAAATGTCTCGGAGAAGAGAGTGAATACAAAGATGAGTTTGTCTCAAGGTGGAGAAGATGTAGAGGAATCTTATTGCTTTGCAAAGGACTTTTATGTTCCAAAGGGTAAGTCAACAAGATACTCAAGAAGAAAAAGGAATTAGAGGGAAGAAGCCTTTTGTGCCACCTCTTCCAAAAGCAAGATTATATCAGGGTTTGGGATGGCAACCCAGCCTTGGCACTGTGCATGAGCTCTCTCCATGATTTTTGTCATGGTTTTTCTTTTACAACTCTTATTAAGGAATATTTGTATGCAGGCTTAACATTTCTTAACGTTGTTTATTTATACATGACATGAGATCTTTGGTAGACTTGAGAAATGATGATTATAGAGGGAACTTTTTTAGACCCCCCAAAAAATGCATGTATTGGTGATCTACATAGATCTAAATAGTAGAATAGAAATGGGGCATGCGTTTTGGTTTCTGCTGGTTTTATGTTATACTGTTGTACTTACTTGCCTTGGAAAGAAACATTTATGTGCATGACCTTATTGAACATGACGGATTGCAACCATCCAGATGCAGGTAAAGGTTTATGGCCCTTAAATCCATCCCACTACACTTACTCTATTAGCAAATTAAAGAATGTTATATAACGTGTGGATTTAAAATGTTTTAATGTGTAAAATGAAACAATGGATAGGAAATGAATGAAAGTCATGCCACTCCATTTCATCTCATTCCATGAATTCAAACATACCCCAAGAGAAACGTATAGTTCTAGACTCATTTTCTTATTATATTCCTCTCCAAGAGGGAATAGCCATAGTTAAATACTTACAAAGATTCATCATTTGCCAAAAATACATGTGCTGCCACACCTGTTCTCTTCCCTTTCACAACAAAGAATGATGTGAAAGATTGATCATAGTAACTAAGATTAGTCACATGCATAACCTGTTCTTCATACCTTCATGCCTCGGAATGCACACTCAAAAAATGTAAGACAAAAAGCTTAGTCAAGATCCATGTGTAGAGTACTGATAGTATAGCACCAACTGGAATAGTGATTACCCATGAAGCCACAATCTCCTTCACAGTTTCTGATCTAACACTATTAAGACCCTTGCAAATCCTACACCCATTACTGCACCTACTAGAGTATGAGTTGCTGAAATGGGAAGTCCCAACTTTGAAGCAAACAGAACCACAGAAGCTGCTGCAAACTCAGCAGCAAATCCTCTGGTTGGTGTAAGTTCTGTTATCTTCTTTCCAATTGTAGCTATTACTCTATAACCCCATATCAAAAGCCCTGCAATGATTCCGAATCCTCCCATATAAGAACATCAGTCGGAATAACAATCTCAGTTTTGTCGCACTTGACCGGAAGAATTGCTAAGGCACCAGCCAAAGGACCTATGGCATTGGAAACATCATTGCCACCATGAGCAAATGACATGAAGCATGCTGAGAGTACCTGCATGTACCCGAAAACTCCGTAAACTATTTCCAGTTGGGTACCCTGTGGGCCTGCAACATCAGAGAGGAATCCAATGTGTTTGTGGACAGTTTCCTCTTTTGGTTCGGGCTGTGGCTTAGCAGGTTTTAGAAGAAGGTGGCCAAGCTGTTTTCTGATGAGTCTGTCAACTATAAAAGCACCAGCAGTTCCACAGGCTAAAGCCTGGGTGAGAGCCACAGGAAGGCTCTTGCTAAGAGGGAAGGCAGCGAAAGAAATTCCAGTTACACCCAGAAATACCGCAATTGGAGCCGCAGTAGCTGCTGCTTGTCCTGGATTTGGTGCACTGTACACAAACTGGATAGGGAAATTGTAACTAGGTTGTATCAGAAAGAAGTTAGCATATTATCCTGTCAAAAAATTTCAACAAATTTCAGTTTTGAGGAAGTAACTCTACAGTAGGTTGGAGCCTTTTATTAGAGGCTTTGATTTCCTATTTGTAATTGAAGGGTTTCAATAAATGGTATTAGCATAAGTCACAATACACCATGATTAAGGTTCATATTTTTGTGCTATCAAGTAGAATTATACTTCTTAAAGGGCATCAAATTTAATGAAAAATTCTAACTCAGAGGTGATAGGTTCAAATCTCACTCAGAAAGTACAAGAATTTAGATAGCAGAGACGGATCACTACCCTGTTATCTATTCCATAATTTAATAATTAATGTTCATATACTGTCAAAGATGAAAGTTGGATTCAAATTCAACCATTTATTTTCCAAATTTTGAGCAGGAAAATTAGTATGGACTACAAGTTTTTATTTTGCATTTGAAATATTTTTTTTAGACTGGTTCTGAAAGCAACTAAGCAAATGTAGAACAGTTGAATGTTTGTGATATATTTCAGCAACCATGTTGGATTAAATTCCTAATATTTAACAAGTGCATACCCTCCTAATGCATTTATAGACAAGAAATGACACAGCTGCTCCCATTAGTGGTGACACAACCCACGAAGAAATCACCCTAGCCAGTGAACCCCAGAAAACGGCTCCAGCTCCTCCATAGGCTACTCCAAATCCCACCATTGCTCCCACTATACAATGAGTAGTAGATACCGGCCAACCATAATATGATGCAACCTGCATAGCACAAAACAACAAATAGACATCAAATTTATTGGATTTTTTTTTTAATATAATTATACCACTAAAACTAATTCCACCTTTTTCTTTTGGGTTATCTTGGCTCAATACCTCACAAATTCAAAATTTAATACACTTCCTTGGGAATAATTGACCAAATCAAACACCAAAAAACAATCATTAAGGGTGAACATTACAAACTTCAATACACAACATATTGTACATTGTTTGTTAAGTATGGCTCATAATTATGAAAGGAGGGCGAGACGCTCGAGTGTTGAGCAAATAAAACCCCAGCAGTACAGATCACGATACATGGTTTTTATTGTAAAATGTATAGTAGTATTTAAACAAGTTTCGTAACCCTATTTGATCATAATAAGAAAATCAGCTGCCGAAGCTCTTGGGGATGTAAGCACACTTGCCAAACTCCATTAATAAATTGCTTGTGTTCTTGTGTGCCTTTTATCTGCTTTCTTTAGATCTGGATTCATTGTTCTAAAAGACATTATCTATCTTATATTTATCTTTCTACAATATAAAAAAGAACAGAACAAAAAAAAATGCATTGGGGACCAAAATAGTATTTGTTACCTGTAACCAAGTACCAGCAGCAGCAAGTGAAGAGAGCAACCCAGCAAAAAGAAGAGAATCTTTCCCTTGAAACGCATGAGATACAAGAAGACCCTTCTGCATTGTGCTGGTCACGTGACTCCCCATCAACAGTGCCCCTGAAAACTCCAACACTGCTGCAGTCAACACAGCCTGCTTGAGTGTCAAGGCACCAGAACCCACTGAAGTTCCCATTGCATTTGCCACGTCATTCGCCCCAATGTTCCAAGCCATGTACAATCCAAATAACAGCGTACCATAAGATAACAACTTGGTTTTCATTGTCACACCCTGCCCCATACAATTCATGAAGAAAGGGAAAATGAAAGCAACTAATGCCATGCATATTGATATGGCTGAGGCAGTTTTTTGTGATACGTTGAAAGCTTGAGCAATCCCTGGCAATTCACCATCATCCTTCTGTGTCTTTGGCTTTCCATGTTGTTGTTGTTGGTGGATTCCCTCTTTCTTCTCTTCTTCTCCTTCGGGTTCTGCGAAGGATGATAGAAGGCAAAGGGTGCCAGCAGAGTCTAGTGTCTTTGATGCTGAGAGTGGAAAAAGAAGGCTTTTGGATTGGCTTGGTATGGAGATGGAGACCTTCAGTATTGGGGGTGTGAGTCTTGCTTGTAAAGAAAGGAGGGGTGTATTTGGAGGTGAATGGATGAGAATTTGCATTAAAAGAAGGTGTGTGTTTGGTTGAAGAGAAGCGACAAGAGGGATTCATGTCTTGCATAAGGGTAAAGGACAGAGAGAGGGAGTGTGGATTTTGGAATATGTATGTGAGTGATTATTCAGGAAGATTGTACTTAGGCATGGGTGTGGAGGAAGAGAAAGTAGAGCAAGTGTGGTAGTGCGAAGGGAATGTAAGAAAAGTGCATTTTTTGCTGGATTGTTTCTATCAGGAGAGTTGGGAAAGGGAGTGTTTGTGTATGAATGTGTGGATTTGGCAGCTTGCTTTGGCTGATGGAAATGAGTGGTGGTTGTAGCTTGTAAATTCTGAAGGAACTGCATCTCTTCAAATTCAATTGTCTTGTAGCCGTAGTAGTGACATAAAATTCAGACACGTTGAGGTAGAATTTGGAAAAATAACTCCACCAACCATTTATCTGGAACTCACAAGTCTTGTTATCATTGGTGACGTGTCTCGTGTCTGCTAATTACATGTGGACTTTCACTATAATACACCCACTAGTTTTTACGAAGGAACACGTTAGCAACATATGTCTGTTAGCAACATATGTCTTTTTATTTAGACCAAAAACCACTTTTGCTTTTTATAAAACAATTTAAAGTGATGAGTAGTTATGTAAATTTATATTTATTATTTTTAAAATAATTAAAGAGATGTTCGTTATTTCTTTCTCCTTTTTTATCCATGAACCGGTTATTGTTCAACTCCAAGTTATCCAATTTTGACCCGGCCGATGTGGTTGTTTTAGGTTAGACTAGACTCTTTAATTACGTGACTGAAAAAATTGAGTCATTTTGGCTATGCTCATTTGGCCCATATTTTATCTAATTTTTCAGAAATTTGACATATTTTGCTTGGTATAAATTTGGGCTCGGCCCAACCTGCTTGTTTTAGACTAGATTGTGCCACAAAATACACGATCTGATAGAAATCTTGTTGGCATGACCGGTTTTGTGATTATGCTCGATGTATTGGGGCCGGCGGAGTGGCCTGATTTGACAGCTCTAGTTATCCCCAAGAGATTTTGACATTGATATTGATTGGATAGCCGCGTAATTGATTTTTTCCAATTTTATTTATTGTCCTTTATTACTCAGAAGCCTTTTTTTCCAATTATGAAGCACGTTGTTTAAGTTCATCAATATCTACTATATTATATAAAATAGAGTTTTGCCACATAGACTCATACCACGTAACAGCTCCACATTCATTCATTTCCCGTCAAAATACAAAATATTTTATTTTTTATTTTTTTAATTCATGATATTTCATTAAATAAGACATATCAATCAATTAATGCTCATATCTGGACTATTACTATCAAATCAAATTTAAATTCAAAATGTAATAAATTAAAACATATCAATCAATTAATTATCATATCTTGACATTTGTCATTAAAATTTAAAAATTTTCAATATTCCATTGGAATATAAATATTTCCAACGTTCCAGCATTCGCATAATTATTTATGTTTAAGTATAATAAATGTTAAATAAATATGTATTTTTATTTTATTTTTTCCTTCTTAAAGTTCCAATATTATACACAAGAAAATTATACCATAATTTATTCTATGATTGATTATATCTTTTTCATGTTACTTATTTTGAATTTATCTTACAATAATTTAGATAAATCGTTCAATTGTGTACTTTATATTTTTTTTTGGGTTGAAACTCATAGTTGAAAAACATCTCTAAATATATACAAAAATAGAACATATATTTTCTATTTTATTTGTTATATTTTAAAATTAGTATATATATATATATATATAGGGGACGACTCAAGTGAAAACACTTGGTTATTGTGAGAAGTCCGTAAGGCCTAGCACAACTGGCGTAAGCCGACGTTGTTAGGCTGGACATTTTTTGTGGTTGCCCAAGTTCGAGCTCGGGATCCCCACTTTGCGTGTGTGAGTTTACGGGTGATGTTTGCCACTCCGTCTGCAGACCCAAAAAAAAACTTAGTTATTGTGAGAAATGAGAACAATCAATAACAATCGTTAGATACAAATGCACGGCTCAGATTAAAAAGATACAATTAACCATCACGTTAGCATTTTGTATTATGCGTCTGTTTGGTTGCGCGTCGAACCACCACAATCGCGAGTCACCGCCGGCAAACACGATTCAAGGTCGATAATTGGTCGTTTGGTTGCGCGTTTTGTTCTGCCCTCCGTCGTGCGTTTGAGATTCAACTCGCATTTCATCTGAAGCTGGGATCCCTAGCTTCTGAGTTCAGGAGAATCGATTTTCTTCTTCCCCAAAGGTATTTTATCAATTTTGCCCTTCATAAATGCCCTTCATCACATTCCTCCTCACCTACCTTGAACCTTTAATAACTGCTCATAACTCTGATTTTCCCTTTTAGTATATGGAATCGATGGGTTGGTGTTTATACCTACCTTAATTCCTTAAAAATTTATTATCAACTTGCCTCCTTAAAAATTTATTATCAGCTTGCCTTTAAATTA
Organism: Calophaca sinica; assembly: GCA_037113605.1. NCBI lineage: Eukaryota > Viridiplantae > Streptophyta > Magnoliopsida > Fabales > Fabaceae > Calophaca > Calophaca sinica. Next base: position 167,020 of record JBAFXK010000055.1, on the reverse strand, counting down.
AGGAGCTGCTCATCCATTCATTCTGCAACCCATCGTTCAATTGAGATAGAGTGAAGCCAACAAGTTCATTCTGCAACCCATCGTTCAACTAAGATAGAGTGAAGACAGCAAGTTGTGTTTTTCTGTCCAAGGTAAGCTCCAAGTTGTGTCATATCTGCTTGTGTTTGCAAGAATGCCTTTAGTGTGTTTGATAAAATGCATATGAGGAAGTTAAGGTTGCCAAATCAAATTCTTGTTTCATTCTGCTTGTGTTTCATTCTGTATTCTGTTTTATTTGAGGAAGTTAAGGTTGTCAAATCAAATTTTTATACTAGATGCGTACAACTTGTTGTGTTGGCTTATAACTTGTTGTGTTGGCTTATAAAAACTTGTCAAGAAGTTGTATCTCACACTTACAGCATCTATGTTAGTTAATATTTTGTGATTCTAAAAACTTGTGAACTCCATGCCTATGATCTAGTGCAGTAGGTGATAACAGATTGTTTTGCTGTGCTTATTCATAGTAACATATTGTTTTGCTGTGCTTATTCACTAGTAACAGATTGTTTTATCCCTTTGATCTATGTTTATTTTGTGGTTTCCATTATGTGCTTACTTGGTCTATATAGAATAATGAATCCTTCTTCAACTAACGATGGAGATAAGAGATCAAAGGTATGCAGGATCTTAAAGCAATCAATATTTTGTCCAAACATGCTTGGATCAAGTTTCTAAGAGGAGCAGCATTGGTACCAGCTTTACCAAGAAAGGGTGGAAATGTATTGTTTCCGAATTTAATGACTTAACCGAAAGGAAGTATGACAAGGCTAAGCTAAAGAATAGGTATGATCGCCTGAGAAAGGATTGGAGAGCATGGTATAACTTATTTAGGAAAGAAACTGGTTTAGGGTGGAATATTGAGAAAAATACAGTTCACGCATCGGATGAATGGTGGGATAATAAGCAGCTGGTATGTCGTAATGAAGTTTAGTGTTTTCTAAGACTTACACACTATATTTAGTGTTTATTATATGCTTATATGATGACGGCCTATGAACATGCAGGAAAACCCTCTATATGAAAAATTTAGGAACAAGGGACTTTCGTTCGCTCCCCAATTAACCACACTTTTCAAGGATGTAGTGGCTAATTGAGAGTTCATGTTTGCACCATCATTTGTAGAATCATTGCCAAATGATCCTAATGATGATGATGATGATGGATATCACCCATGCTTAGAGAATATTGTCTTAGGCACGGAAGAAGGATCGGGTGATAGTGAAGATGCAAGTATCGGGGCAACAAATCAATTTGCAAATATTGGGCGGAATTCTACCCAAGGAGTTATTAGCCAAAAGAGTGGAGAGAAGAGAAAGAGAACTAGTGGAGCTGAAAAGACAAGTAAGAAAAAGGCAAGTGCCTCCTCAAAGATAGCTGAGGTAGTTAGTGTGATTGCGGAGACATGTAAGTCACGCAATGATACTATAACTAATGCATCTATTGGCAAAGTGATGGTGAGATTGAATTTGGATGAAGTTATGACCGATCTTGATTGGCATGCAAAGTCTTTGCCAGTTGATGATGTTTAAGCCAGCGAGGAGATGTTTGTTGCCTTGCGAGGTTCAGAGGATAAGATGTTGAATTGGCTTAAGCATGCAACAAATAACCCTTTGCCATTTATGAATATGTAACTGGACTTGCTGAAGAATTAGGAATTAAGATGCTTATGTATTAGAATTGGCTTATGTATTAGGAATTAAGATGCTTATGTATTACGAATTAAGATGCTATTAGGACTTAAGATGTTGTTAACTTATGTATTAGGAGTTGCTTATGTATTAGGACTTAACTTATGTAATAGGAGTTGCTTATGTATTAGGATTTAACTTATGCCTTTATTTGAATTAAGATCAGAGTATGGTAAAGTATTCCATCTCTCTTATATTATTCCAATGATGAATGATTACATAAATAGGGAAAACAGGGAAGAAAATAAGGAAACAATAAATAGGCAATTCCCATAATTAAATAGGAATCCCTGAGAATAAGCAACAGAATAAAGAAACATAATAGCTAATAACAATCCCTAAAAATATGGGATGCTGTCTCATAATATTTCAGATCGCTTGTCCAACACTCCCCTTCAAGATGGGGAATAGATATTAGTCATTCCCAGCTTGCCAACATTGGACTCAACGTCTGATTTTAACAGGGCTTTTGTAAAAACATCTGCCTCTTGCAACTTGGTTGGTACATAGTGAAGAGTGAAAGTCCCATTTTCAATTTCTGACTTAATAAAATTTCTGTCAATCCTTACATGCTTCATCCTGTCATGTTGAACTGGGTTATGGACTATGCTGATGGCAGATTTGCTGTCACTTAAAAGCTTCATAGGTTCTTGAAGTGGAATAAATAAGTCTTGTAGTAACCTATTTATCCAGATCAGTTCACAAACCCCTTAAGCTATTGCTCTATATTCTGCCTCTGCGCTACTTCCTGCCACAACCGACTGTTTCTTGCTTCTCCATGTCACCAAGTTTCCCCAAACTTTTGTACAATACCCTGTAGTGGACTTTGAATCTTCAATAGAACCTGCCCAATCAGCATCTGCAAAACACTCAACATTTCTGTTTTCAGTCTTCTTGAACAGTAATCCTCTTCTTGGAGTGCTTTTCAGATAGCGAAGAATCTGATTTACAGCCTCTAGATGTCTCCTTCTAGGAGAGTGCATGAACTGGATCACTACACTAACACTATAGGCAATGTCTGGTCTAGTGAGAGATAGGTAGATTAGCTTACCTACAAGGCGTTGATACCTATCTCTTTCAACTGGAGGATCATCTTCAACAACATTGTGCTTCCAATTCTACACCCTAGTTTCCCTGTTTCCTGAAGCAAGTCAAGAGTGTACTTCCTTTGGGAGATGAAAATACCTTTCTTGCTTCTGGCTATTTCCATCCCAAGAAAGTATCGTAGTTGGCCAAGATCTTTAACCTTGAATTCTGCTTGTAAACGATTCTTGAGGAGTTCAATTTCTTGTGTGTCATCACCTGTGATTACCATATCATCCACATAGACTATAAGAACAGCTCTTTTTCCTTCTCTGGATTTTTTCACAAACATCGTGCGGTCAGCCTGACTTTGCACATATCCAAAGTGCTTCATCGTGGAGCTGAATTTTGTGAACCAGGCCCTTAGGGACTGTTTTAATCCATATAGGGATTTATTTAACTTGCACACTGCATTCTTATTTTCTCCTTCAAAACCAGGGGACAGTTTCATATAGACCTCCTCCTCTAGCTTGCCATTCAAGAAGGCATTTTTACATCCATTTGGTGTAGTCCCCAATCCAAATTTGCTGCAAGAGAAATAAGGATTCTAATCGAATTTAACTTTGCAACCGGATCAAATGTTTCCTCATAATCTATACCATGGGTTTGGGTATAGCCTTGGGCAACTAGTCTTGCCTTGTATCTATCTATCTTCCCATCTGTATCCATCTTTGTGGTAAATATCCATTTGCACCCCACAACTGTCTTTCCTTTAGGAAGAGTTACAATTTCCCAAGTCTTATTTTCTTCTAATGCAGCCATTTCCTCTAGACAGCAGCTCTCCATTTTTTATCCTTCATTGCTTCATGTACTGATTTAGGAATCTGCACATTGTCCAGATTTGCAACAAATGCTCTGTATGTTGGGGATAGGTTGGAATATGTGAGGTAACTTGATATAGGATGCTTTGTGCATGACCTTACTCCTTTCCTTAGAGCAATGGGCAGATCAATCTCATCAACAGTATGACTAGCAGTATTAGAATCCTGGTCAATCTCATCAACAATATCATTAGTTGTATCAGAATTATCAACTGTACAATTACCTCCTATGTTACCTTCTGTAGTTTGCACATGATTTGGCTCCGGATCTGATGATTGACCTTGCAAAAGAACACGCGGTCTCCTGGTGAAAGTCTTTGGAAAAAATTGAAATTCACCTTGGGGTCTCTTTTCTAATTCTCCCCCTTGACTTGGTTCGGATGTGGTAGAGGATTCAAGGGATTCTTTTGGTGCTGGTGCTGTGGTAGATAATGGAAGAGTTATGGGAAGAGAGATGAAGGGATCCCAATGATGAGTTTCAATTATGTTCTCCCCCTGAAGCAAATTATTGGGAAAGAAGGATTTATGTTCAAGGAATGTGGTATCATATGATACGTAGAACCTCTTGGATTTGGGGCAGTAGCACTTGTACCCTTTTTGAGTAGAAGAATAACCAAGGAAGATGCATTTGTGGGACTTTGGATCAAGCTTTCCCTGTGTGGGACTAGAGTCATGGACAAACACCGTACAACCAAATATTTTTTGTGGAAGTGACTCAAGCATCCTTGCAAAGGGAAAGGCCCTTTTTAGACAATTAAGAGGGGTCAGAAATTTAAGAGGTTTGGAAGGAAGACGATTTATAAGATAGGTAGCGGTTAAGACAGCTTCCCCCCAAAAATGGTTTGGGACATTTGAGGTAAACATAAGGGAGCGAGCAACCTCAAGAATATGGCAATTTTTTCTTTCAGCAACCCCATTTTGTTGGGGAGTATGACTGCAAGAGCTTTGATGAATTATGCCATGTTCAAGTAAGTAACCATTGAGGTCATGCGAGAAATACTCTCGTCCATTGTCGATCTGAAGGATGTGAATAGATGGTGAAACATATTTGTGACAAGTTTATGGAATTGTTTGAATATAGTCTTTGTTTCTGATTTCTTTTAAGAGGTACACCCAACAAATACGTGTATAGTCATCTATAAAAGTAATAAACCATCGAGCTCCATTAATATTGGAAACTCGAGAGGGCCCCCAAATGTCACTATGGATGAGATGAAAGGGTTGAGATGCATGAGAAGGATGAGGTGGATAATTATTTCGAGATTGTTTAGCAAGGATGCAATGTTCACAACTCAAAGAGGAAACATCTTTATTGATAAATAAGTCTGGATACAAGTGTTTTAGGTAGTTAAAATTTGGATGACCCAGACGGTTGTGCCAAAGAAGGATATTTGAATCTGAGACGGTTGACAAAGAGAAGGTTTGAGGGGAATCCAGCCGTGAGGGAGAACCAGCAGAGACATAGTAAAGGCCATTATGTTCCTTAGCACTGCCAATCGTCTTCCCCGAAGACAAATCCTGAAAAATGCAGTGAGATGGGTAAGTAATGATTGCACAGTTTAGATCTTTAGTCAATTTACTGGTAGATAGGAGATTGTATTTCAATTTAGGGACATGAAGAACATATTTCAGTTTTAACCCTGACAAATTTAGATTACCAATACCCACTACCAATGATGAATTACCATCAGCAACAGTAATAGTAACACCTTTATCAGCCTGCTTGTATGATGTGAAGTTAGTATATGATCCCGTCATATGATCAGATGCACCGGAATCAAGAATCCACTCTTCTATATTCTCATGTTTGGACAATAAAGAAAACTGACCATTACCTTTATGAGCAATGTTTGCAGTGGCAACTGAAGGTCCAGGAGATTCAGTCTTGAGGTGAGAAAGCAAATTCTTCAACATATCTAGCTGTTCATCGGTAAAAAGAGCAGAACTTTGCTTCTTTGAGTCAGCAGAAAATTCAGCAACATGAGCAGATGGGGTAGGTTTGCGCTGGCTTCGAGGTTTCCAGTCTGCAGGTTTCCCATGGATGAGCCAGCATGTGTCCTTTGTGTGATATGGTTTCTGGCAATGATCACACCAAACTTTTGCCTCTTTAGGACGTTGAGTCTTTGGTTCATTTCTGCGACTAACAAGGGCTGAGCTTAGTTGTGCATCTTCAGTTGTAGGACTGATCTCCATCATCACTTTTCTTCGACTTTCTTCCCTTGTAACCATGGCAAAGGCTTCTCTCAGTGATGGTAGAGGTTTCAGTCCAAGAATCCGACCTCGCACTTCGTCTAATTCTTTGGTAAGACCCTGAAGGAAATCAAATACTCGCTCTTTTTCCAGCATTTGTTCTTATAATACTTTGTCCTCAGAGCATTTCCATGAAATAGTATAGAATAAATCCATTTCTTGCCATAACTCAACTAGCATATTAAAGTACTCAGTCACAGATTTATTACCTTGACGAGTATTGCGCAAAGCTGACCTGATTTCAAAGCATTGTGCAGAGTTTTGGAGGTCCGAGTACGTCTCTTGAACGGTTGTCCAAATCTCATGGGCTGTCTTGCAAAAAAGATAGGTTCTGCCGATTTTTGGGTCCATTGAGTTGATTAACCAAGCCATAACAATGGAATTTTCAGCATCCCAACTACTGTAGGAAGGGTCTTCTGGTCGTGGAGCAGCAGTAGTCCCTGTGAGGTAGCCCATTTTTCCTTTCCCTTTAATCACCAGAAGAACCGATTGGAACCATTCTCTGAAATTTAACCCATTTAACTTGTGTTGGGTTATTTGGATTGAGGGGTTGACGTCAATGAGTTTGGGTTGGTGTTTAGGTTTTGAGTGGACTGTTGATCAGCATCCTTTTTTGGAGGAGGGTCAGTATTTTTAGGGCTGGTAGGTGAATCAGCCATGAAGCTGTACCGGGTTTTCATCTATGATGAAGGAGGACCGGCCTGGCTTTTGATGCCATAAGATCAGAGTATGGTAAAGTATTCCATCTCTCTTATATTATTCCATTGATGAATGATTACATAAATAGGGAAAACAGGGAAGAAAATAAGGAAACAATAAATAGGCAATTCCCATAATTAAATAGGAATCCCTGAGAATAAGCAACAGAATAAAGAAACATAATAGCTAATAACAATCCCTAAAAATATGAGATGTTGTCTCATAATATTTCAGATCGCTTGTCCAACATGAATCAATGCTATACATTGTGTTGGTTCTGTTTTGGTTCTATTTTGCTATCATTGAAACCATAGATAATCAATGCTATACATTGTGTTGGTTTTGTTTTGCTGTCCAGCTTGTGGATATCCACTTATCAGTTTGGAAAAAATGTTCTGCTTGTTGTTCAGTAGCATAGGACACTGGTTCTGTTTGCTTGAATATGCCAATGAGAAGCCTGCAGTTTTGTTGTCCTTTATTACCTTGTGTATGCTTTTGCTGGTTCTGCATAATATTGAAATGTCACTGGATTAAAATAAAAATAAAAAAAAAGAGCATGGCAGCCTGCATAACATGTTCTTTTGCTTCATTAAAATAACATGTTCCTTTCATGGTAGCCTGAATGGACGTGTTCTTTTGTTCCCTTAGCATAACATGTTCTTTTGCTTCATTAAAATAACATGTTCTTTTGCTGCATAATTCCTTGTTGGCTTATGAAAGAAAAAGGTTTGCTGATATTCCTTATTGGCTTGCTTGAATATGATTTAGGTGTTAAGGGGAAAAATGAATAGTTGGAATGAACAATCGGAGCTGGGTACAAATAAAGATGATGTTATTTTTTAAGAAGTTTTTTATGTGGCTGCACTAATTGGTGAGTTTGTAGTAAACATTTATGCAAAGAGCCATGTAGAACTAGTGAACTAACGGGACATGCATGGGTGCAAGAAATATTGCAAGGGAATCTCACTCGTTGCTATGAGATGTTTAGAATGGAAAAATTTATTTTCCATAGACTTTACACTGAATTAGTTGAGCTTGGTTTAGAGTCCACTAACCGCATGGGGGTTGAAGAGATGGTTGCAATGTTTTTAGTTGTTGCTGGCCACGAGGTAGGTAATAGACTGATTCAAGAAAGGTTTCAACACTCAGGAGAGACTGTAAGTAGACATTTTCACTGGGTACTATTTTCTTGCCTGAAGTTGTTCATTTAATATATTAATCCTCAAGATCCTATGTTTCGTGATAGTCATGCAAAAATTAGAAGTGATCATCGGTATTGGCCATTTTTAAAGAATGCTATATGAGCAATTGATGGTATACATGTGCCATGTGTGGTTAGTGCTAGTGGAAAAACAAGGTTTATTGGAAGAACAAGTTTAAGGTGTACAATAGAAAGAACTTTTGGTGTATGGAAGAACAAGTTTGCAATTCTACGTGGCATGCGTAAGTTTAAAATGGAAACACAAGTTAAAATAGTCGTTACAACAATGGTTATACATATCTTTATTCGAAGGAATGCTGAAATAGATATTGATTTCAGTCGTTATGAAGATGAAAACATAGCTCTTCACAGTGATGATTATTATAGACTGGTTAACTTGGATCCATCTCAAATCTTAAGAACAGCTTTTTCATCAGAGATGGAACATGTTCGTGACTCGATTCGGAGTCAAATTATTGAGTATAAGCAAAATAATTAGTATTGTAGTAATGTTTGATATTGTATTACACTTTAAATTATATTCTCTATTTGTAATTTTAATTTAAATATTTTATAATTAGTACTGTTATGCTAATTCAGTACTTATGTTGTCTATTTTACCAAAATTTAAGTTTCTAATATCACCATAAAAAAATAAGTTTCTAATATAATTTTAAGTTAGGACCCATTTTGGTAATTATACATTCAAAAGCAATTTTGATCAAATCTATCGAAACAATATTGATTGATAAGAATCATTTTTTATGTGTACGTATCCAAACAAAAATCATATTACGTTAAACTCACGTTTAAACAAAATCAATTCTCGCCGCCACAAAATCAAACACACGCTATATCTCTTCCTTTGTGTATCTCCCAACAGGGTCTCGTCTTGGGTATCAAACTGATCGCCGCGACGTCGCCTCGTCTTGGGAATCGACTCCTTCGATGATGCATTAGCTTTTCTACAACGTGTTGTGGTTCTGCAAACGATTGAGCAAACCCCTTTTGTACACTAAACAAAGGGAACAAGATGCGCACCTATTAGCTATTTCTTTAATTTCAATTTGCTCATCTTCTAAAAGGGATTTTTTTATTAATATCTTCTAAATGCCATTTCTGAATTGTGTTCCTCCCGATGTGGGTTTTTTTTTTTTTTTATAGTTGTCAAAATCGGACCGGACCGACCGGTCTGACTGGTTGAACCCGGAACCGAATCCCTGTCCGGTCTGTTTGAACCTTAAAACCGGATTGTAGTCGAACCGGCCTAAAAACCGGAAAACCGGTAAAAAACAGGCCAAAACCGAAAAAAAACCGGACAAAACCGGGAACCGAGTGATTCAACAAAAATTAAATTTTTATTTTTTATTTAAAAAAAAGATAAATGACATTATTTTTGATACATAAGAGATTTTATATCCATTTTTTCACGTTGATGGGTTAAATTAAATATTATAATAAAATTTAAAATTAATTTATATATTAATATAAATTATGAGAATACTTACATTATAGTATTTGTAATTATCGAATATTAGAAAGTTATTATAACATATTTATTTTAGTTTAGTATGTAATTTTTGCATGTTATATGTTGACATATAACATTTTAAGCATAGTTTAATTTTTTATGTCATGATGTTATGAATATTATGTTATTTTTTGTTTATTAGTGCTTTATATGTTATATTAAAAATTTTAAAAATATAATTTAATTCATTTCCGGTCCGACCCCAATTCGACCTCGGTTCAACCTTTGAACCTTGAACTCGTGCCTACACCGGTTCAGTGTCCAGTCCGGTTTTGATAACGTTAGTTTTTTTAACTATATTACTTTTTCAATTTTTAATTGATTAAATTGCTATCGTAACATGCTGCTCAACAAAAATTATAATAACACGAGACTCGGTATATATGACGGTTGATGAAGCGATTTGCTTGAGGAAAGGAAAAACCTATTCTATTCTGTTACTGCCATAAGGCGAAGAAGAAGGCACTGGGCACAGACTACTCTGTTGCAGCGAACATGTTCGCGTTATTTGATCGGGAGCTTTACAACCACGCGTCATGTCTTTTAAAAAATTGGCAGCCACGTTTTCTCTTGCATCTTCTTAATTTAGTTAACGTAAGCAAATAAAGCAATGACAAGAAGAAATAGAGAACGATTGCAGTGTGACTACCAAGATTTTATCCTGTGTAACTCTCTGGGCCCACAAAAAAAAATAACGCAATGCAATTTAAGATCCCAGCGTTGTGGGCGCTCTTAGTTAATTATAATCAGATGGTTATTATCGATTTTTCTCATTTCTCACAATAACCAAGAGTTCTCGCTTAAGTCGTCCCATATATATATATATTCTACTTGATAATGAATTATCTATAATAGTTTTTAAAAAATCTAAATCTGTTAATAATTTAAAAAAACTTTAAATTTATTCTTGCATGTTTGATACATTTATAACTCATACAACTAACTGTGCAAGCATGGATAAATACACTAGTTTTAAATATAAAAATAGAGCAAAATCAATGAAAAAATGTTATCCTAAAATTTGGAATCTTCAGTGAAGCACTGTTATTAATATAGTATTCCTCCATTCCAAAACTTTGGTTGTTTCACCTTTTGATTTTTGTCCCAAAATTTTAGTTATTTTAGAAATCTAAAGTATAATTAAGCATTGTTTTCCTATAATACCCTTAGATTAAGAGCATACTCTCTCCAGAATGAAATATAAGCAAATTTGAGCTACGTGTTTCGAATAAAACTCTCTCTCTGTCCTTATTATAAGGAACAAAACCCTAATTTACACATACCAATGAAAAACATTGAAAATAATTTTTTTAATTAATACTCCTAAAGATTTTTCCCTCAAAATTACTCTTTTTATAAACCAACCCACTTGCATAGGAAATATGTACATCTCATTAATATGTCTCACTATAAATAAAGGTATAAGTAGAATTAGACATTTAATGTTTTTGAAAATTGAAATTGTTTCTTATAATTAGGACAAAAAAGACCAATTTATTTCTTATAAAAAGGACCAGAGGGAGTATAAGTAAAATTTAATTGTTTTTATCTATTTAATGATAGTATCTTCAAAATATTCTTCATTGAATTCAACATATATTTCCAATGAACCAATTTATTATTTTAAGACCCTTTGTCGGCAATAACATGAAGGGGTAATTTAGGCAATGTAGTTATTTTTAAAATGAGATTAAAAAGATTAAACGTGATTAATTAACAATCTTGATAAACGTGAATTAGTTCTGTTTGCTTATATTTTATTACGAAAGGAATACATTAATTATAGTTTAGTTTTACTAAGTAACTTTAGTGGAGTGTTAGTAATTCCCAATAAATTTTGCATTGAAAATTGGCACTTTTATTAAGGACTATTTAGTCAATATTTATCACAACTAGTTATTTCTTAAACTATGTCAAAACCTTAAACAACTTAAGTTTTGGGACAGAAAGAGTAACAAAAGTTAGGGGAGAGCAAAAACAGAAGACCCGACCGAAACCGACCTAGCGAGCCTCAGCCAAGACACCGGTCGGGTTTTCACGGTCCACGGGTGACACGGGTGAGCGAATGAGTGAGACGCGGTTTATGTTGGGCGGATTCGGTTCTTAAAATTTCAGTCCAACGGTGTCCAAAACCGACCGAGTAGTGAGAGTGCAGAGTAGAGTTGGATGCAGTTAAGCTAAGGAGAAGCATGCTTCAATCCTTTTTTGGTCAGAGTATGCTTCAATTTTGAAGATGGTCCTACTTGTACATCCTGGTAATGGAGCTTTAGAGTTTTTGAGTTTTGATTTCGACCGACCAGTCTTAAGAGAGAAGATCTTTGAACTTTTACAAAATCAACTAAGCCCAATTTATTTTTCACCAGGATCAATGGCATGGATATCGAGAACCGTCAGATCTAATATCAGGAGGATAATGAATCGATTGGCAGAGATTATTTGATTTTGTGTTTCTTTCCTAGTTGTTATACTAGAAGGGCGTGTCTGATAAAAAAAAATAGAGGAATGCTACAGACACTCTCTCTGACACTCTCTCTTAAACACTCTCTCAATGATTGGGCCACGTCACACTTTTTTTTTCGAAAATCAACCATTGGATTGAAAGTTGCTATCATATAGATCATTTCTATAAATTTTAACATTAATCTATTATCATCATTTGCTATGTCGTTCATATGCGTCAAAATTAACGTTATTTGTAATTACACCATTGACGTTAATATTGAAACATCTTGATGACATAGCAAATGATCATAGATTAATGTTAAAATTTACAGAGATGATCTATATGATAGTAGCTTTCAATCCAATAGTTGATTTTGAAAAAAAAAGTGTGATGTGGCCCAATCATGGAGAGAGTGTTTAAAAGAGAATGTTAGAGAGAGTGTCCGTAGCATTTCTCAAAAAAAATATTAGAAGGGTGTGAAATAATTTTTTTTTTAAAAAAAGACCAGAAGGGCGTGACTTTTTATGGTTTTTAATTTTATAATTTAACTATTTAACTAAACCTATTAAACCTACCAGTTACTTGACCATTTAATTTATTCATTTATTGTATGTTTGGTATGTAAGAAAATGAGAGGAAAGAAAGTGAGAGGAAAGAAAATTTATTGGTTAAAGTGTAAAATTGATGATGTGTTATATTATTATTGGTCTGTCACATTTATCAATGCATCTTTTTCACATTTTACTAAAAATTTTCTTTCCCCTCTATTTTCTCTCCACCCTCCCAAACATAGGCTTATTGTCTTCTCGATACATAAATAAAAAACCATTGCATCCTTTTAGTTCCAGCTTCTCTCTCATTATCACAGATCAAAAAATAATAACCACTGATAAAAAAAAAAAGCTTCTCTCTCATTATCGTTCCCATTTAATCTCAATGTTCATCTCTATTCTCAATCTCGTTGCCACCTCTTGTTGTCAACATCCCACCAGATCTGTTGGGATTTGCTATCACCGCCACAAAGCAACTGCTCTGTCCTGTCTCCCTCTGCACCCGTGTGGATCTATTACATTGTGTGTTGTCTTCTCAGCGCGTGGCTTTACGATCTGTGTTGTGCGTCTCTCGTGGCGCGCCAGAAACCCATAGACGATGTGGCTCTACAAAGTTTTGTGTTAATTTTCTCTGTATTACGTATTTTAAGTTCAAGGACTGGATTTTTTTCTGGATTTTATAGAATGTATTTTTCTTTTACCCTTTTAGTTTGTTCTTCTACTATTTGCTTTTTTTTTCCTTTGCTCTTCATCTGAATGGAGAATGTTCATATTTTATTCTAGGGTTTCAATCCGTAACAACCCACCCGTAAAAACCCATCACCCGTTCTACTCGTAATCCGAACAAACCGAGGGCACAAATGGACGAAAATAGGCCTATATTTAGGGATTTTGTCGGATTGATAATTTTTAGTCCGAATCCGACTGTTCTCGAGTGTGAGTAGTGGGAGTACCGGCGCCACCAGACTTGGTGTCGCCTAATGGGGAGTACCTTTAGGGTAAAAGTTCAGGCCCTTTTTTATGACCTAGTAATTTTCTTTATATAGGGGTGTCCCCTGTTCACACGGTGTTCTACAGTGCACCCAATCATTCCCTCTCCCAGACCGTTGGAGGAGGATCATGGGCAATCATTGGGCTTGGTATTATCCTATCGCCAGATGACACGTAGCCCTAAATCGTCTGGGTATAAGGGGAAGGTATGAGGGTAGTACGACTTGGTACTACTCCTGTCGTAGGGCGACACGTAGCCCTGCATCATATGAAGTCTGTTGAGCTTCCAGTACATAGGAGTCCAGCCGAAAGGTTATGAGCCCCCAATCCATAGTCCGATCGGCCAGAAGCTATGCTCGGGTATTTGTACCGTAGGCTTCCCATGGACTAGAGGTATAGGTCGGTCGATCCTCCTAGTACACGGCCATCCGGTCGGGTACGGATCACAGCCCTTCGAGCACAGAGCCCAAGGGGCGAAAGCGCTCCACCAGCAACTTCAGCCCTTCAGTTTAGGGCTGGATGACTGGATATGGATCACAGCCCTTCGAGCGCCGAGCCCAATGGGAAAAGAGCTCTACCAACTTCAGCCCTTCAGTTTAGTGCCGGACAAATGGATACGGATCACAGCCCTTTGAAAAATAGCTGAACTGGAGCATTTAGTAACTGTATCACGTTTTAAATGTTTCGCTGACTGTAATAAAGATGTCAACACTCAACCATTGCGTTAGGTGTTCACTTATTAAATGCGTAACCTTCCTAACCTTGACCCCTTTATTGTAGTTCCCTCTGTTATCAAGAAAGGACGCCGAATGAATATCAAGATTGTAGTGTTTCTATCTTGTATTTGAACCGGCTGACCGAGTCTGTACTCTGATTTTGAATGAAACCCATATAGCGTTTCTACCTTGCATTTAAGCAGACTGACCGAGTCAATATTATACTTCTCTCTCTCTCTCTCCCTTTTTTTTGAACGACCAGTTATCTGACGCGATGTGACAGTTGAGGCGATTTACGCCTCCAAACGATTCCCAATGTACCACCTCATTTTTGGCATTGATTCGAAACGATTTGATTAGATGGACATGTAGCATCATCATGTCCCTTCATGAATATGAAAAATTATCAACCTGCACCGTTGAGATCTTTGAAATTGCGACCGTTAGATGGAAACGTGGTATCATTTCTGACCATTAGATTAGCCAGTTTTTTTATAAAACTGGTTGTTTCTTTGCTTCCCCCCAATTTTTCTCTTCTCCTTCTCGCTACTCGCTTTCTTCAACACCCACTGGTGCGGTTCTTCTTCTTCGATTCTTCCTTCTGCGATTCCTCCTCTCACTTCCTGCTTGCAGGCTTCACCACAAGAAGCCTTTCACAGGATCGGGATTTTGTTCCTGCGTTTTCCACCAGGTATTCTTCTTGCATCCTAATATTTCCCTTTTGCTAACAAATTTGGGGATTTGTTTGCCGTATTATTTTGCATAGTTGGGTTTTCGAATACTGGTGCTTTGCTCTGAAAGTCGCCATTTCGTTAGTGGATCAAAATTGTATCTGCCTTCTATCGTCGATTTTGCGTTTATCTTTTTTGGATTTTGTTTGCTCCGTTTCTAAACTGCGTTGTTCTTCTCATTTGTTCGCCATCAAGCTTTGTCGACTATGATTAGAACTTTTATTTATGACGATGGGGAGGAGGAACAAGAAGAACCGCTTGTTCGTCACAGGCATTCGGTGACTTCTCAGAAGCCTCCTCTCGAAACCCTAATTGAAAGGGGTAGACGATTATTTGATGAGTTTAGTGAGGATTCTTCTGGGGGGGCCTAACGACATAGCTGATGATGATTGCTATATTGTGTCAGGTCCGCTCATGGCTGATGCAATGTCATCAAATCAAACGGCCTCTCAAGACGACACAGATGATTGTTCATATGATTGGGTCTTAACTGAAGTTCGCCGCGCGAGGGCGAATTATGTGACCTCTAAACTCGTCCATAGGAATTACAAATGGGTTTCTTACCCGGCCCACAAAGGCTATGTGGAGGTACTCCCTTGCCGAGAAGATGAAGCGGTTTATGAAGAGCAAATGGACGACACCCAACCGAAGTATACCTATGTGTACGAAACACTTTTCAAAAGGCTTAGCATTCGGCTTCCCTTTACTAATTTTCAATGTAAAATCCTTCGTATGTTGAATGCCGCTCCGACGCAAATACATCTGAATGGTTGGGCATACATTCGTGCATTTGAGTATATGTGTGACGCTATTAGAATGGAGGAGTTGGCCTTAAGATTTTTTAGCTTTTTTTCGTAGCGGGTCCTCTACCCCTTTAAGCTGGATGTAAATAGCGAATCTGCCTCGCCACCCGTTCATGACCGTATATGCCTCTAGTTACAAAAATTTTAGGGATAAATTCTTCCGGGTTCGTGCCGGTCCTCATTGTTCAAATCTTCTTATTGATGAGGATGGTCATGAAAAATTTCTTTTGTATTTGACCCGCGATCCTCGCAAAAAATTTAGGATAGAGCAGTCGTTATAGTCAGTGAAAGAGAAAGAGGACGTGGACCATCTTTCATCCGTTCAACTGATGCGTGCGTATGACTTAATTGCCATGGAGTACAAAGTGCAGGGTCTTTTTGATTATTTGAGTAAATTCTTGCTCACTCCCTTGTTTGTTCTATTATTTCCTGTTGATTACAGTTACTAATCTGGTCTTATCTTTGTTTTTGTAGAGGCTCGTGGAATGGCTCCCATTGCTGTTAAAGAGAGGCGCCACCTTAAGGACCAGTTGAAGAAAGAGAGGGAATTGACTGACTCGAGTAACACCCCGTCCGACCATACAAAGGATAAAAGGCCGAGTCATGCTGTCGGTGGCGGTGATTCGGACGGCACCCACTCGGATCCGCTTCTCAAAAAAAAACAGTGGACCGAGGATGAAGGTGGAGAAGAAGAGCGATCGGTCGGCGAAGTGGATGGTTCCGCTGCAATTCCTCCACAACAGGTGACTCCTCCTCCACTTGCCGTTGTTCAGCCCACGTCCGGTGAAGACTGGCGTATACTTCTGGCGTACGAGAATCATGACGGTCTCGTGAAATCTGTTTGGGACCGTCGATTTCCATTTCATCAGGCGATTGACTGTCATATTGGGGAGAAAGATCCGGAGAAATTGAAGCGGATCAAATTTGTTCAAGCTATACAGGCAATAAAAGTGTATTCCACTTGGGTTTCTTCTTTAGCCCGTATGTCTTAAACCTCGTTTGGGTCTGCATTGGCTGAAAGTTCTCAATCGGCTGATGTTGTTGCTAAGTTGAATGATCAAGTGAAATCTTATAAGTTGAAGGCCCACAAAGCTGAAAAGAAGGTCCGAGCTGCTGATGAGAAGTTAAAGACCATTACTGATCAGCACGACCGATTGGCCAATGAGAATGCTACTTTGCAAACCGAAAAAGTTAGACTAGAAGAAGGTTTGAAGAATAAGACCGATGAATTTAATAATTTGGCCTTGAAATTCAATGATTTGAACTTAAAGGTTATTGCGCTGATCGCTCAAAAGGAGGCTTTGGCGATCAAGGTCGAAGAGTTGAAGAATGAGTCAGTCGGTGAATATGATCGAGGCTTTGAGAACGCCCTGGAGCAGGTTAAAGCTTTGCATGAAGGCATTGATTTGTCAGCCACCGATCCTGATGCGACTGTCGTGGATGGTCGGGTTATTTTCCCTCCTTAGCCGCTAACTTTTTACTCGTTCAGACATTTTGGGAATTAAATAGTTTGTAGTTTTATGACTTGTAATCATGACTTGATGAACAAGTTCCTTTTGTTTGATATTTTGAATGACATTGCTTACTTCTCAAACGATATTGTCTTGTTGTAGAATAGCTTCGAATGAATTAACCGGGTATTCGATATTATTAACTTGAATGTTCCTTCCTAGTCGGTAACTCATAGTTGGTCCGACCGATTACTCGCAACCTCCTTGATTAACCGGGCCATTTTAGCCGAGTAACTCGTGGTATTCCGCTGAGCTTCCGGTTAGTTTGTGCCGGGCCAGTTTTGTCGGGTAACTCGAAGTTATTCCACTGGGTTTCCGGTCTTTTGTGCCGGGCCAGTTTTGTCGGGTAACTCGTGGTTACCCGCTGGGTTTCCGGTTAAATCATGCCAGGCCAGTTTTGCCGAGTAACTCGTAGTTATCCCACTGGGTTTCCGGTCTTTCGTGCCGGGCCAATTTGCCGAGTAACTTGTGGTTACCCGCTGGGTTTCCGGTCAAATCATGTCGGGCCAATTTTGCCGGGTAACTCGAAGTTATCCCGCTGGGTTTCCGGTCTTTTGTGCCGGGCCAATTTTGCTGGGTAACTCGGTTACCCACTGGGTTTCCGGTTAAATCATGTCAGGCCAGTTTTGCCGAGTAACTCGGTTACCCGCCGGGTTTCCGGTCTTTTGTGCCGAGCCAGCTTTGTCGATCGACTGTTATTGAACTTCAAGTTGTTAGAACGTACTTCATCATGCACATATTTGGACGTTACAAACTTCAAACTTCATTCATGCTACTACTTGTATCAAAAAATTACAAGTATTTTGGAGGAATTTAAATAAAAGCAACTAAACGACAAGTGTCAGCAACATAGCAAATTTTCAACTAAAATAGAAACGAAGGTTGGTCGCGTTCCATGAACGCGAAATGGCAGCTCTGTCCATCCTCTCCAGCTTGAAGGTGCCCTTTCCGACCGGGTATCTAATGCGAAAAGAGCCTTCCCAGTTTGGTTCTAGCTTTCTGCTGGCCCGTGCGTGTTGTTCTTCGAAGCACTAAGTCGCCCGCTTTAAAGCTTCGAGGCACAACCTTGGAGTTGTATTTCCTGACGGCTTTTGCCTTGCAAGCTTCTTCTTTGATATGAGCCATTTCTTGCTATTCATCAGTTAGGTCAAGGTTTTCCCTTAAACTATGATCATTGTGTTCGACTTGTATAAAAGATGTACGAACGTTGGGCTCCATGATCTCGATCGGAATCAGAGCGTCGGTTCCATAAACCAAATGAAAGGGAGTCTCCTGGGTGGTTGAGTGCGGGGTGGTATGATATGACCAAAGGACTTGCGACAGTTGTTCGGCCCACGCACCTTTGGCATCGTCCAGTCGCTTCTTGAGGCCGTTAAGGATAAATTTATTTGATGCTTCTGCTTGACCATTGGTTTGGGGATGCTCGACCGATGTAAACACCTGTTTAGTTCCCCATTCAGTGCAAAAGTGGTTGACAGAGTTGCTAGCAAATTGGGTGCCATTGTCAGTAACTAAAATAGCTGGGATTCTGAACCTGCATGCTATATTCTTCTAGTAAAACTTTTTTATCCTCTCGGCCGTAATCGAGGCGATAGGCTCGACCTCGACCCACTTGGTGAAATAGTCCACAACCACCACCAGGAATTTAACTTGACCAGGGGCTAGTGGAAATGGTCCCAAGATATCCACTCCCCACATGAAGAAAGGCCACAGAGAAGCAACTGAGTGGAGATTCTCGGGAGGAGAGCGCTTGACATCGCTGAATCTTTGGCACTTGTCACACCTTCTAACATAGTCCGAACAATCCTTGTTCATCGTAGGCCAGTAGTAGCCGGCCATGAGTATGTTGGCCGCCAGTGCCCTGCTTCCAATGTGGCTTCCATATGCCCCTTCGTGAACCTCGGCCGTCACATGCTCTGCCTGAGATTCAGTAAGGCATCTTAGCAAAGGTACCGAAAAACATCTCTTGTACAACTGGTCACCGACCATCAGGTACTTGGTCGCGACTCTCCTGATCTTTGATGCTACATTAGGATCCTCTGGCAAGTGGTCATTCTTGAGATATTTGATAATGTCTCCCATCCATGAGCCCATTTCCTCAGCAATGCAATGCACTTTCATCTTGTCTATACTTGGAAGCTGGAGTGTTTCAGGAATGACCGAGTGGTTGTTTCCGAGCTTTTTAGTGCTTGCCAGTTTGGAAAGAACGTTTGCTCTAATATTTTCTTCCCTGGGAACATAATTTAATTCTACTGAATCGAAGAAAGAGGATAAATGTTGTACCTTTTGTAGATACTTTGCAAGTTGAGGGTCCTTTGTTTGAAAGCTCCCTTGAACTTGACCGGTCACCAATTGAGAATCACTTCGGACCAACAGCTTTTTGACCTCCATTTCCCAGGCAAGCTTCATACCTGTAATCAATGCTTCATATTCGGCCTGATTATTGCTTGCCTTAAAAGCAAACCTGAGAGACTGCTCCAAAAGCATGTCGTCCGACCCCTCAAGTTTAATGCCAGCGCCACTACCCCTTATGTTCGAGGACCCATCAACCGACAGGATCCATAAGGTGGCTTCTATGTTGTTTTTCTCACGGTTAGCCTCATCTTCCAAAATAAGTTCCAAAGCGAAGTCGGCTAAGACTTGAGCTTTGATCGACCTTCTAACCTCGTATATGATGTCAAACTCAGAAAACTCAACCGACCAGGACACCATTCTTCCAGCTAAATCGAGCTTCTGGAGTACCTGTTGAATTGGTAAATCGGTTTTCACCAAAATAGAATGACTTTGGAAGTACGACCTTAACTTCCTAGCCGACAAGATTAAATCAAAAGCTGCCTTTTCAATTTTCTGGTACTTAGCCTCTGCACCTCTAAGGATCTTACTCATGAAATGCACCGGATATTGCTCGTTTTTAACTTCTTGTATCAACATCGAACTGCATGCAGTATCTGAGATAGCCAAGTAGAATAACAGAGGCTTCCCCAGGGTCGGAGAAATGAGAACCGGAGGTGTTGTTAGATATTCCTTGAGCTTTGAGAATGCTTCCTCGTATTCATCTGTCCATTCAAATAGTCGGTTCTTGCAGAGAAGTTGGAAAAACGGTTTGTTCTTGTCGGCGGACCAGGACATAAACCTAGAGAGTGCGGCTATTTTCCCGATCAAATTCTGCACTTTTTTTGCATTTGTCGGGCTCTTCATTTCAATGACCGCTCTACACTTGTCCGGTCGGGCTTCGATTCCTCTGCTAGTGAGCATGAATCCCAAGAATTTACCCGACTGTACTCCAAAGTTGCATTTCTCAGGATTTAATCTCAAGTTGTACCTTCGCAACAGGTTAAACACCTTGCGAAGATCCCCTATGTGCTCCTTCTCAGAATTAGATTTTACCACCATGTCGTCCACATAAACTTCGATGAATTTTCCAAGCACATTAGCAAAAATTTTGTCCATCAAAAGCTGATATGTGGCTATAGCATTTTTTAGACTGAATGGCATCACTCGGTAACAATAGTTTGACCGACCGGTCATAAAAGCTGTTTTCTCTTCATCGTTTGGTTGCATATAAATTTGCTTGTATCTCGAGTATGCATCCATGAAGCTTAACAAACAATAGCCAGAAGCACCATCCACTAATCTATCAACATTGGGCAAAGGATAAGGATCTTTTAGGCATACTTTGTTCAAGTCAGTATAATCTGTGCACATCCTCCACTTTTTGTTAGCCTTCTTAACCAAGACCGGGTTAGCAAGCCAGGTTGGATATTTGATTTCCCTAATGAAGCAAGCCTTGAGCAGCTTTTCGGTTTCCTCGGTTATTGCCTTCCTCTTATCCTCTCCCTGTTTTCTCTTTCTCTGAGTGAACGACCTTACTTCCGAACTTATGGTCAACCTGTGGCATATGAAGTTTGGATTGATTCCTGGAATATCATCCAGTGACCAAGAAAATACATCCATGTTCACTGTCAAGAAAGCAATCAGGGCTTCTTGCTGATCAGCCGATAGGGTAGTTTTGATATGGGTCTTTTGGTGAAGTGCTGGGCCAATATGCACTTCTTTCATATCTTTGGCCGGTTGAGCTCTTTCCTTCTCCCTCTTAGCATCAAGATCCCTCATATCTAAATCCAAGTAGTTACAGTTAGGGGTTGACCTTCCAATTGTGTTGGCTGACTTCTTTGCCTTCAAGCTATCAGCATAGCACTTTCGGGCTAACACTTGGTCCCCACGGATGACACCCACTTTCATTCCTCCAAGTGGGTAGTTGACATATAGATGAGGGTAAGACACAACAGCTCCTAAAGCAGTGAAGGCCGGTCGTCCTACAATGACATTGTAGGAAGATATCACGTTAACCACCATATATTTAAGTCATACCGTCTTCGCATTATGTCTGTCTCCGAAAGTGGTCCGAAGGTCAAAGTATCCTCTAACCTCAACTTGCTCTCCGGAGAATCCCACTAAGGTGCCCGGATATTCCCTCATGGTATCTGTCGACAAACCCATCTCCTTGAAACATTCCCAAAACAGAACGTTCGTAGAACTTCCACCATCAACCAACACCCACTTTATCTTACAACCGCTGGTAGTAATAGTTATTACCACTGGGTCGTCTTCATGTGGATGAACTCCTTTGAGATCATTGTTGGTGAAGGTTATTTCTGGGGTATCTTGCTCCGACCATTTACATAAACTACCAGTCATTCACCAGGCCACCGCGTAACGCTTTCGAGACGAACACGAAGTTCCCCCACCTGAGAAACCTCCTAAAATAGTGCTTACGTTGCGGTCGGTCACCCTTCTCATGGTCATTTCGGTCGGTCTTGCGGGCATCACGACCTACGTTTGCCTTCTTGGGCGAGCGACTTCTTTGTCTCTGGGGGATTGCTTGTTTCTATCGGCCTCTTGTGATGCTTTCCCCTTGCCTTTGCCTACATATTTCTTGAGAAGCCCCCTCTATATGAATTGTTCGATCTGCTATTGCAAAGTCCAATAGTCATCTGTGGTGTGTCCGTAGACCTTGTGGAACCTGCAGAAGGCGGTCGGGTCTTGTCCCATGTTGCCGAGGGTTGGTTTTGGGAGCTTTACTAACTTTCTTATAATATTTCATGAAGTATATCCGACTGTCTGACGTTCAATCGGGTAAAGTTATCCGCAGGGCGGTTATCGATCGGACGGTTTCTTCGGTCTGGATGACTGAATCTACCTCTGCAATCAGCGTTCCTGGGGGTTGGGTTACGAGTATCATTTTTGCGAAAGCTCTGTTTCGCTTCCTTGTTATCTCTGGCCTTCTTACCAGTAGTGTTCTCCTCAGCATCGATATGTTTCTCCGCATGCAACTTGATTTCGTCCATAGAACAAGGCTTTTTTTAGCACCAACGCCTCGCTAAAGTTACCGGGTTGTAAACCCTTCATAAACGCAGATACGAAGAACTTCTCATCTGGCTCCTCAACTTGAACGGACGTTTTATTAAAGCTGGATAAGAAACTCTTTAGTGGTTCGTTCGCCCCTTGACGAACATCAAAGAGATCTGACACCTCAACCTGCTTTTTCTTGTTAGCGGAAAACTGAGCCACAAATCTTGTGGCCAAGTCCTCGAAGCTGGTTATCGGCCGACTTGGAAGGACGGTGAACCACTTCAGCGTTCCCGCGAACATCTTGCAACTAACCGCATCGTCTTCGCCACTTATGAACATTTGGGTCTGGAAAGCCGTTACATGGCTTTGAGGGTCTCTAGTACCGTTAAAAGCATCAATAACTGGCTCGCAAAATCGCTGTCAGACGGGTGTGTTCTATATTTCCTCCGAGAAAGGTTGGAAACCGCGAGGAGGAGGTCTCACATGATCGTCCCCTCGAGTGGTATTGCGCAGTGCCTCAAGCTGCTCCTGCAGCTCCCTTTCTCGTGCTTCTACTGCCTGACTACGCAGTAGTTGCTCCTCGTTTCGCCTCTGTTGCTCTTTGTTTTGACGTTGAAGTGTTCGAATGGCTTCCATCATCTCCGCTAACCTAGGGTTTCCTTCGTCCTCCATATCGGAAGAGTCAGAATGCCCATGGCCATTACTTCTCGTTTGCACCATCTTCAAAGTTTCCGAAAGAAAAGCTCTTCGCTCAAGTAGAGACCATCGGAAAAAGCGTTTTCACCGATGGCCCCACGGTGGGAGCCAATGTTCTCGAGTGTGAGTAATGGGAGTACTGCCACCACCAGACTTAGTGTCTCCTAATGGGGAGTACCTTTAGGGTAAAAGTTCAGGCCCTTTTTTATGACCTAGTAATTTCCTTTATATAAGGGTGTCCCCTGTTCACACGGTGTTTTACAGTGCACCCAATCATTCCCTCTCCCAGACCGTTGGAGGAGGATCGTAAATCAGGCAGTAGATTCCTCCAAAGGATTCGTCGGAGTGTACTCGGGTGCGATAGGAGAATACTCCGGTGTGGATGGACTATAATCTCCTATCTCATCCTCATCGCTGGGGATCTGAATAACTTTCGGCCCTTGATGAACCTCCCTGGCAGCTACGGGCCTCCTGGTAAAGGGTTGTCTCTTCTGAAGCATGTGCATATGAAGACCTGGGCCCCAATGGTCAGCACCGACACAGGGATTAGCATACTGGTTCATCAAATCGCGATCCTCATCGCGATAAGGATTGCGAAGACGAGCATCACGTTCCTCATTCCTCACAAAGATAGCTCGATACTCCCTTGCAGTCATTATCGACCTGCTAATAGAGGGACGTAACCTCCTGGAAGCCATGCGAATACGACGCCCCCCACGACCACCGTTTTTATCTAAAGACATCGTCTGTTGTCAATAGTAGTCAATCATAAGCAACTAAACTGAAGTTTAATAGAATGACAACAAAAAGCATAATAGGGAAGCAGCAGTTTAATTACTATTCGTGGAATATAGGAGCTACATTAGAATATATCCAAAGCCACACCAACCCTTTTTGAAAATATTTCCTTTTAAAAAAATTAATAAAAACCAAAGCTTGCTAAGGAATCGGCGAATAACGAGAGAAATTAAAAATGAAAGATAAAAAAGACAAAAACAAAAAAGGACAACACATTTCTATCTGAAAAATATAAATACATTCGGAACCCAGCTAAAGCAAAATAGCTAAACAAAAAAAAAGAAAGAAAATGAAAAAAAAATGAAGCGTTGACGCACCTATGAAAATGGAAGGTTGGTTGGCGAAGAGAGAGCGAAGACGAGAGATTCTTCTTCTTCTTCTTTTTCTATTTTTCAAGCTTTGGTCAGAGGGAACAGAAGAGCATGAGTGAAACCTAAAGAGATTATCAAACAGATTAAAACCAAAAAAAGCTATAAGGTAAAGGAATAAACCTATAAGCAAGGAGAAGGAAACTCAACCAGATCTGTGACAGGGCTACAAAGGAGAACAGCGGCGAGAACCACAAGAAGGAGAACGACGGCAAGAACCACGTGAAGTAAAAGTATTAGAACGACTACGAGAGAGGATGAGAACGACGATAGTACAGCGGCGAGGGAGAGGGCTCGAACGGCGAAGATAAGAAGGAGAGTGCAACGACAAGAGAGAAAGAGAGAACAAGGAGAGTGAAGTAGGGTTGTCTCAGAGAAATACTTTGTGCATATCTGAGAATGAGAGGGAGAAAGTTATTTTAATCAAAAGAAATACTTTTAACACCGGTTCTTGAAATACCCGATGTAATATGTTATGTTTTTAACAGGTTATATACAAACCCGGTGTAAAATGTCTTCAATTTTTAAATCGTAATTCTTTTACACCAGTTAGTTATATAACCGGTGTAAAAGACCTAATTTTTACACCGATTAAACCTAAAACCGATGTAAAAGACCTAATTTTTTTTCGTTTCGCTCACTAGTGTTTCCTAGTTTTCCTTTTTAATTAGGATTACGAGTCTTGTATCCCTATAAGTAGGGATTCATGTTTAGTCTTTTTTGGTATCACATCATGATCAATAATATTATAACAATGTTATGTTCAAAATCCTCATTATATTTCTTCTATTATAATTAAAAAAACCCAAAAAGTGGTATCAGAGCCTTTATCTTGAGGGACCCGTGAGTTGAAAGAAATCATAATGGAAAGAGATACATCATTCACAACAATTACACCACCTGTGTTCGATGGTGAGGAGTATGAAACGTGGTCTGCAAGGATGACAGTTCATCTTGAAGCACCGGATCTTTGGGAGGTTGTAGAAGAAGACTATGAAGTTTTTCAATTACTCGCAAATCTACGATGACTCAGCTGAAGAATCACAAAGAAAAAAAAAGAAGAAAATAGCAAAAGCTAAAGCTTGTCTTTTTCTGCGGTGTCAAAAATAATATTCACAAGAATTATGAATTTGAGGACTGCTAAAGACATTTGGGACTATCTCAAATCAGAATATCAAGTAAAGGCATGCAAGTGCTCAACTTGATTAGAGAATTCGAAATGCAGAGCATGAAGAATACAGAAACAATCAAAGGCTATGCTAACAGGCTGTTGAGCATTGCAAATAATGTACGAATTCTTGCTAAGGATTTTCCCGATGGAAGAATAGTGCAAAAAATTCTTGTCACTGTACCTGAAAAATATGAATCCAAGATATTATCTTTAGAAGAGTCACGAGATCTATCAAATATCTCCTTGAAGAATTAGTAAATGCTTTACAGGCACAATAGCAGAGAAGGACGATGAGACAAGAGGTGACAATACAAGGTGTTTTAATAGCACAAAACTCGGGAGGAAACAACAAAAGAAGGCAATACAAGAAATATGAGCAACAAGAACTTTCCACCTTGTTCGCACTACAAGAAAACAAATCACCCCAACAAAGATGTTGGTGGAGGCCTGATATCAAGTGCTGGAAGTGTGGCAACATGGGGCATGTGGATAGAATATGCAAGACTCAACGACAAGGAGAAGTCAAGGTTGTTGAATATCAACCAGATGAAGAAGAACTGTTTGCTAATTGAGATGTTTATGTGATTCGATGAGATATCCAATAATACAAAATATCTCAACAGATTCTTCTTCTTTTCCTTGTGTTTGATAACGTATCCGTTGGTGAAATATTCTTGTCAGCCGATACTCATTAATTTTTATTATATGAACGTTGCTATTATATATTTTAGATACGAAACTATATATTGGAAGTGATTGTTGGGCAGTGAAGTAGACTTGTTTTTTTAGCTATTTTCAGTTTCGAGTTTTTAGTTTTTCGGGGTGCAGCTTGTTATCATAATTTTTATTCTCTGCAGTTCGGATACCTCGTTCAATCGAGAAGAGCCTGTTAAATGCTGGGGGATTTGCGCATCACGCGGATAAATCCTTGAGTACAATGTGACTTCACACGTCTCAGGCTACCTCACTTGTGTGCTTGTGTTTTAGGTGATCATGACGATTGGTGATCCGTAGAGTTGCTGAACAATATTTTACAACAATCTCAAGGATTTATGCTAAAGCAACAACACGATCCTAATGGAAAGAGATTGGAAGAGATACGAGTACAAAGGTACATTCATACTTCGATTAGTGTAGGGAAATCATCCTTTACTTGGTTAAACATAGAGGCAAGATATATTTCACAACTTTCTTAATGAAGTGCATAAATCTGTTAACGGTGATAGCTTATGAAAAATTGAGGTGAAATACATTTTACAATTGTTCTCATTTCAATGATAGATGCTTGTTCAAATTTTTCAATGTGACTAGACAAATGGTTTTCAACTAGAGTTGTTTGTAATATTTTTTTATTACTGCTATGCATTACTTCTGTATTGGCTTTAAGAAAACCAGTGGACTGAACAAAAAAAAATGCACGAGTTTTGTTACTTGAAAATTTTCATTTATATGCTATTTAAATTTTTTTTTTATGAGAAATTTAGGATTTAACTTGGTTTATAAAAGGTTGCAATCTTGCATGGATGTGCTAGTTAAAAGTTTCGCAAAATTTGTTTTGTATGTGCAATTTTACATACTTAAGTAGTTTTGAGAGCTATATTTAAGTTGTTGGGAACATTCTTAATGAGCAGTTAAAATTTGAGAATTTTTAGATCATGTCTCGTCTCTGAAAAATGATGCAAACTGAAATTAGTGTACTTGTTATGGGTCATGAAACGGCGTCAGTGACAGGGACCAACAGAAAAACATTTTCAAATTTGGGGACTAAAAACTTTCAAAAAAAAAATTTGGGACTAAAAACGAACTTTGCAAATTTTTAGGGGACCAATTTCATATCTAAGCCTAAAAAAAACTACCTTCTTTCCCTAAACACCTTCATCCACACTTATTTCCTTTTCATTCTAAATTTTCTTTCTCTTTCTTCGTTCTCCCCTCTTTGTTCTCATTTTACATTTCAAGCGAAAATGGTTTTCGCAGCTGTGCCGACTATGCCAAAAATACCAAGCAATAATGAAGTTCAAATAATGCATAAAGTGTGATCCGTTATCTAAAAAACATGAAGGTTTTAGATAATATTTGCCTTAATAGCGTTATCTGGAGTAAACATTCAGATAATGTTTGCTCAGGCAAATGTTATCTTAGCCCTCAATTAATTAGACATAAAATAAAAAATAAGGAGCGTTCAGATAACTCGTGATTGGACAAATGTTATATGAAGTTTTTTACTTCAGAAAACATTTTCCCATGCGCACTTTATCTTAATGCTCCTTATTTTTATTTTATTTTAATTAAAAAAAAAGGAATGTTCGAGATAACGTTTACTTGGGAAAATGTTATCTTAATATTTACTCTAGATAATGCTTGCCAAGACAAATGTTATCTGGATGTTTAAAATAGTCAAAGATACATTATGAGTGTTTGTTCCTCTATACTCTTTCTCTGCGAACACTTATTCTTAGAACACTTAGCCCCATTGTGCCATTGTCATTTCACTCTTAGTCACACCGACGCCGACATCATCGGACTATTGTCAGTTTTTTCTCTTCTCTCTTTTCTTTCTATTTGCCCTAACATTTCAGGTTCCTTTTTGTCGTTCTCTCTGGTGTGTTATCTCTTTTAGCACTCCTTGTTTCGGTTTTGGGTTATTGGGTTTAGAGGAAAGAACCAACTTTGGTACCCCTCAAAGGATTTTGTTTGCAGGTAATACATGGTTTATTTGGTTTTTAATATATGTTATACACATTGATGAATTGTTTGATATCTCCAAAGTGTTAAGACATTTGGGTATTCATCTCCCACTATAATAGAGATATTATATTGTCCATTTAACTATAAGCATGAAATTTTCTTGTGTTACATATTCTTTTGTGTGTGTGTTTTTGGGGACTAAATTTAATTTATTTGCTTGCAAAATTAAAGGATTTGATTTGTTATCATATTAGAAGGCCTTCATTGACAAGTAGTTAACTTATGGGTTAAAACCTATTTGTGGTGTGTGAATGATTACATATCTCTCTCTTTGCGCTCCTCTGTTAGTGTTGTAATTATCTTTCAGCTAGAATATGTGGTTTGACATTAATGTTTTTATTACTTCGCAGTTGAACCACAATTAAAACCTATTTGTGGTGTGATTTTTACTCCCATTTTAAGTTCAAAGACATGTGTTTACCTTAGTTTTCCTGTTACGACGAGTTGTGTATTGTGTTAGACATAATATACAAGTAGTTCTTGAATTGTCCAAAGGTGAGCAGTCTAGAATTGTAAATTTGCATTTAGGGTGTTGTTGCTAGTCTTTACTCTTGATCTAATAATTTTTTCGGTTTGTATTTCTCTATTGCTCTTTGGGTATATATATATATATATATATACTTAATTTCAGTGATAATATACGATTAGATTAAGCTGTGTGCTTGGAGAATCGAAGGGAAATGTCTGGGAAATTTTATTAGGTCAAGTATAAGAGTTATATAATAACATAATGCAAAATTGAGAATCCTGGATAAGATATGACTCTTAACCTAACAAGGGGGAAGTAAACATGAAACACATAGTTAGTCATTGCATGTTGACAATAGCCCATCTGAATTGAAGGTACTGTTGCGGCTCAGGCAAGTGCACCTGATCGTAACTTGTAATAATAGTAGAGTATATTTAAGACTCCGAATGTCAAACCCACAGGGAATGAGTGAGTACCAATGTAGTAAAGACTCTATATTATTTAGGCTAACAAAGGTTGTGAATCGAGAATTGCACGGATTAACACTTAAATAAAATAGTAATTCAAACGATGCGCAAGAACAAGTTAAGACTATTATGAAAGGCCTAGGGGAACCGGGTTCACCAATACTTAGCTCCTAAATTTACTAATTAATTATTATGAGTTTGAACTATTTTCTGATTGAAAGTTAATCACTCACTCTAAAATTACTAACACTGTTTGATCATGTAATGTCAATAGTCTTCTTCTTAATAACTATCCAGTTTCATCATGCAAGGCAATTAAAGGATAGATTATTAAGCAATTGTGAGTTTGTTAATCTAATAACAAGGGGAACCGGTATGACGACGGTCCTTAAGCACGTTCTTCGCATCCTCACGAGCTCCGACAGCAAAACGGGATTGGCAAGAAGCTTCAAGGAATCAAAACTCAATGAAATAGCAAGGGATTTGTGAGAAACTCTTAAAAAGAGGGCTGCAAATCAGAAATTCATTAAAAGGTATCTAGAGGAGGCTAAGATTTCCTATTTATAGGCTGGGATGCGAATTAGGTCATCTAGCTTCAAATGCACTGCGTTTTGGGTGAGAATGCGGCCGTCTTGAGATTATACACGGCCGCATTGGACTTTGTCTGTGACAACGCCCGTCTTATGCACTCTGCACTCGGCCGACAATTGTGTCACGGTATGTCTTGTCTTTGGTACGCTCGTGCTGCTCTCCCTCGGGACATCACTCGCGTTCTCTCCACCCTCATTCCCTCACCTTCAGGCGCCGCATACACACATACACAAACCCTCACTTCCTTTCTTCATCCCACGGCTTCCTGATTCTTCGCCTCCACCTCCTAATCTCCTATTCCCTCTCTTCTCCTTATCTCTTATTCACCTTTCCCCTTTTTTGTATCAACCACGGAAATCCTAACCTTGTTAGCTAGGCCGCGACCCTTCCCCTTTTTTTGGGACTCAATCAGTCCCTTCCTTCCTGGAGATTCGGAAAACGAAGATTTGGACTAGGTTTTCTTTCGGTTTCCAAGCTCTCCTCCACGCCTCTTCATGGTGAACGAACGACGAATGAAGATCTGGGCTCCTCCACGCCTCTTCTCCTCGAATCTGGTTTGAAACCAACAAAGGGAAGATCTTGTTTCATCTTTCTGATTTTTTTTAAAAGTTTCGATTTTTTATGTTATTAATTTTTGCTTCCCTTGGATATGTATTTGAAGAAAGAACGAGAAAGCTACAAGATCTGGAACGAGAAAGCAAGGGGCAAAGCGTTCAGGAAGAAAGGATGCAAGTCAGAGGGGGGAGCGTTCAGAAATCTGTGTTTTTCTCTTGGATCTGTATTTTTTGGATCTGTATTCTTGGATCTGTATTCTTCTTGGATCTGTATTTTTCTCTTGGATCTGTATTTTTTGGATCTTTATTCTTGGATGCAAGTCAAACGTAGCTTAGTTTTTATTTTTATTTTTCTTGTATTTGTATTCTTCTCTTGGATCTGTGTTTGGTTTGAATACATCCTGGTTTGAATACCCTTAACTTTGGTTCTCTTATCATATTCATACCTTATTCAATTACGATGGTTCAATCGGTTATGATGTTATTCGTATTTGGAAAGGATCAATCGGAGGACGTAAATCTTTGAAGAAAAAGGGGATAAAACAACGCTTGTTACTAAAAAGCTACTGCTTAAAAAGAAAAAGAAGGAAATAAAGCAGCGCTTCTTATCAAAAATTTGCTTAAAGGTGGAAATAAGTAGCACTTATTCCCTATTTTCAACAACAATAAGCGCTGGTTTTGTAACACATTCAAGAATGTTTGAATAAGTAGCGCTTTAAGATTTGTTTAAGACAAAAAATAACTGATGTTTATTCCCAAATTTGTTGTAGTGCATACTTCGCAATCAGTACATGCCTCCAGAGGCCTTCACCCTCCATCAAAAGCCTCCACCACCACTTTCCTAACAAACTTAGGTTAAACAATCTAAGGTCCTGAACCCAGTCCCCACCACTCACTTTTTCTTATATAGAGTTTATTTCTATACATTATTTTTGTTTCAATTATGTTTATAACATTCCAAATTTTTACTAGTAATTAGTTAGTCATATTTCTACAAAATTAGCTAGTGCAGAATTATCAAAATTATGTTTAAGAAATAATAAACTACAAAATTAAATCATTCTTAAAATAGTGTTCTTTAGCTCTTTAATTTAATATATAAGCGTAGATACTGTGATTTGAAGAGAGAGAAAAAATTCTAATTATTTTTTTTGGTACTGATCATCAACCATACTTTTAATCTATATTTCTATTCTAAGAATTGTTTTCAGTTTGAGTTGATATTCCTTCTATTTTCTTATCTTCAGGTTCTGCTCCTAATGAAACAAAAGGTGTGCTTGAAGAAGAAACAGAAGCATGTGAAAAAAGTGTGGTGAAAAAAGATTCAACAAAAATCAAAATTTAGAGCATTACTTGAAGGCTATCCATCCTGCGATTTTCCCACAGCACCATTTGGGATTTCCAGGTTATCGTAGTAGGACCATCCTTTTTTGTCCTCTTTTGCCTCAACAACCTCACTTCCAATATCATGCTCTCCAAAAATATCCGAACTTGGAATGGAGAGGGCACGTGGAGGAAGCCAACAATGCAGACACCAGTACTGTTTGGTGAGTCAATGGAGGGAGGTAGCTAGCTACTGACTAGAATTTTAGGGGAGCTGTGAAAACAGAAACGGAAAGAGAGAGGGGGGCAAAAGAGGGAAGTTAAGATTTCTCCTTTGTTCCTCTTTTAAGTGTCTGTTTTTAGATATTTTCGCTATTTTTAAAATTTAAGGTAAATCAACTATTATTTCTTTTAACTATTTATTATAGAGAGAAAAATATGTTAAATAAAACAAATAATCAGTTAACGATATCATAGAAAAAGACTAATAATTTTATTAAAAATACAAAAATTATTGATTTAATTGGTTTGGGAACAAAAACCTTAAATGACACCTAAAAAGAGCACAGGTAGTATCTAACAAGGGCAAATCATCAAACAATAGAGAGAAAACAGCCTAAATTAGGATGGAACCCATATCCATTTTAAACACTTTCTTACCTTTTCTCTTGCTTTCCCTACCATTGAAAATAACTTTTTATCTTTAAAGGCACTCCCATTGTTTCTTTGAATGATTATTTATAGAGTAAACAACCATTTTGGCTCCGGAATTTGTGAGGCGCAGTTACTATGGTTTCTGAATGAATTAAAATTACAAAAACATCACCAAATGTGTTTTTCATTAGTCAGTTTGGTCCTTATAGGTGTCTTTTGTTAGTTAGTTTGGTCTTCAAATGTGTCTTCCGTTAGTTAGCTTGGTCCCTGAAATTACTAACATAAAACACACTCGGAGATGTATTTAAAATTTCGACTCATTTAAGGACTATAGTGACAGCGTCTCACTGATTTAGGGACCGAAATGACTATTTACCCCGCATAGCGTTTCCAACGCGCTTCCCATCCCAAGCTGCATGCGTGCCACAACAATATTATTAGGTATAACTAATTAAAGACTAAAGAAAATATAAAAATAAAGGTTCCTCATTATCTTTACTTTTTTAAACATTATAATTTGGTCTCTTATTTATTTTTTTCAAAATGATTATTATCTTACAAAAGTTTTACTAAAAAAGTCTTTTTCCCTTGTTCTTTTTTTTTTATAAATCTTTTCTGTCATTTCTATTACTAACGTCGTTAAATGTGACTGTACGTGTAAGACCCATTCGAAAAAAAAAATAAAGATAAGAGAATATTTCATAGTACAAAATAAAAGATATAGACCACTTTTGAACTTGAACAAAAATAAAGATAAAGAAACAAAAATAAGCTGCAATAACGGATAGAAAGAACCATTTTAGTATAAATTTTGTAAGATAAGGAACCATTTGAGAACAAAAAATACAAAATCTCAAATTAAAACCTAAAATAAAGATAAGAGACCAACGGTATAGTTTAGCCTAAAATAAATTTAGTATGAATTATTATTACTATTATTATAATCAAATTTTTAGTTGGTTATTCGTGTAGATATTGTATTCATGTAAAATTGCTTTGCATTTCCATAATTCCTCAAGACTAATAAAATGTTAATAATGCATTTTTAACACTATTATTAGCTTTATTTTTGCAACAAAAAAAAATCAACATGTCATGTATGTCGGACAGGCCAGATCGATGGTTATGGACTAGGCACTCGAGTGGTATGTTCTCAGTATCATCTGCATATATATGAGTTTCTCTCTGAGTCATCCGCTAGGGTGGTGCATGTATCTGACATACAGGTTGAGATTCTAGGCAAGTTATGGAAGAGTTTGACTCCTTCAAAAGTGATTGCTTTCACTTGGCAGTTACTTTTGGACCGAGTTCCGACTCGGACAAACTTGTTTAGAAGGGATGTGATCAGAGATGTGTCTGCCACTACATGTGTCCTCTGTGGTGGGTACCAGGAGTGTGCGTTACACCCGTTTGGCAGATGTAGTTTTACCTCGACGGTGTGGTATGCGGTTATTAGCTGGTTGGGTTATGATTTCGTGCAGCCTCCGGATCTGTTCTCCTCTTTCTCCTTGTTTACTGACCTTTTTGAGATACATCTCGATATAGGTATGGTTTGGCACTAATCTGACATGCGATTTTGTGGGCGATTTGGGATCTCCGTAATGGTTGTATCTTCTCAAGGAAAGTACCTGATGTGGGGCAGCTGACTGAACGTGTTCAATCATTGTCCTGGAGGTAGTTTTTGTCTAGGTCAAAGTCCTCGTCGTGCTTGTATTATGAGTGGTTCATCAAACCACTAGAGTGCATTGCAAGGTCTTAGTCTTGGTTAGAGGATTGGTTTTCGTTTCTTTATGACTTGATGTGGGCTTTGGGCGCTCTGTTTGTTCCTCCTTGATTGGCTGTATTGGGTTGGGGTACCCCTTGTACCCTCTATTAATTAATAAATATATATATTTGCCATTCAAAAAAAAATACTCTTTCTAATGTGATATCCATTCACACACTTGTATATCAAGAGGCAACTAAGACTCTTATATTTATTTTATTTTTTAATTAAAAAAATTCCACATTATTTTTTATTTTATTTCTGTTTTAACAAATTTTCAAAAAATAAAAAAGCAAAAATTATAAGACATTTTTTTGTAAGTTAAAAGCAAAATAAATTTTTTTTAAAAATCAAACAAAATTATTGAGAATGAAC
Organism: Calophaca sinica; assembly: GCA_037113605.1. Classification (NCBI taxonomy): domain Eukaryota; kingdom Viridiplantae; phylum Streptophyta; class Magnoliopsida; order Fabales; family Fabaceae; genus Calophaca; species Calophaca sinica. The sequence continues at coordinate 132,632 of JBAFXK010000055.1, read as the reverse complement.
CAATGATGAAGTGCACAATTTGTGAAACGAAAACAAAATACAGTCTAAACCCTCGGCGTTCCCTGTTCATGCTCTGACATTATCGGTCTTAGACTCTTCTCTGACAACGGCAAGAAAGCCAAAGGTAAATGAAAGTTTTGATCATGAAGAAGATGACTCGCCGATCGAAGCAATCGAGCCCAATCGATTCTTTGGCTTCGGACGCCAACGAAAAGCGACTCTACGAGGAGAGGACTCGTGAGCTCAAGCGAGAAAACAAAGCGTATTAGGTCAGTTTTTAGTGTTTAGAATTTCATCACCTGTTGTTTGTTTGCGATCTGGATGAGTTCTCATATTTTCATTTCTTACATGTTTACTGAGCTTAACATCTGTGTTTGCATTCGGTTTCATATATTTGGTACCGAAATGTTTTGAATTTTGGAACGAAATACTCAATGTATGGATTTCTGATACCGGAAGTGCTAATTCCAAAATGTTGTAAACCTAATGAAATGATTGTTTTGCTGAGTTTTAACAATTTTTGTACCAATTGAGTCAATTTATGGTAAGAAATTGTTACCTTAGTATATTAATTTAGAGCGCGGTTCTATGAGGAACCGAAATCGTAGATGAGGAAGTTATTCCTTACTTCAGTTGCTGTGTAATTTAGCAGGTGGAGATTGCAGAATTGAGGAAACAACAAGGGAATGATTCTACGGCTTCTAATGATGGAGTTGAAAAGCTTAAAAAGGATTATCTCTAGAAGCTGAACTTACATGAAGAACAGGTAAAAATTAGTTTGCACTCGTTGAGTGAAAATTGTTTTTGTAATGAGACCGTGATGTGTTTCTGTGCAATGCTGTTGCAGGTTGCAGACACTACAAGAAATAGCGGGATTACCGACGGCCAAAAGCCGTCGGTAATCCACAAATACCGTCGGTAATAAAAAAATTCCGACGGATTACCGACGGACATTAGGCCGTCGGTAAACTGCGCGTCGCAAATGCATACCGACGGCTTGAACCCGTCGGTAAATTTCCGACGGTTTTCTCCGACGGTTTTAACCCGTCGGAACTTCCGATGCCATTTCCGACGGCTATAAGCCGTCGTAAGTTCGACGGTTTTTCCGACGGTTTTAACTGTCGGTAATTAGATGACATTTCCGACGGCCATGACCGTCGGTAAATCGAACTTAAATTTTTTTGAAAATTTAATAAATATTTATTTTTATTAAAAATTATTTACTTTTATTAAATTATTTAATTTTAATTTACGTAATCAATTTAATTTATTTATCCATTTAATTAACGATTACTAGTTATCACATTTAATAATTAATTTCTTTACGTATTTAAAAATGTAATGCGATAACATAACTATAAAACAAATTAAAAAAAGAAACGTAACAAATAAATAAAAAATTCGACGAACAAAACGGTAATAAAAATATCCGAAAATATAAAAAATATCAATACAAACATAACTAATAGTCACGATAATCATGATCATGATCACTATCACTATCTACATCATCGACATGATCACCAGTACTATGAGGCGGAGGCGGAGGAGGTGGAGGAGGCGGCTGGCGAGCTAGCAAATGGTACAGGTCCTCCTGCCATTGACACTGAGCCAAAATGGCGGCCGTCCGTGGGCCTCCTCTGCTGGACGGCCGCGATCCGGCTGGCCGCTTTCGGCCGCTAATCGCCGCTGCTTCTGGCCATGGCCCGCCTCGACTCGCTATCTCCCGCTTCATCCGCGGCAAAGACGATCGGCCTTTGGGCGACTCTCAGCGAGAGGCGGCCCCTTTCTTGTAGTTCTTTGGCAAGGTCGCCAAAGACCGTATAAGCGACCCTTCTTCTTGCCGCCAACAACATTCGCCAAACCATCGTGACGGTGGATCCTCTGGGCTCTGAGGCGGGAACATGAGGATGTGCTGAGATCTAACACGAGACATCCTCGCCTCAAACTCCTCTGTCAAACATAAACAAATTAGTCAATTTTTATTGTAATAAAACAATATAAACATTGTTAAAAAACTATTCATTATGTTTTATAATTACAGGTCCGCCTCGATCGCTCATCGACAAACTCACCTAAATTTTCTCTAATATGAGTTGCACGATGGAGCTTGTGCAACTGAACCTCCCTTTTCAACCGCTGAGACTGTAATTATTTAATAAAAAGAGCTTAACTAAATAATAATAATAATAATAATAATAATAATAATAATAATAATAATAATAATAATAATAATAATATAAAACGTACAAGTCGAGCTGCGTGCTGTGCCTGATTGACCGAACCTCCAGTATGCAAGCTCCCACCCTTTTCAGAGGCTCTATTCTTCTTCGCCTTCTCGCCATCGCCTTGAACTCGGGGAGTTCCAGCGCCAGTAGTGGCCGCCAGATCTCATCTCCTATCCAAGTGGGCTGCCCATTGAGGCGGGCATCTCTAAGCATATCAGATAGGCGGTGGGAAGCCTTCATATGGAAGTTCTTCTTGATCTGCTCCTCCTGCTCTTCCTTCCAAGAAACCTCTCTGTATGAATATAATACGTTATTAAAAATAATTGAGATTCATGAAATAAAAATAATACGCAACAAAAAAATAAACAACTTACTCTGAAAGAATTGAACATGTGCCTCAGCTCGACCATCAGCGTCCCCCAGGTGGGCCAATAGTGGTAATTTTGCTCAATTACTTAGTGATAGCCTTCAGCGGTGGCTTTGTGGAAGGAACCTAAACAATAACAACATACCAAACAAGTTAAAAATATATATATGTTAAACTGTAATTTTCGTCCCTTATCCTTTTTTTTTAGTTTTCTTTTAAGTCCATTAAGTTATAAAAGTTACTTCAATTTCGTCCTTTCTTTTTAATTATTCTTTTTGTCTTAGCCTAAATTCCATCTTACCCGTGGCTGTTTGTTTTCTTTTATTTTACTTTTACTGCCACATGTCAGATGGTGATTCGTCCAAGAAAATATGAATAAATAAACAGAAAGAGCGAAATTGATGTGATTTTTGAAGTTTAAGGGACTTAAATGAAAACTAAAAAGATAAGGGACGAAATTGAAAACTAAAAAAGATAAGGGGCAAAAATGTGTATTCAACCTACATACTCACCCTACCACCGGTGGCACGATAGCAACTCGGCCATCATACAAAGATCTGAATATCATCAGCGACCTCCTGCTTCATCCTGCGGCCGCTCAACCTCCTCGTCTGCTTGAACCCCGGCCTGATCAGTGCCTGGCCCACACTATACTCTGATCGGACACATGAGTGCTCGCACCGTCTCAAACACAAAATGAGAGGAAGAAGCGGCAAGTGTCTGCTTTGGAACCCTGGGGTGGGCATCATGTAAATGGGTGTCGATGAGAAGGTCTGCATCTTTGTGTAGGTGCCCAATGTGACGAGGGCTGCGTAGGGGCCGAACTCGCTGGAGCCTGTGTAGGCGTAGATGTATGCGGACGCTGTGTGGATGACAACATCGCATAGCCAGCATCATCAATCCTAATAATGTTCGGCCTCCGACGACGAGGGGGGTCGACAGCGATGCCCTTCCCCTTCCGTTGACCACTACTGGGTGGTCGGGGGGGTCGGAGCCTGAACCTCCTGATGCCATATATGTCTATAGAGCAATTCAATAATACTTGATCATGAAATATTATATTTAAACATAACAATATTAAAAATGAATTCCAAAAAATAAACAAGTTATATGAAAATAACTGACAAAATAAAATATGTTGTTAGACATTAAATTCTCTAATTGTAAAAAGTTAAACAAATTTATTCTGCCCATTCTGCCCACTCTGCTTCGGTATCGTCTTCAGATCTTGATGGTTCTGCCACTTCTTCATTTAATTCCTCATCTCCATTTACATCTTCATATGTGATTGGATCGTCACGTAGTCGAGAAATGGGTTCAACTTCGTTTACTACGTTGACATGAGACATCTCATCCACTTGATAAGCCACTTCTTCCTGTGGATCATCTGCTTCAATGCGACCCCTTGGTTTTGTCTTTATTGCAACACACCAACCTTGTTTGTCCCTTCGAGTTGACGGATAAGGGACATAATACACCTGTCTTACATGTTGTGCTATGATAAACGGATCAAACATTTGGTATCTTCTGCTCATGTATATGTCAACAGTATTATATTTGCGATCCATTCTTGTGCCTCTACTTGACGGATCAAACCAATTACAACAAAATAGCACTATTCTTTTAGTATAGTCTAAAGTATTGTACGCCAGCTCATATATATGTTGAATCACGCCGTAGAAGTCGTCTTCACCTCCCTCTGTGGCACCTTTTACATAAACTCCGCTGTTAAATGTTTTTTTCCCCTCTATTTTTGACTGAGTTTGAAATTTGTAACCGTTTACGAAATACGTGTGCCATTCTTTTACACGTGATTTAGGACCATGAGATAAATTTCTCAAGTGTTCGATTATGGGCGATTCTGACTCGCTATACACCTGCGTATACACATGCACAAGTGATTTAGGGTCCCTTTTTGCAAACAATCTTTTGTATTTTCAAACAACAAATAGTTGAAATAGGACTAAAAATACATACCTGGCTCCTAAACCACGTTGGGAAATATTCATGAATATAGGCAGAAGAGTCTTGTTCGCTTGTGGGCTTAGTTAACAAGAATGCCTTGAACAAGTCATTATCAAACAAATGATCATGAATAGGTGTGGACTAAATAAATTGAAAGAGGTCAAAAGAATACATACGTAAGATATGGTGATACTTCGGCACAGTTGATCAACACGTGAACGTGTGCTGACTTCCAATCTTCTCCTGTTAACCAGGACTTCAGCTCCTTTCCAGCATGACGACCAGGAAGGCAAAACACTGATAAGGCCAGCGGGTGTCTTTCGCTTTCAATTTCTATTTCATTCCTATTATTTGTTGGTGTCAGCATGAAGTTCGTAAAATAATGGGAACAGAAATGAATTGTCTCACGGTGTAAGTAAGTTGCACAAATAGATCCTTCAACCCTGGCCTTATTTTTCACCGACCGTTTTGAGTCACCCATAAATCTACAGAATAACAAGGTTGGTGATCAATATTTCAACATTTAACCCTGGGCAGTGAATAATTATGTTAAAGAATATTTGATTATATTACCTTCGAATGGATACATCCATCTGTATTGAACCGGTCCACCAAGCCTAGCTTCATGTGCAAGATGCACTGGGAGATGTTCCATAGAGTCAAAGAAACCAGGGGGAAATATTCTCTCCAACTTACAAAGAATGACTGGTATGTTCTGCTCCATCTTGATAAGATCATCATCTCTCAATGTTGCAGAACACAAATCTTTAAAAAATTGGCTGAGTTCTGTAAGTGGATTTAAAATATTTGACGGCAGGGAACTAAATGCAATAGGAAGTAAACACTTCATGAATACATGACAATCATGGCTTTTCATCCCAATCATTGTTCCTTTGTTCACATCGGACATCTTGCCAAATTAGAAGAATAACCGCCTGGCATTGAAGTTCTTTTATCCACCGACAGATCGACCTAGCTTCTCAACAGTTAAAGAGTAACAGGCTTTGGGTTTCAGGGTTTTCCCATCCGACCGAGTCGCCAAATGCAAGTCCTTTCGCCTACAGTAAAGCGGTAAGTCCAGTCCAGCCTTATCGTTGTCTTTCGTTCTTCCTCTAATGTTCATCACTGTGAGAAAAACATTGTCAAAAAAGTTCTTCTCAATGTGCATAACATCAAGGTTGTGTCTCAACAAATTATCTTTCCAATACGGCAAATCCCAAAAAATACTTCTTTTAGTCCAATTGTGCCATTGTCCATATCCTTCAAATCGATCCAATTCACCAAAATCTGTGATTTTGGCGGATCCATAACTCGGTAAAAACTGCATTCGGATGTCAACCTCGGGCGGGCCATCTAATTCAACTTCCCCTTCTTGAAGGCGTTCTTATTAGTCTAAATGGATGATCTATTTGGTAAAAACCTGCGATGTGAGTCAAACCAAGAACTCTTCCCCCAAATTTCAAGGTAAAGGCCTTTGTATGCTCCATGCAATGGGACATGCCATCTTACCATGAGTACCCCAACCAGACAACATGCCATATGCGGGGAAGTCATTAATGGTCCACATAAGAGCCCTCATTGTAAAGTTCTTCTTCGTGCAACATCATAAGTCACAACGCCATTCCACAACCTTTTGAGATCGTCGATGAGAGGTTTGTAAGTAGATGTCAATACATTCTGTTGGATTAGTGGACCGTTATAATACAAGTCAAGAACATATAGGGCTTAGACATGCACATATCGGAGGAAGATTGTATGGGGTAACAATAAGCGCCAACAAGAATAAGGTTTCGCCGTTGATTGAACATATGGGGTAAAACCATCGTGAGCATAAGCCAAGTCGTACATTACGTGGATCTGCTGCAAATTCGGGATTCACACGATCAAAGTGCTTCCAAGCTTCACCATCACAAGGATGTCGCAACATACCTGAAGTGCTTTTATTCTCATAGTGCCAAGTCATTTTGTCTGCGATGCGTGTTGACGCAAACATTCTCTGCGACCTTGGAATAATTGGCAAATAAAACATTGCCTTCCGTGGAACTGGTTTTTGTCTACCCTTCCCATTATCGATTATGTGACATATACCTTGGCTCACCACGAATTTGCATTCAACCGGTATTTATCGTTTTACCAAATTCATTGTCGTAATATAACATACACCTCTCACACAACAATCAATCCTTTTAGATTCCAACCCCAATTTGGACACTAAGCTTTTAGCCTCGTAATAACTTTTTGGCAAACCATCTACGATGGGTGACAAGTCCAACATCATCTTCGTTACGAGATCCAAGCACACATCCGTAGCACCACAGTTGGACTTGGGAGCTAAAAGACTCACTCACATTTATAACCTAGAGTCGGCAGACCTTCAAACAACGGCTTATTTGTTTCTAACAAGAGATTATAAAATCTTTGTGCAGTCTCATTTGGAAGTTCATCTGTGTCATCATCTTGTGGCTCCTCGAATGATACGTTGACCCCAAGGCATCACAAACCATATTTTGCATCAATTCAATCTGCTCACCATATCCCGTATCTACGCAATTACTTGAAGCACTGTGCAATTATCGCCAACCCCTAATCCAACCCGAGGTAACTCTTCACCATGTCTAGTCCAAATCGGTAATTAGGCATAAATCCAACTCTCTGCAGGTGCAAAGATGACCTCTCTGGGCTCTTGATCTTTCTGCAATCGCATTTAAGGCACGGACACCTAATCCCTCCATTAATTTGAAATCTTCGTGTGCCATTGCGACTTGAGCAAGTGATCAATCCCATCGCAAAAGATTGTTTCAAACCCCTCTTCCGGATACAACCTATCGTGACATCCAACTACGATTGAAGGAAAAAATTCCATCTTACGCATGTCAAAAAAATGACAATTTCAGAAGACGACATTCTTACAACCGCTCTCTTTCTTTAAATGGTATGACTTATCCCATTCGAGGAAAAACTTTTTCAGAACTTCGTATAATAGTCATTACGTAATTCTCATATCTTATACTTGACAAAATTTGTGACATTTCCCATTGGTCTCTCGAGTACACAAAATGATCGCAGTTAGGAACAAGGCAATCAAGTATGCACCCAGACAACAAAAGGAAATGAATCTAACCCAAATTTCATCAAATATCAAGATCACGAGAATCAAGCAACAACTATTATACAAGTAAAGAAAAAGTTTTTTCCCAAATCGTCCGACTTGGACAATTCAAGGTTCAATATACAATGAACACGTGGTATCTAAAAGAGTACACGCACTCAATAATATATTGAACCTCAAACGGGAAGCTAAGGCTTTTCTCCGATACTAATAACAACAATCAAACATCCATTTCATCAATAATTAAAAAGTAACATGTTGAAAGTTGACATCCTCTTAAAGGATAGAATTAAACAAGCATACCGACGGCAAGGGAAGCATAAATTCTTTTAACAATTTTTGTTTTCATAGTGGTTTGGCTTGGTATATGCCATGCAATTAGAGCTCCTATATGGTCACATCTACCATACATCCTAATCCTTCATTTTCTGTTTCTGCAGTTAAAAAACTAGCCTAGCACCAGAATCTACTACATTAACCAAGGCAGTTGATGGTATCTCTAAACAACATAAAATTGGTTACTTTATTATTTTTTAAAAAAAATAAGATCATCACATAATTAAATTCATCAAATATAGGATTTTAATAGTTTATAATTAGTGTCTGATACGATTAATTTGGGAATCAATTTCCTCGACAGAATTCATGTCTTTGTGTAATAATATGTCTTTCATATGTTAAATTTTTTAGTTTAATAAACGTTGTTTGTATTTACAGTATAGTATATAGTTATAATCTGTAAATATTTTGGAGATTAATATGGTTACTATCTCAATATAAATTGGTTTCTACAAGTATAGCGAGACGTAGCATGAACATAGGATCAGAGATTCACTTACTGAAATTGAGTTTATGTGTTGCTTGCTAAATGAATAATCTACATGCTACCTTACTCTAACATAAAATATACATCAAACAAAATTCCCTCTGTGGAGAGAAGTAAATCGAGTGAATCCTTTTCTCTTTTACTTTTCTTTCAACTTAAAAGAAAAAGTATCGACATATATTATCCAGAAAGAGGGGTTTTGAATCAATTAATGAAGTTCATTTTTCAAAAACATCATTAAAAAAAAATGAAATGGGATTTTTTGAAACATAGGAAAAGGTGATCTATTGAGTCATTTATACGAATCCAAAATATTATGATTATGAAGAACTCAACGGGACCCCTCGAATTCGTCAAAAATATTATCTAGACGCGTGAATAGATTGACCTTAAAACAACAACAATTAATTACGATTGCTATAAAACAAGCTCATATTTTATCTGCGTTACCTTTTCTTATTCCGGTACCTTTTGTTAATAATAAAATTACTTCAATTTAAAAAAAGCGAGTCAACCACTAGAACTACTACTGTTTTTAAAAAAAATATGTTTTTTAAAAAAAAAATAGAGTTACTCTTCAATTGAATTCAATTTTGAATCGAAAATCAATTTCAATGTGGATTGATATCTTGTTCGAAAACTACGACAACTATACATCACTTCAACATAAAACATCTTTTGTTAGCCAAAACACACATCACCTCAAAATTCTCTCTCTGGAGAGAACTATGAAGCAAATCAAATAAATATGTCGGTGTGGGTCAACACCAACCCTTTTTCCACCCAATGAGTCAACCGACATTTCGTTAGAGTGCATACCTAATTCTCGAGAACAAGAGAGTGTCCACGTCCTTCGATGTGAGTGGCAGTCTCGAGCAATGTCGTGGCCTCGAACTAAAAATACAGAAAAACGTAGAAAATTTTAACTAACAAGCTACCAAATAGCAATCAACAAAAATGAGCAGGATGCCAACCAAACAACAATCATGTTATAAAATAATTCCAAATAAACCCCAAGTAAGCTTTTTGGCTTTCACTATTTTTATCAAATCATGAATTCTCAAAAGCTATTTAACCTCCTCATGTAAAACATATAATAGAGCATAATAGAGTGGTGATGGTGGTGGTGGCGGCCTGGTTTCGCGAACAATCGTTGAAACGTTGGAATAATTGGAACTTAGGCTTAAGACAAAAATTAAATAGAAAAGCACAAATGTAAAGACATACATCATATATTATCCTAATACATTTATCCAATTAAAATGTTAAAGCAAGAAATACTAATGTACATAACATGCATAATATAAAATGGAGGCTAGCTAGTAGCGGCTCCTTGAGGGTCCCCAGGACAAAATCGGGCGGTAGAATCCTCAGAAGGAGTCGATGGAGTGTAATGCTACGGTGGGAGAATATTTTGGTGTGGGCGGAGTGTAATCCTCTCCGATTGGAGAATACTCGGTGAGGCTGGAGTGTAATCCTCTCCGATTGGAGAACACTCCGGTGTGGATGGAGTATACTCCAAGATCTCATCGTCATCGCTGGAGACACGAGCGATGTATGTCCCTCGATGAGCATCACCGGTAGCTACAGGCCTCTGGGATCACCATCTTTGGTTCATCAAATCACGATCCTCGGACGATCCTTAGTCACGATGACAAAGCTATTTCGATACTCCTCGCAAACATCATCGGCCTCCTAGAAGGCATAGGAGGATCACGATGGCGAGCATCGCGATCCTCAATCGTCACAAAGCTATTCCGATACTCCCTTGCGGACATCATCGGCCTCCTGGAAGCCCTACCTCGACCACGGTTTCCATCTAAAGACATTGTCTGTTTGTTGTCAACATTGGTCGATCATGAGCATATAAACCGAAAATAATCGAATTACAACAAAGCGAACAAAGGCATAGGTTTGCAGATTTAAGACTTTATTCCAATATTTTTTCAATATTTTTTCAAATCATAATGCTAACCGAAGCGAGGATGCGCTAACTAGAATTGTTTTTTTCCTTCTAATTAGCATGCTTAAGACAAACTTTTAACCTTGGACATAATATAAGTATCCTAAACTTTTAAAACAACTAACAATCCACAAAATCAATAAGAAGCAGAGCAATAGTCAAACAACTAACAATCCACAAAATCAATAATGCCAGAACAACCATCAAACAACTAATAATCTCACGCAGGCTACTCTTGCAAAGCTACTAAAACAAAAATCAAATACCAACAACAGGGAATACAAACAAACCTTAGTTCCCAAAATCACAGAACACAAAATTGGAGGTCAAGCCACAAAGAATACCGTGATGCACCAAAACCTTCAAAATCACGTCAAAAACTTTCAATCGTTCTGAAACATCGAAAAGGAACACAAAATCAATTTGGGATTCGGAAGAAAAACCACGAACAAAGAAGGGCGAGAATAGAGACAGAGAATAGGCGGTGGTGGCAGAGGTGGCGGCAGACCATGGTGGCGTGGAGGTGGCGCGGAAGATCTGTGGAGGTGGTGGCGGCGGACGTGGTCTTTGTGGAGGTGGCGGCGAGATGGTGTTACGTGGAGGTGGCGGCGGATAGAGAGAGAGATGAGAGACAGAGAGAGAGACGCACACGGTGGTGGTGGTGGTGGCGGAGGAAACGGTGGTGGTGGCGACTAAGGCGTGGTGGTGTGCGCGCGGTGGTGGTGGTGGTGGTGGTGAGAACAGTGAGAACGATGGCGAGCAGAGAATAGAGAGAATAGAGTGGTGGTGGTGGTGGCGGCCTGGTGGTGGTGTGGGCGTGGTGGTGGTGGCGGCGTAGTGGTGGGGCGGAGGAAGAGAGGGAAGTGAAAGAGAAGAGGGATGAAGATGGAGGAGAGAATAGTGATGCAGCAGAGAATAGAGAGAATAGAGTGGGGGTGGTGGTGGCGGCGTGGTGGTGGTGTGGGCGTGGTGGTGGTGGCAGCGTGGTGGTGGGGGCGGAGGAAGAGAGGGAAGTGAAAGAGGAGAAGAGGGATGAAGATGGAGGAGAAACGGAAGGCCTGGCTTGTGATTATTATCGCGCGCATTCAAGCGGCCTTTCTGCAAGCGGCCTAGACCGTCGATGGCTGACCGACGTGCAAGCGGGTTTTTATCTTACCGACGGTATAAGGCCGTCGGTATTTGAAAAATAGGCGCGTAAATGAAATATCTTCGGCATTACCGACGGGCATTGACCGTCGGTAAATTTACCGACGGACTTGTTGTTTTACCGATGGGTTGGCCGTCGGAAAATCCAACGTTTAACCGACGGTCCCTGACCGTCGGTATATGCCCGTCGGTAAATCCGAATTTTCTTGTAGTGAGAGTTGAAGAAAAAATTAGCTTCTCAATCCCAATTTTTGACTCAAAGGAAAAGATCAGATGAATCAACTAAACAGTTGCAGTTTGAGATTCAAAATTTGAAGGCTCAAAAGGTGACATTTCTTACCGAGATGGACTCATTTTTTAGTGCTGCTTTAGTTCTTTCTCATTCCTGTTTTGCTTTGGGTATAAACCTTTGTGTTTACATATAGGTTCAACTGCAATGTAAGATCAAGTTAGAGTCTGTGCGATTCAGATTATGCAAGGCCTTACTGGAAAAGAAAGTTCTTCAAGTATATACCCAAGATTCTCTTACGTTTAAGATTTAACCCTCTATTAACCTTCGCTCTATCTCTCTCAATATCTGTCATGATTCGATTACACTTTTCTTGAAGCTAAAACAAAAATGACTCAAATAGTTTTGATTTGTTGTTGCTCTTAGATCTTTTGACCAAGGACTACAGCTCAGATCAGAAACTCACCATTTCCTCCTACAGCAACGCTGGAGTGGTAAGCTCTTTGAATGTCCATCAAGATCTAGTTTGATGCTACATGTGTCAATTGATTTGTTTGCTTTGTAAGGTTGATAATGTCTGTTGTCGATTCCTTTAAAAGCTCCATTAATCGTTATCTCTTATGTTGATTTGTTTTTTAAATGACATTGAATCATGATTGCTTTTGAGAAATATTTAACAACATGAGCTGACATATTTTTACATTGAGCTTGTTTCATATAATATGTTATGCAGTCACCTACTCTGCTAAAATGTTTTTGTATAAAGTTGTTTATTGAGTTGAGCACCTTGAATGGGATTTTTGGTCTTGGTCTAAGTTGAATGTGCACTTGTAGTCTGTCCATGTTCAATTGATTTAGCACATTAATAGTTACTGATAGTTAATATTGTTTCTCTTCCATTTAAATCTCACTTGTTAGTTGTTACTTGTAGCTACCTTGTATGGTTCTTTTCTTTCATGCTAATATACTTTAATTAGTATATTTATTTGAATAAATAAAAACTGACTTTACATTTTTGGAAGCCTCCATTTTGTTTTAGGACTACTGAAGCTGTTGGATTTATGTGTTTTTAATATGTTGTGTTAGCTGAAATTCTGAAATGGATTTCTGGAAATTTTCTGATATTAGTTAATGTTAGCTGAGCTAATTTGGGTGGGGTTGATGATTTTACATGAAGTCTGAACATTTGGCATTGCTCCTTCTTAACTGTGATTTGTTCAAACAAGTGCTTTGTTAAGCCATTCAGGGGTATGGAGGTTGATGTATACTATCAGTTGTGAAATAATCAACATACTTTTGCATGAGGAGTATCAGCTGTATGTTCTACCTCGAATATTCGAATCTAAGAAGATGGAAAAATCTGGGTGCACAAAGCAAAAAGAGGCGGATTTGGAGTGTAATGTTGCTAAGCAAGTTGAGAAAATGATAAGGTTTATTGAGAATTCCTGTTTAATATAATACATTATTATGTATCAGAGAGAACAAGTGTGGCCAAGATAGTCAAATCTTGTTATCTTGTAAAAATGATCATGATATTATTACAATGGAGAGTGATAATCACACAAGGGATTGATTGTAATTTTAAGTATTTTAACTAAGTGTTTTTTTGTTATTTCAGCCCACAGATGCTGCATGTGAGCCTAATTCGCCTTTGGATGTAAGAGGATCGTCTAGTGCTAGCAACGTTTGAAGATATTTAAGTTCTTTTAGTATTAGATTTCTTTTGGAGTTCTATATAAGACTTCCTTTAGGTTTCTTTAGTACTATTTATGGGGTGTATTATCACATTTGATGTTTGAACTACAAATATTTGGAGTACGTTTATGTTACTATGGTTATATTTTGAATGTATTTTTTGAGTGCTATTATAAAATTTATTTCATGTTTTACAATTGCAACAAATTATTTTTTTGTTGGAACAAAGTATTAGAAAATAGATATAATTTGTAACAAAATTATTCAAATGGCAAGATATATAATATAGGGAAGCTAATAATAAAATCACCGATCAACTCAAAAATTTGATTACAAATGAAAATATAGAAAGAGAATTTTAGAACCCATGACTGGCAATTAAAAGAGGTTAAAAACCCCCACAAAATAACTGCATAAAGTTGGAATCAGCGTTGCATTTTGAGGAGGTTATCAACCTCCGCAGTAAAACCGTCGCAAAATAAGCCGCATACCAGTGGTTTCCAAAAACCGCCGCAAATAGATTGCGCCGAACGTAACTAGGGCGGTTTCAGAAACCCCCACAAATCATTTAGCGGAGGTCGAAAACCCCCGCAAATTGATAAAAAAACCGCCACTATTTAGCACATTTTTTGTAGCGTAAATTTAGTATGAATTATTATTACTATTATTATCATCAAATTTTTAGTTGGTTATTCGTGTAGATATTGTATTCATGTAAAATTGCTTTGCATTTCCATAATTCCTCAAGACTAATAAAATGTTAATAATGCATTTTTAACACTATTACTAGCTTTATTTTTGCAACAAAAAAAAATCAACATGTCATCTATGTCGGACAGGCCAGATCGATGGTTATGGACTAGGCACTCGAGTGGTATGTTCTCAGTATCATCTGCATATGAGTTTCTCTCTGAGTCATCCGCTAGGGTGGTGCAGGTATCTGACATACAGGTTGAGATTCTAGGCAAGTTATGGAAGAGTTTGGCTCCTTCAAAAGTGATTGCTTTCTCTTGGAGTTACTTTTGGACCGAGTTCCGACTCGGACAAACTTGTTTAGAAGGGGTGTGATCAGAGATCTGTCTGCCACTACATGTGTCCTCTGTGGTGGGTACCAGGAGTGTGCGTTACACCCGTTTGGCAGATGTAGTTTTACCTCGACGGTGTGGTATGCGGTTATTAGCTGGTTGGGTTATGATTTCGTGCAGCCTCCGGATCTGTTCTCCTCTTTCTCCTTGTTTACTGACCTTTTTGAGATACATCTCGATATAGGTATGGTTTGGCACTGATCTGGCATGCGATTTTGTGGGCGATTTGGGATCTCCGTAATGGTTGTATCTTCTCAGGGAAAGTACCTGATGTGGGGTAGCTGACTCAACGCATTCAATCATTGTCCTGGAGGTGGTTTTTGTCTAGGTCAAAGTCCTCGTCGTGCTTGTATTATGAGTGGTTCACCAAACCACTAGAGTGCATTGCAAGGTCTTAGTCTTGGTTAGAGGATTGGTTTTCTTTTCTTTATGACTTGATGTGGGCTTTGGGCGCTCTGTTTGTTTCTCCTTGATTGGCTGTATTGGGTTGGGGTACCCCTTGTACCCTCTATTAATTAATAAATATACATATTTGCCATTCAAAAAAAAAAAACTCTTTCTAAAGTGATATCCATTCACACACTTGTATATCAAGAGGCAACTAAGACTCTTATATTTATTTTATTTTTTTAATTAAAAAAATTCCACATTATTTTTTATTTTATTTCTGTTTTAATAAATTTTCAAAAAATAAAAAAACAAAAATTATAATACATTTTTTTGTAGGTTAAAAAGAAAAACAAAATAATTTTTTTTAAAAATCAAACAAAATTATTGAGAATGAACCAATGGTGAAGTGTGCTTTGGTTCATGCAAAGAAAAGAAATAAAAAAGGGAAAAAAAATAAGTGATATAGGGAAGAAAGAAAAAAGAAATAGAAATGAAAAGAAAAAAATAAGAGATAAAATAAGTGATATAATGAGAAGAAGAAAATAAAGAGATAAAAAAAGATATGAAAGAAACCTCGTATTACTACAATCGGATAAAAAGATGACATATTTTAAGTTCTTGTTTGGAATCTAATTTGTGGAGGTCGGATTATGATATTTTCTTTATGATGAAAAGGTAGCTGGCTGGGGTTACGATAACCGGGTTCTTGTAAAATGAAATGTAAAAATAAACGTCGAAAAAAAACGGTAAATTAGTAGCTATTATTGAAGAAGAAAACCAAAGCAAAGAAAAAGGTTGCTTACCATAACGCCAAAGCAGAAGCCAGCGATGACCGAGTTCTCGACGGAGAAGGCAGCAAGGTCAATGGTGCTGACGTGGCCGGAGAAGGCCTGAGTGATGGCCCCGAGAAATCTTGGCCGAGGTGAAGATGGCAGGGCCGGCGAGGTACCAGAGCTTCTTGGACTCAACCAAGTACACACTGAAGAAGTCTCCGGCGCCGGTGATCGGAGGAATGTCATCGGAATCTCTGGTAAAAACTGCTGTCTCTGCTGGTCGGGCCCGATCTTGTTCGTTTGCCGGTGCAAGCAGCAGTGGCTGGCTCTCGTTAATGTAGTTCTCCATGAAGTGGGAAACAAGATATACGCAAATATTCTGGAAGAAAAAGTTTTTCTCTCCATGCAAGTAAGCAACTAAGTCATCAATCAAACATATCCTAGAAGACACATGGAGTGTGGTGAGAGCGAGTGGAGAGAGGTGAGAAGAAAGGTGAGAAAACCAGTCTGGGAGGGGTTTAGGAGAACAGATTGGGCAAGAGAGAAGCCATGTGGAAGTGACTCACAGGAGAAACATGGTCAACAAGTCACGATGTTCTACTTCACATCATTTCCAGAGAACCATGGAGCCAAAGAAATGCATGGGATCTTTAAGAAGTATGGGTGGGTTGACGAGGTGTTATTCCGGGCAAGAGAGATAAGATGGGACGTCGCTATGGATTTGTAAGATTCATCAATGTGAAAGATCCAAGGCTGTTCGCTATAGAACTAGACAACATTATAATTAGGAGTCAGAAAATATATGCCAATCTCTCAAGATTTGTACATGAGGATTCAAAAAGGCATGAAAGTACACATGCTGGAGTTAGTCGTGGGGTTGCAAAGGCTAATGATAGACCACTTTTGCCATGGAGGAGAAGGTCACAGGGGACCACGTATGCCAATGTAGTTAAAGGAAGGGATGCACCTATGGGTAAGGGTGGTGTATCTCTGGTTAACAGGAAGCCGATCAATAGGAATGTAAAATGGAGGAAGGTGACGGCCAATATTGAGTTTTAGACTGGGGAACAATTGCTGGGAAAGATGCAAAAGGCTTTTGTTGGGGAAGTGATAAATCCTGGTGCCTCGTACTTGCTTCAACAAGAGTTCCATCGCCAAGGGTTATTTGATGTTAAGGCTACACCTTTGGGTGCCAACCTTGTACTAATGGAAGAGACAGAACCAGGCGGGTTGGCGGAGTTGATGCAGCAAGAAGGTGGTTGGCTGGTTCAATGGGTGAAAGAGATTAGAAGCTGGTCCCCAAGGGAGGTGGATAATGAGAGATTCGCTTGGCTACGATGTTACGGTGTGCCTGCTCATGCTTGGTGTGATGATTTCTTCAAACTAATCATTGTTCCGATCGGTGATTTCATTGGGACAGATACAATTACAAGAGAAAAGAAGTGCTTAGATGTTGCTAGGATCTTGTACAGGACCCGAGTGCATGATCTGGTTAATGAGGTTGTAAGGGTGAAGATAAACGATGATATTTTCTCCATCAAGGTGGTTGAAGATTGGTATGGGAACTTGAATTGGAACGGTGCTGTTAAGATTCAAACATCAACACCAGCAGATTTTGATGATGAAGATGCCAGTGAGGACGTTGAGTTCATTCCAGAAACAATGGAAGATGAGATGTCAGATGAGGAAGACGATGGGTGCCATTCAAGAGTTGTCGGCGCAGTTAATGAGGTGGAAAAAATATTAGCAAAATTGGATGAGAACGAGGTGGGTGTGGCGGTTGAGGAGCTCGAGAGACAGGTGGTGGGAGCTTCACATGATGATGAGTTAGCAATAATCATGAATATAGTGGAGGCTTCCTACTCCCAACAAACATCTGAAGCCGTGAGTGGGTCGGTGGAAGCGTTGCAATTGGGCAATCAAACAATGAAGGTAAATGGGGGGGTGTGCTTAGAAACAATTGATTCTGGTGTTGGGGTGGCCCAGAATGATGGTGTAGGGTGCCATAGAGGGTTAAACTTAAGTGGTCCTAATCAAACTGGGCTGGTTTCATGTTGTGGGCCTGTCGATACTGTGGTGGGAGATGGAGCCCAGGTTGTGGGAGATGGAGCCCAGGTTTCTACGCCTAATGCAGCGCTAAGTAGACCCACTGCTTTGGCCTCTTCAACTAGTTTGGGCCCAACTCTGAGGCTGGAATCCGGGTCTCGCGATGGTATAGATCCAATTATACCTATTGATGGGGTTGTGAGCACAGCTAGGGATTTCACCCAAAATCCGTCTTGCAGCATCGTAGGTGGTGGTTCAGGGAGCTCATGTTCTTCAGGGGGTACGGGTTTCTGCACTGAATCGGTGACTACATCAGATATTGGCTGTTGCAATGTTCTCTTCTGGGCCAGAAAAGACTTGGAGGTCGCTGCCAAGGTGTGGACGCAAGCCACCAACATTGGGATTGTCAGAAGGGAGACAGAGGAGGCATCAATTGGTAGAGTTAGACACAGGGAAACCAGGGATCAGATGGCAAAGGGGCAGAGGGCGTCTAATCAACATGTTAAATGAAGGTACTCATATACAATGTGAGGGGTCTGAGGGATGGTGCAAAAAGAAGGAGAATTCGATCCATCATGGCGAAAGGTAATTTTGATTGCTGTTTATTTCAAGAAACCAAATTGGAATTTGTTGATAATCGTGTTGTACATAACATTTGGGGTGGGTTAGACTGTTGTTGGGAGTTTATCGGTTGGCTTGTCAGGGGGGCTGCTTATAGTTTGGAAGGAGGGTTTGTTCACTGTGAAATTCAGATTTTCTGGGGATGGCTTCTTAGGGTTGTGTGTCTCGATTCCTAGCTCAGATCAAGATCTTTACATAGTTAATGTTTATTCCCCGTGCTGCTTAGCTGGTAAGAGAAAGTTGTGGAGTGACTTGATCATGTCGAAAAGTGGTTTCTCTGCTGGTTTGTGGTGTATTGGAGGTGATTATAATGCAGTGGTTTCGAGAGAGGAGAGGAGGGGTCTTTCAATACAGAATGGGGGTACTGAAATTGTGGAGTTTAATGCTTTCATTAGGGATATGGATGTTGTAGATATCCCTCTGCTTGGGAAGAAGTTCACTTGGTTTAGTAGTGATGGTGTCTCTATGAGCAGATTAGATAGATTGTTGTTATCTGAAGAGCTTATCACTGTTTGGAATGTGGCGGCACAGTGGATAGGAGAACGGGATATTTCAGACCATTGCCCTGTGTGGTTAAAATATGATGTGAAAAACTGGGGGCCTAAACCTTTTCGCTTCAATAATTGCTGGTTGGAGCATAAGGATTTTAGGAAGTTTGCTGCTGAGTCCTGGGACTCGTGTAAAGTTGAAGGTTGGAAAGGATATGTATTGAAGGAAAAACTGAAATTCATGAAGGAGAAATAGAAAGTATGGAATAAGGAGGTGTTTGGAATTTTAGACCTTAACATTGACAAAGTTGTGGGTGATCCACAACAAAGGAAATTACTCACAGCCAAATTTTGGAACGACATTCATGCAAAAGAAAGTTTAATTGCACAGAAATCCAGAATTAAGTGGTTAGCTGAAGGGGATGCAAATACAAGATTTTTTCATGCAAGTTTGCAAGCGAAGAGGAGGAAAAATCAGTTACATGCTTTGAAGGTAGGGGATATGTGGGTGGAAGAGGTTGGTGGTATTAAGGAAGAGGTAAAGAATTATTTTGAGAAGTGTTACGATGAAGAGCGGTTCCAAAGGCCCAGGTTGGATGGTGTTCAGTTTAAGCAGATTTCAGCAGTTGATAATAGTTTCTTGATGGCCCCTTTTGGTGAAGAAGAGATCAGAGAGGTGGTGTGGAGTTGTGACGGTAATAAATGTCCAGGCCCGGATGGTTTTAATTTCAATTTCATTAAGAGTTGTTGGGATATGGTGAAAGATGAAGTTTATGGCTTTGTGAATGAATTCCATGCCAATGCTTCACTTCCTAAGGCCCTAAAGGCTTCATTCATTGCTCTAGTTCCTAAGTCAGAACATCCACAGGAACTTAGGGATTTCAGACCTATCTCTCTCATTGGTTGTCTTTATAAGATCATTGCTAAACTACTTTCTTCTCGGCTGAAACAAGTTCTGGGTAAGGTTATCTCCAAATGTCAATCTGCCTTTCTTCCGAGTAGACAGATACTTGACGGTGTCTTGGTAGTCAATGAGGTGGTTGACTGGGCTAAGAGAAGAAAAGATAAGTGCCTCCTCTTTAAGATCGACTTCGAGAAGGCGTATGACTTGGTGTGTTGGGAGTATTTGGAATATATGATGGCTAGGATGGGCTTCAGTATATTATGGAGAAGGTGGATGAATGCTTGTATTTGCTCTGGCTCTATCTCAGTTCTTGTAAATGGGAGTCCGACGGACGAGTTTGTGATTAAGAGAGGATTAAAACAAGGTGACCCGCTGGCTCCCTTCTTATTTCTCATTGCAGCTGAAGGGTTTGCGGGGTTAGTGAATAATGCAGTTGCTCTCGGCCAATTTAAAGGGTACATGGTGAACCAAGATATATCTTTTCCTGTGCTTCAGTATGCTGATGATACAATCTTACTTGCTGAACCGAGCTGGGAGAATCTGTGGTGTATTAAAGCAATTATCCATGGCTTTGAGTTGGCCTCAGGTCTTCGAGTCAATTTGTTTAAGAGCAATTTATTTGGGATGAATATTGATACAGAGTTTCTGAAGGCCGCTTCAAATTTTATGCATTGTAGTGTGGGTAGATTCCCCTTTAAATTCTTGGGAGTGTTGGTTGGTGCTAATCCTAGACTTGCTTCGACGTGGTCCCCGGTGATTTCCTCCTTTGAAAAAAGATTGGCCTCTTGGAAAGGTAAATTCTTGTCAATTGGAGGTAGAGCTGCTCTGTTGAACTCAGTTCTCTCTAGCATACCTCTTTACTATTTTTCCATTTACAAAGCTCCGAAGAAAGTGTTGAACACCTTGATAAGTATGCAGAGGAAGTTTTTCTGGGGGGGTTGTGTAGATCAGGTGAAGGTTAGCTGGGTTAGTTGGAGAAGGTTTGCCTCCCTAAGCATCTTGGTGGTTTGGGGATAAAAAACTTGGAGCTTTTCAACCACAGTTTACTGTCCAAGTGAAAGTGGCGGTGTCTAAGTGATACTGAAGCGGTTTGGTCTAGGCTGTTGGCCTTTAAATATGGCTATTTAAAAGATGCAGTGTTGGAACCTATCAGGCCGACTAGATTTAACTCTGTGTGGTAGAGGGATCTTATTTCATTACAACCCACTTGGTTTGCTAATGCAGTTAAAATAAAATTGGGTAATGGGAGCCTAACTAGACTATGGAACGATAAGTGGCTTGGTGGTGTGTCACTAAAGGATAGCTTTCCTAGTTATTCTCTATTGCTGAAAACAAGGATGATTTGGTGATGAACTCAGGTGTGTGTGTTGGTGTAAGCCCTAGTGGCCAATCTAGTTTTAGTAGATTATCATTTGTGTCATGACTTTGATTATATATTTGATATATATATGAGGCATTTCATTTATTGTGTTATTTATTTTATAGCATAATAAAGTCCTT
This sequence comes from Calophaca sinica, assembly GCA_037113605.1. NCBI lineage: Eukaryota > Viridiplantae > Streptophyta > Magnoliopsida > Fabales > Fabaceae > Calophaca > Calophaca sinica. The sequence continues at coordinate 111,297 of JBAFXK010000055.1, read as the reverse complement.
AGAATAGACAGTTCGTTTCATGGAACATCAAGTGCGACTTGATCATGAGACCCCATTGAACATATAGAACGTTATTCTTAAAGCATCCGTAGTCGAGTATTATTGTTAATTAGGACGACAATAATGCATAGAGACTATTGTGTGAGTAGACTGATGACCACATCTCATGGGTCATGGATATGCGATATCAAGTCGGCACAGGTATAAATATTAGGAGTAATATTTATATTGGGTGACTCCACTATGAGGACGCTTCATAATAGTTATGCAAGTGTCATAGGCGCTCCTCATAGCGACCATAGTAAAGTAGTCCTTTGACTTGAAGTCATGCGATTCCTACATGTGGAGTTGTAGGCTTTAATGCTATCAGCGTCATCCGTAACAGGATGATCATAAAGATAGTAATTGGGCCTTCAATGAATCATGTTGAGGGGTGCGAGTGATGTAGACAGGATTCGTCCCTCCTACATAACAGGAGTAATGTCTTGGGCCTCTCGATAGAGTGAGACGTGAAATATGCGTGGCCACGCGGAAGTGGGTCAATATATGATATTGGGCCCGCTTGTGATTACACGTCCATTCTGGTATCGAGGAACATATGATTGGACTTAACAAGGATGACACATTTATGCCTCGTGTTCAATTAGGACACATGGACGAAGGGACATCGACTTCACAGTAATCTTGGTCGCGGTAAGGTTAAAATCGGATCACTGATTTTTTCCCGTTAATTGGGTAGCAATGATGCATTGCTAGATGCCGCTCATTGTTTATAATATTGAATATTATTTTAATATTTAATATTATTACCAACTTAATGGGAACCTATAGGGTCACACGATAGAACGGTTTAATCGGAATCAGATTATTTAATTAAATAATGATTTAATTAAATAAGAAGGAAATGGGCTCATATTGTATGAGGCCCATTAGGGTAACATAATGAAAGGAAGGGAGTATATAAGCTTAATGCTCCAACCCTAGTTTAAGCTTCTTAGACCTTTCTGTGCCTCCTTCCTGTTGCCGTCAACTAGCAAGACGCATTCCGAAGCTACCGTTCGTGTGGACTGAGTAGAGACACTATAAGATCGTGGTGTTGGTGATCGATCTCCTCTACGCTAACCATGGGTAAAGGGTTGTTCCCCATGTGCATACGATAACCATGGGTAAAGGGTTTTTCCGCTCAAGAGGATTTTTCTATAATGAAAATTAAAATTATTCCTCTTGAAAACCCAACAGTGTGGTCAGGTAACGATTGGGTGTGGCATTGGAGGTGGAGAAGGAATTTTTTTAGTTTTGAAATTGACGAATTTTTGCAGCTGCAGGCGCTCTTGACTGGAGTCCGTCCAAGCCTTGTTGATCCTGATGGTTGGTTGTGGACACTTAATTCCCCGCAGATCTTTTCTGTAAAGTCTTCATATTGTGATATGTTGTGTACTTCTCACAATGACCAGGTGGACCAAAATGTTGGCAAAGCTCTTAAAGGGCTTTGGAAGAGTGCAATCCCATCTAAAATAAGCGTGTTTGTTTGGAGACTGTTGGCGGGGCGGCTACCTGTTCGGGAACAATTAAATCGGAGGGGAATTATCTCTAACTCCCAGGATTTATGTTGTGTTTTTTTCTCTAACTATACTGAAACTGTGTCTCATTTGTTTTTGAGTTGTCCGTTTGTGCAGGAGGTTTGGTTGAAGGTGTATAGCTGGCTAGGTATTGTGGGTGCCATGCAGAATGAAGTCTTGTTGCATTTCCTACAAGCTGGTGGTGTTGTGAGGAAAAAGAAATGGAAGTATTTGGTGTGGTGTGGTGTGCAACTACCTGGGCCATTTGGTCAATGCGAAACAGGATTATCTTTCAGGGGGAAGCAATTAGTTTTACTACTGTAATGGCACACATTAAGGCACTGTCATGGGGGTGGCTTATGAGTAGAGTAGGTGGGGGTATATCTTTGGTTTATTCAGACTGGTGTTGTAATCCATTAGGATGTTTACAGACGATGGAGTCTTGTTGAGCTCATATGCAGTCTTTGGTCATAAACACTTGTAATCCATGGTTTGGTGTACTCTTTTTCCTCCCTTAGTCTTTTTCCCAAAGGGTTTTGGCTCTGGGAGGTTTTAACGAGACACCTCCTTGTTGTTATGGGTTGGAGTACCCCTTGTACTCCCTTTATAAAAATCTTTTTGCTTATCAAAAAAAAAAAGATATACGCAGTTCTGAGCAGTTATAAAGAAAGTATTGGCGTGAATAAATAATTTGTCCGGATTTTAAAGGTGCTTCTTATTATTATGGAATGGAGATGATGAAGTAAGTAAAATATCCTGACAAAAAAGAAAGTAAAATATAAATTATTTAATAAAAAGATATAACTCTTATTTTGAAATATAAAAGTTAATAAATATTTTAGTAATTAATTAAAAGTATTTAATAAAATATCTTCAATGTTTCTTAACCAAATACTGCCATACTACTTACTTACTTATCAATAAAACTTTAACCAATTTTTTTAAAAAATATATCTAATAATTAAATAACATTTCATTAGTAGTTAATTAATAGTTAATACATTAAAAATAAGACTTACTTTTCATTTATAATTACTACTAGGGTAGCCTTTTTTATGTAAAGGCCATGTTTGGTGAGTGCTATTTTTTTTATAAGCAAAAGAGTGTATTAAAAAGAAAGTACAAAGGATACTCTAACCCAAAATTACAACTCAGTTTACTGCATTACAAAGAGTCCTATTTGCTAAGCTATAACGAATTTGATTAGCGAATATCTCACTAATTTATAAATGTATTTGATAAACGAACTTATATCACTTGCTTACATTGTTTTTTCAAAAGCTATTTGATGTAGTATTTAAACTTATAACTTATATCTTGGTATTTTTGGTTATTTTTACCCTTACTATTTTATCTAAATTTCTATTTTGTCATCTGTTAATTAAAGTATTTAAAAATGAAGATAAAATTTAAAAAATAATTCTCTATTTTTATATGATAAATAATTTAGAATAAATTTGAGTATTAAAAGCGGTAATTATTTCAAAATACAATAACATGTACAAAAATATGTGTTATATAAAAGTGATACAAATCTTTTTATGTATATTTTATATTTGTCAGCAAGTTCAATTCTTAATTTATTAATCACTTCAAATTTAATTGGTTAACATTCTCTACTTTTTAAGTGTTATATTAGTAAATTTCACACATATTAAGGAGAAACTATAAATAAATGAAAGAGTGTAATAATTTTACAAAATTATCCTCATTAACCATTGAGTGTTAACAATTGTCATAAATACATAGTAGAGTATGGCGACTTGGGAGTGATGTGCCCATTATTAATTTGAGGGCAAAACTGAAAAAAAGTAATTAATATTACATTGAAAACCTAACATGACACACTTCTTTTGGGACTAATTTTTTTTACGAATATGACAATTATAATGTGATGAAGGGAGTCGTTTATTCACCACTGTTGCCATATAGGGCCATAACCCCAATGATTTTGTTTGCAGGTATTACATGGTTTATTTGGTTTTTAATATATGTTATGCACATTGATGAATTGTTTGTTATCTCCGAAGTGTTAATACATCTTGGTATTCATCTCCCACTATAATAGGGATATTATATTGTCCATTTTAACTATAAGCATGAATTTTTCTTGTGTTACATATTATTTTGTGTGTGTGTGTTTATGGGGACTAAAATTTAATTTCTTTGCTTGCAAAGTTAAAAATTTGATTTGTTATCATATTAAAAGGCCTTCATTGACAAGTAGCTAACTGATGGGTTAAAACCTATTTGAGGTGTGGAGTACCCAAAAAAAAAAATACCTATTTGAGGTGTGTGACTGATTACATATCTGTCTATCTGCTCTCCTCTATTAGTGTTGTAATTGTCTTTCAGCTAGAATATGTGGTTTGACATTAATGTTTTTTATTACTTCACAGTTGAATCACAATTAAAACCTATTTGTGGTGTGTTTTTTACCCCTATTTTAAGTTCATAAACATGTATTTACCTTAGTTTTCCTGTTCAACGATGAGTTTTGTATTGTGTTAGACATAATATACAAGTAGTTCTTGAATTTTCCAAAGGTAGACAGTCTAGAATTGTAAATTTGCGTTTAGGGTGTTGTTGCGTGTCTCTACTCTTGATCTAATTGTTTTGTCGGTTTGTATTTCTCATTGCTCTTTGGGTATATATATATACTTAATTTGGTGATAATATCGCTTAGATTAAGTTGCGTGCTTGGAAAACCGAAGGGAAATATTTGGTAAATTATTAGGTCAAGTATAAGAGTCATATAATAACATAATGCAAAATTGACAATCCTAGATAAGATACGACTCTCACCCTGTCTAGGGTGAAGTAAACATGAAATACATAGTTAGTCATTGCATGTTTATAATAGCTCATCTGAATTGAAGGTACCTATTAATACTAATTTTTTAGTTATATCAATAACTATGGATCGAAAATATATGTATGTTGATCGAATGTCAAAGGAATATGAGGACAAAGTGAAAAAAATTATTACGTTTGCAGTTGAGCATGCAAAAAACCATAGTAGAATCACTTGCCCTTGCTTGGGTTGTTGTTCTTCAACGGGAATTATTGTGGATTAGTTGTTAGATCATTTAAATTGTAATGAAATTGATCAAAACTACACATGTTGGACAAGATTCATTGAGAGAAAAACAAGTCTACTGATCTGTGGGGGTAATGTTAGATATGAAACAAGTGATCCCGACACAAACACATTTGAGTACGACTGAGTTTAAGAGATACCAAATGCGATTGAAGATGATCTTTAGGATTATCCTGAGATGTTTGAGAGATTGGTAAGTAAGGCAGAGAAACCATTGTATGATGGTTGTGCTAAATTCTCAAGACTGTCATGATGTTAAAGTTATACAATTTGAAAGCGAGCAATATTGGTTGGGCTGATAAGAGCTTCACAAAATTATTAACACTTTCAAAATATATTGTGTCAGAGGGTAATGTTCTTCTTGTTCGGACATAAGGCACTTAAAAAATGTTGCCTTCTATTGGCATGAGCTACGAAAAGATACATGTTTGTCATAAAGATTGCATCTTGTTTTGAAATGAACATGCATTGTTAAACATGTGTCCTAAGTGTAATGCCTCACGGTATAAGAAGAAAGAGTCATCTCTTGTGAAAGTGTTACGAAAATTCCCCTAATTCCAAGATTTAGGTGCATGTATAGTAGCGTTGAAGATGCAAAGTAGTTGACATGACATGAAGCACTAGTACATGAAACGTATAAGAATAAACCATATTATATTGGTTTCTTATATAACAGGTGTAAAATATGAATACGGTGATAATTTTGCAGTTAATACGTGAGTTAGATAATTTACGCGTAACATTTTACATTGGTTTTTTAAATAACCAGTGTAAAATATAAACGTGGTGGTAATTTTGTAATTAACTGGTGATATTTTCTAAACATTTTGCACCGGTTTTTATTAAAAACTGATGTGAAAATATTGTTTTCAACCTTTTTATTCACGGGACAGAGAAAACATTTCACTCTCCCTCTTCTTGTAGAAACCCTTACACTGTCGCTCTCACGACGAAGCACCTCCCCCATTCTTTCACTCTCACGAAGAACCACCACCACCACCTTCCTCCGATAGTCATACTTCCGTTCTCCTTCCCTGGTAAAGCTCCATTTCTCATTTTCGCTCTCCTTCATCTTTCTCTCGTTTTCGTTTGTGTTCTCATTTTGTCGCCGTTTTCATTCTCATTTGCGCAGCTGTTACCGTCGCCACTGTATTCATCTCCTTTACTGTCGTTCTCATTTGACAGGTATGTTATTTCTGGAAAATTCTTATTGCCGGTTTGTTGTTATTGTTGATAAGTCGATGGACTTGCTTCTTGTTTTATTTTATTTTATTTTTTTTGGATTTCAGTTACCAATGTTTCTTGGTTTTGTGATGAACTTGATGATTTTTGCAGTTGATTCCATGTCCTTAAAAAAAAAAAGAAGTACTTTGCATGCATATTTGTTTCCATGTCCTTGGATTTTAGGTTTTATTTACTAAGTTATTTTCTTTGTTTTGATGATACTCCTAGTGATGAAATTGCTCTTTTTTTTCCTGTTTTGATGATTCTCCTAAGTATGAAATTGCTCATTTTTTTTCCTATTTTGACAACAGACAATGTCTTCAAAGGAAAATCGAGGTCATGGGGGCCGTCGTACTTGGATGGCTTCGAGGGGGTCACGTCCGTCTATTAGCAGGCTGATGATGACTGCAAGGGAGTATCGAGCCAGCTTCGTGAGGATTGAGGACTGCAATCGTCGTCTTCGAGATTCTCGCAATGATGAGACCATCCTCGTGTCGGTACTGATTGTTGGGGCCCGGGTTATCGTATGCACATGGTTCAGAGGAGACCACCCTCTCCCAGGAGGCCCGTAACTGCCCGGGAGGTTCTTTAAGGGCCAAACATTGTTCAGATCCCCAGCAATGATGATGAGATCGAATAGTATATTCCATCTACATCGGAGTATTCTCTCATCGCACCCGAGTACAATCCATCGACTCCTTCGGAGGAACCTACTGCCCATTTTGTCCTAGTTGCTTCTCTAGTTGCAATACCCTGACTCCAATTAGGGCATTACTTACTAAATTAACAGAAAACGAGAGTTAACGTAATAAAAATTTTCACGGCACATATCAATAATGAATGAATCCTTTTTGAAAACTAAGACTTTAACTAAACAAATTTTTCCTTGATCACGTCAAGCATTATAAGACAAGGATCATATTAAAAGACATTAATCAAAGCTACAACCAAATCGAATATGATATGGAAAACTCATAACAATTATGACTCCAAACATTCATTTAAATTTATGCGGAACTAAGACGGTATAAAATCAAACTTGACGCTTACACAAAACTAAAAGAAATACAAGACGACTCGTGATCCGATATGAACTCGAAGGGTCTCGCCGTGAAGGCAAAACTGAGCACAACTTCATGCTCTAACTGAACGTGAACACAAGAAGGGGGGGTTGAATTGTGTTGAAAACTTTTCGCAAACTTTAAGTTAAAAACACTTAGAACACATGTTTTTCAAAACAGTTTGTGTATCGGATCTTTGAAATAAACCGGATATTTGGAAGCGGTTTGTGAAAACTTGTTTTTAACGAACAAGATAAAGATAAATAGAAAGCGATAAAGCAAGAGACACAGAGATTTATACTAGTTCACTACCAAATTGGTAGCTACGTCTAGTCCGCCGTTCTGAAGGATTTTCCACTATAATCAACTGATTACAAAACCTTAAGAGTATTCTCTTGTCACAACCTTGACAACACTCTCAACTTCTCAAAACGACTCGGTACATTCGAGCCTTTGAAGTGCGGCCTTAACTAGGCCAAAACAACTTTTACAAGTAAGTTGAATACAAGCGAAATAACTCTCACAGAGAGGATAAAAGATTAAGCTCAATACGTAAATGCTTTCTAAAAGAAAGTGTCGGACGCCGAGTTCAGTTCTTCTTGTAGTCCAGAGACTTGGCACGAAACTTGATTGCTCACGTAAGCGGTGCTTTGAGAGTATTGACTCTTTGTAGTGTATAGCAGCGATGCTTGTTCTCAGTAAGTGAAGCAATATTCTCTTGTAGAGTTTCGGCTGTTTCTTCAATGGATACCATGGGGTATTTATAGGAGTTCTAAAGGATATTACCGTTACAGTAAAAATGGCTCCTTTCCATTTAGTGAGGTGATTTCAACAAAAAGCTGTCTCTTTCTTCCTTTCCAGAGAATATCTCAGTAGTACACATTCTGCGTTTCGTACTACCTTGCTTTTCTACAAATGCTTATGCGATTTTTGTCTTTGGCTAAAGGTGTCACCTTTGATACCTCGTACAACAATTTGAGCGCATAAGATCAAATTCGAAATCCGTTCCAGAAGCTTCTGAGAGGAAGAGCAACTACGTGACCATCACGTGATTTAAAATGAAGTTCAGACGCTCGCTCAGAACAGGAAGGTCGGACGCTCGTAGCAAATGGATAAGCCTTGTGTCACAAAAAGATAATTCCAGACGCTCACGAAGATAGTATACTAGGATGAGCCGGATGCTGACACATGGAGTGTATCATTCTCTTGTGAACTTCTTCCTTCTTGCTTAAGTGGCTTAGAAGTATATGTAATATTAGTATCTGCACACTTCAAGAATTGTTAGAACATAAATTGTTCTCTTGTGAATACTTTGTTATCATCAAAATTAATGAGGGTCTAAACTTCTCAATCGTTTAGGTTCCAACAATCTCCCCCTTTTTGATGATGACAAATATCCAAGGTTGATGAACAATTTTAAGTTTCAAATAAGAGTTTTAAGGGTCTCCCCCTGAGTTCAACAACTTAGATAAGTATAGCAATAAAAGACGCTGAGATCGGATGCTGAAATGATGTTATGAATGATTGATTAGCATGTATATCTATCCTTAGCGTGTTTATCTTAGCGTTCTTCAAGCCTTTCTTTTACTCCCCCTTTTGTCATCAGACAAAAAGAGTGTAAAAACACATCATAGTTAAAAAGCAAAATAGAAGAAAAATTTGAGTAATAAATTCACAATATAATTGTACCAAAAATTAAGTAATATCACTCAGTACCAAAAAATTTAAAACAAAACAAAGTTTAAGGGTTTTGAGGTAGCAGGTTGATTCATTCCATGATGAGTTTCAGCTGCATTTCAAGCTCAGGAACTTTCAAACAAGTTGCCTTCACGGTTTCAAATTCCTCCTTAGGAATTGTAACCATTTCCACTGAAGATGTGGAGGGAGCAGATTCAGCTTCTGGCACACTAGCAACACCTGCAGCTTCTGAATTCATCTTCTTATGGATTTCAAGAACAGTTTGAGACAAATCAGATTTTATCTTCTTCTTATCCTTTGCCCATTGGAAATAATTATCTCCTGGTGGAAACCATTTGATAATAGTTCCAAGTTTTCTTCTTTCAGACTCATATAGGGCTTCATTTCTTTGCTCAACAATATCAGGAAACAGAAGATAATTGAAGATCATTTCTCTGTGTTGAAGAATGTCTCTGGCATACCCATCAAATTGTTCAGCAGCAGCTTCTCCAAACACATTGCCTAAGAAGACACTTAGGGCATCAAAGGAGAAGTTGAGGCCTTCATTTTCAGCAATAAATAGTCTCCTCAAAATTTCTCTGTCATCTTTGTCAATAGTCAGGGGCTCAAAACAAGGCATAATGGCTTTGTCTTTCCAAGACGCAGACCATTGCATCCAGCCAAATCCAATGTAAAAGTGTTTCCAGACTAGATCCCATGGAGCATATAGCTTCACCAAGTTGAGCGGTCTAATCACAGAACACATGAACATATCATCAAAATAAGCAGTTCCAAGATTGGATTCAGGTATCTTCTCGATGATACCAACAATAGGGATTGTTGCCTTTTCTGCATTACAGTAGTTGGAAGATCCAGTTCTCCATTGATGTTTCTTCAGAGCACTCAGATAATACCTTCTGGCATGATCTTCAGAAATTTTCTTTACCGGAAGCTGGGTGAACTCCTTGACCTTGTAGTCTCTGGGAGCTTTCTCATATTCCTTAAGGCCTATCTTATTGAATGGCATTTTGCCAGGTGCAGCTTCCTTTCTTTTTCCAGGAATAGACCAAGGTAACCACCTTTGCCTATCTGGAACAATCTTTATAGAGACAGATGATGGGTCTCTATATTTGCCAATGACTTCAAGCCTTTTCTGCTCATAACAATGAGCCATCATACAGGCTTCAGCTTCTGTGATCCACCTACCACATTCCTCTAATGTAAGAGGTTCATTCTGGAGCAGGAACCTTGGTACATCAACAGAAAAGGGAATATCCCTGCTGTTTGGTTTGGGTCTCAGCCTTCCTTTAAAGGACATCTCAACATTGTCTTTGCCATCCTTGAAGACAGCATTCATTGGAGGGGGTATCTCCAGTCTTGAAACTCCAAAGGTGAAGGTCTTCAAGTGCCATAAAGATGGGTGATTGTAGATAGCGTTATATGACTCATGTCTAACAAATTTTGGTCTAATGTCAAGAGGGACAGGTTTCTTTGGAATTAGGGCAGTAGTTTTTGGTGTCACTACTGTGATATTGTACTTGGGGCGAATGTAGGGTTTGAAAGGATTAAATGGAGGGACTTTGAAAAGGAGGTTAAAATGATGAGAATGAAGTTTGGAAATGTATGAAGTGAGGGAGGTATATGTGGAGGTTTGAGGTGAGGAGATGGTGAGTGTATATGGCGTGTTTGGGTAGGTTGTTTGGGGGCTATGGGAGTGGTTGTGTTTACGGCTTTACGTGCACTGAGTTTGAATGGTTGATGGTCAGGCAAATTGAGATTTAGGTGGAGCAGGAATGGTATCATTAGTTTCAACAACAGATCCAAAATCATTAGTAAAATTCAGTACCTTTGGTTCAAGCTCAGACTGCCTGACCAATCTCTTGACTTGTCTAGGGGCGGTGGAGGCGACGTTGAATTGCCTTCTTACGTGCACCGGACGGTGAAACTTGTTTCTCGCCACGGCTTGCTTCTTTTCCTCGGGACCGACTGATGGGAACGCGGTCCTCATCTTCTGATTTAGTCTTTCTTTTAGGTGCAGAAGCCACCTTCTGCTTCTTGCTTCTTGTCTCCTCTTCTGGAGAATCAGAAATCCTTTTCACACCAGTTACTGAGCTTCTGGTGGTTTTATCAGTAGTAGACTTCTTGCTAAGAGAGGGACAAGATTCTACTCCCTGTTCCTTTTTCACCTTCTTCATCTGTTCACCAGTGATCAATTTCATTCTGACCAAGCTGTTAACTCCAAAGGTGTCAGGAATCACAACACTCTCAGTGCCAAAATACTTCACCTTTTCTTGATCTGGCAAAGCAGTCAGCTTGTTTACAACCAGATTCTTGACCACCATCTCAGTGAGAAGAACACCATAAGGAATGCACTTGTAGGTGTTTTTCTTGTCAGCAACACCTTTCCTCGAATTAACCAGTGCATTAATCAGGTTGTTGTAGATCAATCTTGGCAGGTTTACCTTGTGACCAGCCATGTAGTGCCTCATAATGAACTTCTGTTCATAGTTGACTATGTCACTAGAACCAGCCTTCAACCAGACACTCTTAGTGATTATCTTGTGGAGAACTCTGTAATGACTCTTCAAATGCTTTGCAGTAGGGGTTTCACCAGATTCTTTTAGCTGTTTATAATTCTCAAACAAATCCTCATTGACCTTCTCAAGGCCATGAAATGCATCAGCCTAATCTGTGTAGTAAACGATACCTCACAGGGACAACCAGTGACTTCAGAAATGTTGGTAATGGTAAAAATGAACTTGTAGCCTCTCACAGTTCCTTCAAAGATACCACCTTGGTGTAAACGAGCATTACCCCAAAATTCCTTGATAGCAGTAACTAGAACCTTAACCTATTTCCAAAAGAAGTAGTGTTCCCAACCCATTGCCTTGAAACCACTGTGGAAATCGAAGCCATAGAGTTTGAAGTTCTTTAAATCAATTCGATTTTCCAACAGAACCTTTCCCTCAGCCATGGTGTCGTAAATAGCAGTATACTCAGAGGTTGTTACACCAGACATGATTGCAGTTGAGCGATAGAGAAATGGAGGTTTAGGGTTTCAGAACAGTCACGAAGAGAAGAGAAAAAAAAATGTTTTTCAGACTGAAAACAGAGCGAGTGATTGTGAAGCGAAAAAGAAGGAGTAGTAGGAAGGTTTTGTAATTGGTACAATTACTTTTCAAAAACCTCTTCATTATCCGAGTAATAAAAATAAATTTAAAAAGAAATTAAAATAAAGATACCTCTTTTCATTAAATGCAGTTGCCAAAATAAAGTAAAAGATTTTATTGAAAACGTAAATAATCATGACTCAGATTAGGTGTGATGAGGCGGCTTAAGTTCCACACGAGCTTACCACGTGTGTGTTTGGATGCTCATAGGTGATTCATCGGATCTTGAGTTATGATGCGGTTGGCATATAAAAATGCTTACTCGTATGATGATGATGTCATACGGATGCTCAAATGATATCTTTCATAAGGCGAGATTAATCATTCTTTTATAAGATGGAAATTTAAATTTCTTCTTATAAAATTGAATCTATCTTCAAGGGGTTTTGTAAGAATATTAGCCTTGGTGATCGTGTCTACAAATTTGATTTCAAGTGTCCCTTACGAACATAGTCTCTTATAAAATGATGTTTAATCTCAATGTGCTTTGCTCTAGAATGCAATATAGGATTTTTAGTAAGACAAATGGCAGATGTATTATTACAAAAGATAGGAATGTTACTCTCTTTTATCAAGTAGTCTTCAAGTTGATACTTCAACCACGAAGTTGAGAAGCGCAACTTCTTTCTTGAGATGTATTAAACCTTGTTGATAGTGCAATAGTGCTTTGTCTTTTGCTTGACCAAGACACAAGATTAGCTCCAAGGAACTGGCAGCCTCCACTTGTGCTCTTTCTTTCAATTCGGTCTCCAGCAAAGTCAGCATCACAGAAACCTACTAATTTATAATCTTTTGATTTCTTATAAAGCAAACCAAGATTAGCAGTTCCTTGCAAATATCTGAATATTCTTTTAACAGCACTCAGGTGTGATTCTCTAGGATCTGATTGAAATCTAGCACACAGACCGAACATAATGTCAGTCTTGAAGCCGTAAGATAAAGTAGAGATCCAATCATACCTCTGTACATTTTCTGATCTACCTTCTTACCAATTTCATCTTTACTAAGAGTGCAGGTAGGATGCATAGGTGTACACATAGGCTTGCAATCCAGCATCTTGAATTTCTTCAATAATTCTTTGATATATTTGCTTTGATGTATATAGATACCATCACTGCATTGCTTGATTTGTATTCCAAGGAAAAACTTTAATTCTCCCATCATGCTCATCTCAAATTCAGCCTGCATAAGCTTAGAAAATTCTTTGCAAAGGCTTTCATTAGTGGCTCCAAAAATGATATCATCAACATAGATTTGAACAAGTATGAAATACTTGTTAGAAGATTTCTGAAAAGAGTAGTGTCAACTAAACCTCTTGTAAATCCATTTTCCATTAAAAAGGAACTTAGTCTATCATACCATGCTCTGGGAGCTTGCTTAAGACCATATAGAGCCTTTTTAAGTTTAAAAAACATGTTTTGGAAATTTAATATCTTCAAAACCAGGAGGTTGTTTAACATAAACTTCCTCAGTTATAAAACCATTTAGAAAAGCACTTTTCACATCCATTAGATATAGAGTTATCTCATGATGTGCTGCAAATGAAAGTAAAATGCGAATATCTTCTAGTCTTGCAACAGGTGCAAAAGTTTCAGTGAAATCAATACCTTCTTCTTGTGAGTAACCTTGAGCAACTAACCTTGCTTTATTTCTCACTACTTTACCATCTTCATCAAGCTTATTTCTAAATACCCATTTAGTACCAATAGCTTGCTTATCTTCTGGTAGAGTGACTAGCTTTCACACATCATTTCTTTGGAACTGATTTAGCTCATCTTGCATTGCTAGAATCCACCTTTCATCTTCCAATGCTTGATCAATCGTCTTAGGTTCCATTTCAGAGAGAAGTGCAAAATCAGCATGCTCCTTGAAAGAGGATCTGGTTCGTACTTTATCACCAGGTTCTCCTATGATTTGATCTTTTGGATGATTGGTTTTGTACTTCCAGCTTTTTCTTGCTTGACCTACGCTGAGTAGAATTCTTCGTCTTGTCCCCACCGGATGATGAAGATGCACGTTCACCGTCTGACTTGTCACCGAGGTTTAATTACGAAAATAACTCATCTAGCTCGACATAGCGATGTCAGGCTTCTTATCATCAAACTTGACATGAATGGACTCTTCAATTTATCAAAGTTTCTTTGTTGTATATTCTAAAAGCTTTAGATCTTTGAGTATCCCAAAAGATTCTTTTGTCGACCTTGGAATCAAACTTACCAAGTCGATCTTTAGTATTCAAAATATAACAAATACAACCAAAAGGATAAAAGTAAGAAATGTTTGGTTTTCTACCTTTCTACAATTCATAAGGAGTCTTATTCAAAATAGGTCTTATATAAATTCTATTTTGAATATAACAAGCTGTGTTTACTGCTTCTGCCCAAAAATGTTTCGCAATATCGCCTTCATTGATCATGGTCTGGCCATTTCCTGCAGGGACCTATTTTTTCTTTCTACACCACCATTTTGTTGAGGTGTTCTAGGAGAGGAGAAATTGTGGGAGATGCCATTTTCTTCACAAAATTTTTGAAAGTTTTCATTTTCAAATTCTCCCCCATGATCACTTATAATAGAAGAAATACAAATGCCTTTTTCATTTTGAACTGATTTGCAGAATACAGTAAATACCTTAAAAGACTCATCCTTGTGGGCAAGGAATTTAACCCATGTCCATCTAGTAAAATCATCAACAATGACTAATCCATATTTCTTTCCAGCTAAAGAGGCTGTCCTTGTGGGACCAAAAAGATCAAGATGTAAAAGTTCAAGTGGTCTAGAGGTTGAAACAACATTTTTTAAATGAAAAGAAGTTTTAACTTGTTTTCCTCTTTGACAAGCCCCACACAGGTATCGATTGGAACTTAAGATTTGGTAAGCCTCTAACAAGATTGTGCTTGTTTAATTTTGAGATTAACCTCAAATTGGCATGACCCAATCTTTTGTGCCAACTCCATTGCTCATCTTCAGACATAAGACACTTGACATCTTGTTTTGCAAGTTCGGAAAGATCAACTTTATAAATGTTTTGTTTCCTCTTTGCCAGAAAGAATATAGATCCATCATTTTTGCTTTTCTTGAACATCCATTTTCTCAGAAGACAACATTATAACCATTGTCACATAATTGACTTATGCTCAATAGATTATGTTTCACTCTTCAACATATAAAACATTATCAATAGAAGGAAGAGAGCCTTTACCTATGCGACCAATTCCAACTATTTTACCTTCTGGTTTCCTCCTAAACCAACGAATCCGACTTCTCTAGGTCTTAGTTCTTGGAACATATGCTTTTCTCCCGTCATGTGACGCGAGCATCCTTGTCTAAGTACCAAGATAGGTGTATTGACTTTGTTGCTAAGCAAGTCTGCAACATAGACTATTTTATCTTTAGGTACCCATATCTTTTTGGGTCCTTTCTTGTTAGTTCTTGAAGGATACTTGTCCTTCTTAGTTGTAAACACAAGACACATTTTTCAAATGACCAGATTTATTGCAGTAAGTACAATGCAAGCATTCACTATGATCATTGGTGTCATCAGATGCTGAATCATTTTCTAAAGGAGGTTTATCTAATATATAACCAAGACCATGAGTTGTCGTTTTACTGACACCCCAAATCATAGAAGCTTGCTTGCTTCGAGTTACACTTTCTGCAAGAAACTTTTGAAATGCATGTTCATGTTCATTTGATTTGCAGTTAGGATTGCCTGTAACTACAGAGCTTTTAATTTGAGAGCTCTCAGCTTCTGGTTGCTTGTTAGCTTCCAGACGCTGGTTATCCACCAAACGCTGATTTTCAATTTTCAGCTTCTGGTTCTCTTCATTGAGTACAGAGTTTTCATTGTATAAAGAATGAAAATCTTGTGATAGTTTTGAAAATTTCTTTTTCAAATTCTTATACTCAATAGAGAGAGTGGCAGAGTCCTTTAACAGATCATTAAATGCAAGTTGAAGTTCAAAATAAGAATCATATATTATTACCTCTTCAACTTCTTCTTCTGAATCAAGATCAGTGTTTGCCATGACGGCAATGTGAGCTTCTTCTTCTTTATCTTCCTCAGAGGAGGATAAGTCAAGATCTTCCCATGTTGCCATGAGACCTTCTTTTTCTTAAAGGAGCTTCTAGTGGACTTTTCCTTAAGATTAGGACACTCGGACTTGAAATGTCCAGGCTTCTTACATTCATAGCAAATGACTTGGGCTTTGTCCTTGTCTTTGCTTTCCTTCTTGTCCTTTGTATCTTTCTTCTGAAACCTCCTTCTGAAGTTTCTCTTCTTCCACATTCTCTGGATCTTCTTAGATATGAACGCTAGCTCATCGTCTGATCCATCATAATCTCGTTCTGAAGCTTCATCATCTGATTCTTTTTCTTCAGCCTGAAAAGCTTTAGAAGTACTAGGTTTATGTTGATTAACTTTTAAAGCAATAGACTTACTCTTCTTGGTAGGTTCTTCTTCATTTAGCTCAAGTTCATGAGCTTTCAAAGAACTCATAAGATCTTCAAGCCGAAGGACATTTAGATCTTTTGCTTCTTGAATAGCAGTGACTTTGGGTCTCCATTGCTTAGTCAAACTTCTCAAGATCTTTCTCACATGGTCAGGTGTAGTATAACTTTTTCCAAGGGCCTGCAACCCATGAACAAGTGTTTGGAACCTTCCAAACATAGTTTCAATGTTTTCTCCATCTTCCATTTTGAATAGCTCATACTGGCGAACCATCATGCTAGCCTTTGTTTCTCTTACTTGGGCAGAACCCTCATAAGACAAAACAAGAGAATCCCAGATTTCTTTGGCAGTATCAAACTTACCACATTTATCATATTCTCTTTCTGTCATAGCACAGATGAGGATAAATCTAGCCTTCTGATTGGTTTGATATCTCTTTTTCTGATTATCAGTCCAGTTTTCCCTAGGTATTGCAACACCAAGAGCATCAGTGGGAGACATGTATCCACTTTCAACTATATCCCACAAATCAAGATTTTGTGTCTCAAAGAATGCTTTTATCTTATCTTTCCAGTAATCAAATTTTTCTCCATTGAATAGAGGAGGACGGTTCATATGACCACCTTCAGCAGACATGTTCACAGTAGGATCTTTACTCTTAACACTGTTAAGTGTTGGAACCTAAACGATTGAGATGTTTAGACCCTCATTAATTTTGATGATAACAAAATATTCACAAGAGAACAATTTATGTTCTAACATTTTTTGAAGTGTGCAGATACTAATAATATCTATTTTCTAAGCCACTCAAGCAAGAAGAAAGTAATTCTCAAGAGAAGGATTCATTCTATTTGTCAGCATCCGGCTCATCCTAGTGAGCGTCTGGAAATTTCTCTTTATACACTATGCTTATCAAATTGCTACAAGCGTCCGAACTTCCAACCTTGAACGAGCGTCCGAACTTCCAACTCGAGCGGCGGCCTGAACCTCACTTAAAATCACGTGTTAGTCACGTTGTCGCTCTACCTCTCTAAGTCTTTGGAGCGGATCTCAAAATTGATCTTGAGCGCTAAAATCGGTGTACGAGATATCAAAGTTGAAATCTTTAACTACAAGACAAAAATCGTCATACAAGAAAAAGCGGTAACATGGATCTTTGGGACATTCTCTGCAAAGCAAGATAGAGACGATTTTTGAATTATCTCTAGTCAAGGGTTAGGAGCCATTTTTTACTCTAACGGTCATATCCTTGGATCTCCTATATATACCTCATGGTATCCATTGAAGAAAAGTAGAGAAAGAACATTCTGTGAAAAAGCTTGCTAAAATTCTCACGAGAACATACATCGCTTCGTGAGCAATCAAGTCTACGGACCATCAATCAATTCAGCGTCCGACCCTTTCTAAGAAAGTTTTTCTTTAGTTGAGCTTAATCTTTTATCCTCTCTGGTGAGAGTTATTTTCAATCGTATTTCAACTCACTTGTATAAGTTTGTTTTGGCCTAGTTTAGTTTTGTATCCTCAAAGGCTCGATTGCATCGAGTCGTTTTGAGAAGTTGAGAGTATTGTCAAGTTGTGATGAGAATACTCTTGAGGAAATTGTAATCAGTCGATTATAGTGGAAAATCCTTCAGAACGAAGGGACTAGACGTAGCTACCAGGTTGGTAGTGAACTAGTATAAATTTCGTGTCTCCCGCTTATCGCTTTCTATTCATTTCTATCTTGTTGAGTTAAAAACAAGTTTTCTAAACCGATTTTCAACTTCCGGTTTATTTTCATCGTCCGATTAACAAACAGGTTTTGAGAAACTTTTATTCTAAGTGTTTTTAACATTAAGTTTGCGAAAAGTTTTGAACACAATTCAACCCCTTCTTGTGTTCACGTTCGGTTGGGTACCAGAGCTCGGCCTCTTGGTTGAGCACTTAATGATGTCAAGAGAAAAGATTCTATATTGTGAACATGTCTATCAAGGTGGTCATATGAACCGGCCCTCCTCTATTCAATGGAGAAAAATTTGATTCTTTGGAAAGATAAGATGAAAGCATTCATTGAGGCACAAAATCTTGATTTGTAGGATATAATTGAAGGCGGAAACATTTCTCCGCTAATGCCCTTGGTGTTGCAATACCTAGGGAAAATTGGTCCGATGATCGAGAAGATGAGATATCAAACAAACCAGAAGGCTAGATTTATTCTCATCCGTGCTATGACAGAAAGAGAATATGACAAATGTGGCAAGTTTGATCTCGCCAAAGAAATCGGGATTCTCTTGTTTTGTCTTATGAAGGCTCTGCCTAAGTAAGAGAAACAAAAGCTAGCATGATGGTTCGCCAGTATGAACTATTTAAAATGGAAGATGGAGAGAACATTGAAACTATGTTTGGAAGGTTCCAAACACTAGTTCATGGGTTGCAGGCCCTTGGAAAAAGCTATACTACACCTGATCATGTTAGAAAGATCTTAAGAAGCTTGACTAAGCAGTGGAGACCCAAAGTCACTGCTATTCAAGAAGCAAAAGATCTAAATGTTCTTCGACTTGAAGATCTTATAAGTTCGTTGAAAGCTCATGAACTTGAGCTAAATGAAGAAGAACCTACCAAGAAGAGTAAGTCTATTGCTCTAAAAGTCAATCATCATAAACCTAGTACTTCAAAAGCCTTGCAGGCTGAAGAAGAAGAATCAGACGATGAAGCATCAGAAGGAGATTCTGATGAATCAGATGATGAGCTAGCGTTCATATCTAAGAAGATCCAGAAAATGTGGAAGAAAAGAAACTTCAGAAGGAAGTTTCAGAAGAAAGATTCAAAGGACAAGAAGGAGAGCAAAGACAAAGCCCAAGTCATTTGCTATGAATGTAAGAAGCCTGGACATTTCAAATCCGAGTGTCCTAATCTTAAAGAGAAGTCCACAAGAAGCTCCTTCAAGAAAAAGAAGAAAGGTCTCATGGCAACATGGGAAGATCTTGACTTATCCTCCTCTGAGGAAGATAAAGAAGAAGCTCACATTGCTCTCATGGCAGACACGGACATTGAGTCAGAAGAAGATGTTGAAGAGGTAATAGTATATGACTCCTACTCTGAACTTCAACTTACTTTTGATGATCTTCTTAAGGACTCTGCCACTCTCTCTACTGAGTACAAGAATTTGAAAAAGAAATTTTTAAAACTATCACAAGATTTTCATTCTTTACGCAATAAAACTCTGTACTCATTAAAGAGAACCGTGGTTTAAATCGAAAATCAGCGCCTGGTGGATAACGATGTCCTGAAGCTAGCAAGCAACCGTAAGCCGAGAGCTCTCAAGCTAAAAGTTCTGTAGTTACAAGCAATCCTATTTGCAAATCAAATGACTACGAACAAGCATTTCAAAAGTTTCTTGCAGAGAGTGTAACTCGAAGCAAGCAAGCTTCAATGATCTGGGGTGTTAGTAAAACGACAACTCATGGTCTTGGCTATATACCAGATGAAACCCTTTTGGAAAATAATTCAACATCTGATAAATCCCATAGCCATAATAAATGCTTACATTGTACTTACTGTAATAAATCTGGTCATTTGAAAAGAGCATGTAATGTTTTTAAAACTAAGAAGGATAAGCCTCCTTCTAGAACTAACAAGAAAGGACCCAAAAAGATATGGGTACCTAAAGATAAAATAATCTATGTTGCAGACATGCTTAGCAACAAAGTCAACACACCAGTCCAAGAACTAAGACCTAGAGAAGCTGGATTCGTTGGTTTCGGAGGAAACCAGAAAGGTAAAATAGTTGGAATTGGTCGGATAGGTAAAGGCTCTCTTCCTTCTATTGATAATGTTTTATATGTTGAAGGACTGAAACATAATCTATTGAGCATAAGCCAATTATGTGACAATGGTTATGAAGTCATATTTACAGAAACTGGATGTTTAGTAAAGAGCAAAAATGATGGATCAATATTCTTTACAAAGAAAGAGGAAACAAAATGTTTATAAAGTTGATCTTTCTGAACTTGAAAAACAAGATGTCAAGTGTCTTATGTCTGTTGAAGATGAGCAATGGATTTGGCACAAAAGATTAGGTCATGCCAACTTGAGGTTAATCTCAAAGTTAAACAAGCACAATCTTGTTAAAGGCTTACCAAATCTTAAGTACAAATCTGATGCCCTTTGTGAAGCTTGTCAAAAGGGAAAACAAGTTAAAACCTCTTTTCATTTAAAAAATGTTGTTTCAACTTGTAGACCACTTGAACTTTTACATCTTGATCTTTTTGGTCCCACAAGGACAGCCTCTTTAGTCGGAAAGAAATACGGTTTAGTCATTGTTGATGATTTTACTAGATGGACATGGGTTAAATTCCTTACCCACAAGGATGAGTCTTATAAGGTATTTACTGTCTTCTGCAAATCAGTTCAAAATGAAAAAGGCATTTGCATTTCCTCTATTAGAAGTGATCATGGGGGAGAATTTGAAAATGAGAACTTTCAAAAATTTTGTGAAGAAAATGGCATCTCCCACAATTTCTCCTCTCCTAGAACACCTCAACAAAATTGTGTTGTAGAAAGGAAAAATAGGTCCCTCCAGGAAATGGCTAGAACCATGATCAATGAAGCTGATATTGCGAAACATCTTTGGGCAGAAGCAGTAAACACAGCTTGTTATATTCAAAATAGAATTTATATAAGACCTATCTTGAATAAGACTCCTTATGAACTGTGGAAAGGAAGAAAACCAAACATTTCTTACTTTCATTCTTTTGGTTGTATTTGTTATATCTTGAATACTAAAGATCAGCTTGGTAAGTTTGATTCCAAAGCTGACAAAGGAATCTTTTTGGGATATTCTGAAAGATCTAAAACTTTTAGAATATACAACAAAGAAACTTTGACAGTTGAAGAGTCCATTCATGTCAAGTTTGATGATAAGAAGCCTGACACTGCAATGTCAGAGCTAGATGAGTTATTTCTGATTTAAACCTAGGTGAAAAGCCAGACGGTGAAAATACATCTTCATCATCCCAGGTGGTGAAAAGACGAAGAATTCTACAAGCGAAGTCAAGCAAGAAAAAGTCGGAAGTACAAGACCAATCATCCAAAAGATCAAATCTTAGGAGAACCTGGTGATAAAGTACGAACCAGATCCTCTTCAAGGAGCATGCCGACTTCGCACTTCTCTCTCGAGATGGAACCTAAGACGATTGATCAAGCCTTGGAAGATGAAGGGTGGATTCTAGCCATGCAAGATGAGTTAAATCAGCCCAAAGGAATGATGTCCGGAAGCTAGTTACTCTGCCAGGAAGATAAGCAAGCTATTGGCACTAAATGGGTATTTAGAAATAAGCTTGACGAAGGCGGTAAGGTTGTGAGAAATAAAGCAAGGTTAGTTGCTCAAGGCTACTCACAAGAAGAAGGTATTGATTTCACTGAAACTTTTGCACTGCAAGATTAGAAGCAATTCGCATTTTACTTTCTTTTGCAAAGACATCATGAGATAACTTTATATCAAATGGATGTGAAAAGTGCTTTTTAAATGGTTTTATAACTCAAGAAGTTTATGTCAAACAACCTCCTGGTTTTGAAGATATTGAATTTCTGAACATGTTTTTAAACTTAAAAAGGCACTATATGGTCTTAAGCAAGCTCCCAGAGCATGGTATGATAGACTAAGTTCCTTTTTAATGGAAAATGGATTTACTAGAGGTTTAGTTTACACAACTCTTTTCAGAAACCTCAAACAAGCATTTCATACTTGTCCAAATATATGTTGATGATATTATTTTGGAGCTACTAATGAAAGCCTTTGCAAAGAATTTTCTAAGCTTATGCGGCTGAATTTGAGATGAGCATGATGGGAGAATTGAAGTTCTTCCTTGGAATACAAATCAAGCAATGCAATGATGGTATTTATATTCATCAAAGCAAATACATCAAAGAATTATTGAAGAAATTCAAGATGCTTTGGATTGCAAGCCGATGAGCACGCCTATGCATCCTACTGCTCTCTCAAGAAAGATGAAATTGGTAAGAAGGTAGATCGAAGCTATCTGAGGTATGATTGGATCTTTACTTTATCTTACGGCTTCAAGACCTGATATTATGTTCGGTCTGCTTGCGTGTGCTAGGTTTCAATCGGATCCTAGAGAATCACACATAAGTCTTTGTAAAAGAATATTTAGATATTTACAAGGAACTACTAATCTTGGTTTGCTTTATAAGAAATCAAAAGATTACCAATTAGTAGGTTTCGTGATCTTGACTTTCCGGAGATCGAATTGAAAGAAAAAGCACAAGTGGAGGCTGCGAATTCCTTGGAGCTAATCTTGTGTCTTGGTCAAGCAAAAGGCAAAGTACAATAGCACTCTCAACGGCGGAAAGTGAATACATCTCGTGAAGAAGTTGCGCTTCTCAACTACGTGGATGAAGTATCAACTTGAAGACTACTTGATAAACGAGAGTAACATTCCTATCTTACGTGATAATACATCCGCCATATGTCGACTAAAAATCCAATATTGCATTCTAGAGCAAAGCACATTGAGATTAAGCATCATTTTATAAGAGACTATGTCTCGAAGGATATTTTAGAAATAAAATTTGTAGACAGCGATCATCGGTGGTGACATATTTACAAAACCCTTGTCAAGATAGATTCAATTTTATAAGAAGGAATTTAAACTTTCATCTTATAAAAGAATGATTAATCTCGGCGTCGACAATAAGCTATATTTGACATCGATATGGCGTAAGCATGTATGTGCATCACGCATCTTATTTGTCATACGCATCATAACTCATCATCCGGTAAGTCGATTGCGTGCGTCCGAGCACACCCACACGTGTCACACGTGTTCGGACTCAAGCGTCTCATCATACCTCTTGAGTCATGATTATTTACGTTCTTCGATAAAATTTTCTACTTTTATTTTGAGTCCGCATTTAATGAAAAGCGAATTTTTATTTTCTTTTCCTTTTGATTTAAATTTCATGTGGAAATACGTAGCGGTTTTGAAAATGTCTTTGTACTCTGTCTATATCCTTCCCACTACTCCACTTCTTTCGCTCCACTCTCATTTTTACGCTAAAGGCGTGCTCGTTCTCTTTCCTCTCTCTCTCTCTGTGTGCTTAAACCTAAAACCTTCATCGCCTCCATTTCTCAATTGCACTCATGGTGGAGTATCAACTACGAATATACACTATCTATAACACCATGTCTCAAGGAAAAGTCTTGATGGAAAATCGAGTCGATTTGGAAAGCTTCAAACTTTACGGCCGACTTCTTCAAAGGATTCAAGGCAATGGTGGGAATAGTATTTCTTACGGAACCGGTTGAGGTTACGGTGACGGCGATTAAAGAATTCCGGGAAATGTTACGGCTACACAGAGGTGGTATCATTGAAGGAACAGTGAAAGGATTCAAGTTTGTCCTTACCATCAAAAACATTTACGAGTTCTTGGGTGTCCGTGTGAAGGCATCGTCTTCTATTCGTAATGGTGGACGCATTCCATGGGATTGAGAAGGTCAACAACGATCTGTTTGAAAACTACCGGTGAAAGAATGCGGTGTAACACCTCTTGCCAAGAATCTGAAAAGTCATTTCGAGTTCTTCATAAGATTATCACCAAGAGCGTCTGTTAAAGGTCGGCTCTAGTGATATTGTCAACTACGAGCGAAATTCATCCCGAGACACTTCATGGCGGGCAACAAGGTGAACTGCCAAGGTTAATCTACAATAACGATCAATGCTCTTGTCAACTCAAGAAAAGGTGTCACGACAAGAAGAACACCTACAAGTTCATTCCGTATGGTGTCTTGCTCACCAAAATGATGGACAAGAATCGGTCATAAACAGTGACACTTTACGAGGATCAAGTAAAGGCAAAGTATTTTGGTCCGATAACATTGTGATTCTGACACTTTTGAGTCAGCGACCTAGTAAGAATGAAATTGATCGGGTCCATGATGAAGAAAGTGAAAGTTGAGCAACAGGAAGAGGAAGCGGAAAGACAACCACCAAGCTCAAAGCCTGGTGAGAAAAGATACGCCGAGTCTCCTTCGAGAGAGACCAGGAAGAACAAAGCGAAGGTGGCTCCTGCCTCTTTGTTGAGGAACCAGAAGATGAGGACCTCGTTCCCATCGGTCGGAGTTACGAGGAAGAGGAGCAAACCGGAAGGCGAGAAGCCAGCCTCAAAGATCCTGACTCTGAAGAAGGACATTGACATCGCCTCCAAAGATACGCCCCAGACGAAGCTCAAAAGATCGGCCAGGCAATCAACCTGAACCTAAGGTCTTGAATTCTCTGATGAGTCCGTATCTGTTGTTGCATCTGCTGATTCTATTCGTGCTCGCCAATATCTATTGCACCTCCACCACAACCTTAAACCCATACACGTAAAAACCTCCATTGTCCTTAAGCGACCTACCCAACCATCATCCACTTCACTCTATCTTAACCTACCACAAATTTTCCCAAACACTTCACTCACCACATACATTTCCAAACTTCATTCTCACCCTTTCAACCTCCTTTTCAAAACACCTCCCAGTAATCCATTCAAAGCCTACAAAGTCACCAAAGCTACTCCTACCTTACTTTCCCTCACCATTAAACCAGTAAGTCGCTAAAAAGAAAAATATCTCATACAAACCACGGTTTGTAAAGTATGAGGTATACAACAGCATCTATAACCGTCCCTCAACCTGGCATCTAAAAACCTTCACTTCTGGAGCTGCCAGATTGGAGATTGCCAATCCTATAAGTGCAACCCTCAAGGATGGAGATGACCTCGTCCAAATGTCCTTCAAAGGAAGGTTGAGACCAGCTTCAGGAAGCAGGGTAATTCCCTTCTCTGTCGATCTTCCTCTATCCCTTCCTCAGTCTGAACCACTCACATTGGAAGAATATGGAAGGTGGATTACAGATGATGAAGCTGCCTTCATGCGACATTGCCTTGGCGAGAAAAAGACTTGAAGTTATAAGGCAATATCAAGACCCATCATCTGTCTCTATCAAGATAGTCTGGGATAGACAAAGGTGGCTACCTTGGTCTATTCTGGGAAAAGGAAAGAACTTCGCTCGGAAGCAACCTTTCAGCAGGATCGGGCTGAAGGAGTATGAGGCAGCACCTACAAGGTACAATCTTAAGGAATTTCCTCAGCTTCCGATTGCAAAGAGATCTGAGGATCACGCCAGAAGGTACTACTTGGCTTCTACGAAGAAAGATGAGCAGAGAACTAGCTCCTCTAATCACAGATCTTTGAAAGGCAACCATTCCTCTTTGTTGGGAAGATCGGCAAGGTTACCGACATCAACCTAGGGCTGTATACTTTGATGATATGTTCGGATGCTCGTGAATCGCACTTAGGCGCATGAAGATCAATAACCAATGGGCTGCTGTGACCAAACTCTTCGATATTGGGTTTACGTGGAGTCAATGGTCTGAATCTTGGAAAGCCAAAGCCTTATTACCACGACTCGACCCCTTTGTGCTAGAAGATTATGACAGGGGAAATCTAAGAAGGATGTACCTGGCTGAAAATGAAGCTCGTTCCGTCACCCGGTGAAGCGTTGAGTGTCTTCATCGAGAAATATTTGGGAGAAGACGCTGGAAATAAGTTTGACTCCTACACCGCCGATGTTTTTCTTCACAGGAAACCATCTTCATGAATTTGCTATACCACGAAGATGTGAAGCGTCGGTGGGAGATTCGAGACAGTCTGAGCTAAGAAGACTCGGAAACTTCATCAAATGGGTTATACCAAATGATGGATTCTTCTTAAGAGCTCAAAAGAAGAAGGATTTGAGGCTGAGTTGTCCAACCTGGTGCTAGCGAGCATCGAAGCTGAAGTCTGCATCTGCGGAAGCTAGACCTTCTACTTCCACTTACTGCGATTGAGATGGTCACCATTCCAAGCGGAATTTGAAGAAATGAAGGCTACAAACTTAAAGGTTACTCGGTGGAAAGCGCCTGAAGCTTCTCTACTTAACGTCTCAATATCCCACCTCCACCTCTTCAAAACCCTTGAAATATTTTTTTTGTGTGATATAAAATAAATTTTATTTGGTTGATATATATATATATATATAACTGTTTTTGATCTTATTATCTGTCTCTTATTCAAATTTTTCTAAGTAGTATTTTGACTATGATGTGTTTTTACACTCTTTTTGTCTGATGACAAAAGGGGGAGTAAAAGAAAAGGTATGATGAACACGAAAGAAAGGTATAATGAACACGTGAGAATCTGATTATCCACCATCCGATTATCCACCGTTCGATGGATACAATAGAACTAAAGTATCATGCATAGCACTTCATACATAGCATCTGTATGCGCTAATATTATTTGATCTAGTGCTCTTATATTGTTTAATAAATTTTATTTGGTACAATGAAATATACCTTGATTAAATCAATCTATTTGGTATCCGATCTCACTGTATTAAATATCTGCTCTGATACATTTACGAATCTTTCGTAATCACTTAAATGAATTTGTTTATCGACAATAACCTTAAAACCTGAATTGTTCTTATATATCTAAAACTGTTAAATTCAGGGGGAGACCCTTAATGTCTTTGTGAAAATAAATTGTTCATCAACCTTAGATATTTGTCATCATCAAAAAGGGGGAGATTGTTGGAACCTAAACGATTGAGATGTTTAGACCCTCATTAATTTTGATGATAACAAAATATTCACAAGAGAACAATTTATGTTCTAACATTTTTTTGAAGTGTCTGAGATACTAATAATATCTATTTTCTAAGCCACTCAAGCAAGAAGAAAGTAATTCTCAAGAGAAGGATTCATTCTATTTGTCAGCATCCGGCTCATCCTAGTGAGCGTCTGGAAATTTCTCTTTATACACTATGCTTATCAAATTGCTACAAGCGACCGGACTTCCAACCTTGAGCAGCGTCCAGAACTTCCAACTCGAGCGGCGTCTGAACCTCACTTAAAATCACGTGTTAGTCACGTTCTTTGCTCTACCTCTCAGAAGTCTTTGGAACGGATCTCAAAATTGATCTTGAGCGCTAAAATCGGTGTACGAGATATCAAAGTTGAAATCTTTAACTACAAGACAAAAATCGTACAGACAAGAAAAACGGTAACATGGACTGCTGGGACATTCTCTGCAAAGCAAGATAGAGACAGCATTTTTTGAATTATCTCTAGTCAACGGTTAGGAGCCATTTTTTACTCTAACGGTCATATCCTTGGATCTCCTATATATACCTCATGGTATCCATTGAAGAAAAAGAGAGAAAGAACATTCTGTGAAAAAGCTTGCTAAAATTCTGCTGAGAACATACACTGCTTCTGTGAGCAATCAAGTCTCTGGACTCTTCACCGAATTGCGTCAGGCCCTTTCTAAGAAAGTTTTCTTTAGTTGAGCTTAATCTTTTATCCTCTCTGTGAGAGTTATTTTCAATCGTATTTCAACTCACTTGTATAAGTTTGTTTTGGCCTAGTTTAGAATTTGTATCCTCAAAGGCTCATTGTCTTGAGTCGTTTTGAGAAGTTGAGAGTATTGTCAAGTTGTGACAGTGAGAATACTCTTGAGGAAATTATGTCAGTCGATTATAGTGGAAAATCCTTGAGGAGCAGAAGGGACTAGGCGTAGCTACCAGGTTGGTAGTGAACTAGTATAAATTCTGTGTCTCACCTTTCTTTGCTTTCTATTCATTTCTATCTTGTTGAGTTAAAACAAGTTTCACAAACTGATTTTCAGCTTAGGTTTATTTTCATCGTCCGATTAACAAACAGTTTTTGAGAAACTTTTATTCTAAGTGTTTTTAACATTAAGTTTGCGAAAAGTTTTGAACACAATTCAACCCCCCCTTCTTGTGTTCACGTTCATTAAGTGCTCAACCAAGAGGCCGAGCTCTGATACCAACTGAACGTGAACACAAGAAAGGGGGTTGAATTGTGTTGAAAACTTTTCACAAACTTTAAGTTAAAAACACTTAGAACACAGGTTTTTCAAAGCAGGTATCTGGACAATGGAAATAAACCTGACAGCTGAAAAGCGATTAGAAAACTTGTTTTTAGCAGAACAAGATAAAGATAAATAGAAAGCAAGGTAAAGCAAGAGACACAGAGATTTATACTAGTTCACTACCAAACCGGTAGCTACGTCTAGTCCCTTCGTTCTGAAGGATTTTCCACTATAATCAACTGATTACAAAACCTTAAAAGTATTCTCTTTGTCAACCTTGACAATACTCTCAACTTCTCAAAACGACTCAGTACATTCGAGCCTTTGAGGGTACAGCCTTAACTAGGCCAAAACAACTTTTACAAGTAAGTTGAATACAAGCAGAAATAACTCTCACAGAGAGGATAAAAGATTAAGCTCAATACAGAAATGCTTTCTAAAAGAAAGTGTCGGACGATGAGTTTAGTTCTTGTAGTCCAGAGACTTGGCACGAAACTTGATTGCTCACAGAAGCAGTGCTTTCAGAGTATTGACTCTTTGCAGTGTATAGCAACAGTGCTTGTTCTCAGTAAGTGAAGCAATATTCTCTTGTAGAGTTTCGGCTGTTTCTTCAATGGATACCATGGGGTATTTATAGGAGTTCTAAAGGATATTACCGTTACAGTAAAAATGGCTCCTTTCCATTTAGTGAGGTGATTTCAACAAAAAGCTGTCTCTTTCTTCCTTTCCAGAGAATATCTCAGTAGTACACATTACCGTTTTCGTACTACCTTGCTTTTCACAAATGCTTGTACGATTTTTGTCTTTAGCTAAAGGTGTCACCTTTGATACCTTATACAACAATTTGAGTGCATAAGATCAAATTCGAAATCCGTTCCAGAAGCTTCTGAGAGGAAGAGCAACTACGTGACCATCACGTGATTTAAAATGAAGTTCAGACGCTCGCTCAGAACAGGAAGGTCGGACGCTCGTAGCAAATGGATAAGCCTTGTGTCACAAAAAGATAATTCCAGACGCTCACGAAGACAGTATACTAGGATGAGCCGGATGCTGACACATGGAGTGTATCCTTCTCTTGTGAACTTCTTCCTTCTTGCTTAAGTGGCTTAGAAGTATATGTAATATTAGTATCTGCACACTTCAAGAATTGTTAGAACATAAATTGTTCTCTTGTGAATACTTTGTTATCATCAAAATTAATGAGGGTCTAAACTTCTCAATCGTTTAGGTTCCAACACTAACTGCTTCATTACACTTGTACCTGAAAACAACACCCCAAAACATAGTGAGCTATAAAACCATAGACTTAACATAAAAATCATTTACCGTTGTTTCCAGCCATACGTGGTGTGCGACGTATGGAAAACTCCTCTCCTCATAACATACTAGTTAGATAGACATACTTGAGGCGTTTAAGCCAAAACATTTTACTTACACAAAAATAGGCACATCTGTGAGGACATGAGCATAAAAACATATAGGTTCTTTATAACTCGCGACATTCAATACAATGAATGTGCTTAAATGCAATGCAACTTAACTAAGAACATGAAGTTCTTCCTTACTTTGTGCTTAACACATCTTAACTATTCCCTTAATGGTTAACTTGGAGACTAACCGGGAATCTATGTTGTCGGATTTGGTCGTATGCCTTAGATCATTGAGCCCGCTCAACATAGCTAACGGTATGGTGGTTAGACGTCTTTAACCTTCAAGTGGCATCCCACGAGACTAACCATGCCGAACTCTCCTCTTATGAGGAATCTTGGTGTCTTTTAAGACTCTTAAACTTGACTTATGTATTATCAATGCATGAATATAATGAAATGATGATGCCATTCAATCATTTAATTATCAAACATTCTCCAAAGATATCCATAAGAAAATCTAGGAGATTAACTTAACATATATTTGAGCAACTCACATTCACATCATGCATCTTTAAGAAATTATAAGATAAGGACCCCATAATTCATAATCCATCATCAGCAATCATAAACTTAAACATTTCTAATCTTATCTATTTCTCATGCTTCCTTTTCAACATTCTAATCGTGAATCAATCATCCCAAGTGAAATCCCGTGGAACTCACATTTAGGGAAAACATCATATTATTCTAAAACATACTTTACTTATTCAAAGACATTGGCTACAAG
The DNA here is from genome assembly GCA_037113605.1 of Calophaca sinica. Classification (NCBI taxonomy): domain Eukaryota; kingdom Viridiplantae; phylum Streptophyta; class Magnoliopsida; order Fabales; family Fabaceae; genus Calophaca; species Calophaca sinica. The sequence goes on along the minus strand of JBAFXK010000055.1, from coordinate 80,985 downwards.
GTCGGAGAATTTAATTTAACATGCATTTGAAACCCTTAGCTTTCAAGACATGCATACTCACTTATACATACAATCAAGACAAATAGAAATTCATAGGAAACTTATCATCACATTTGAGGTATAGTCCCTCATGAACCAAAAACCCAATCCCATTGAAGCTCTCTGGAGCAACAAAGGTTCAAACATCAAACATACAATTTGTGGGGGTTGGGGGCAGCCATCCAACCTCTTTTTAACCAAACCCACTTAACTATCACTACTTCTACTCAATAGACATTCAAACTTAGGAATTGAAAATAAACCCTAGCACACCCTAAGAGAGGTTTTGAGTTGGGAAAATCTATGTTACCTCGTTCCCAAGTGCTTTGGGATGAAAACCCCCAAATCCTAGGGCTTGGCTTGCTCTCAACCTCCATGGAAGCTTGAATCAAGCTACAACTTCATTTCATTTTCTTCAATCTTCCATCTTTCTCCTCTTGGTCGAGCTCCTTCTCTTCTCTCCTTTCCCTTCTTCTTCTTCCTCACGTTCTTCTTTTCTTCTTCCTCTAGGGTTCCTCCAAATCCTCCATTGAAGCTCAATCTCAACTCTCTAACTCTCATTCAAGCTAGTAATAGATGAAATATAGCAAGAATTCCTCAATCCCACTCAAGATTGTGAAACTCTAGTGTTTATCCCCTTTTTCTCTTCTCCCCCTCCCCCTCGCTCTCTCTCTTTCCCTCTCTCTCCAATTTCGCGTTCTGCTGAAATTTCAGCGTTTTTAAGCATTTTACAGTGTGTGAATCGATTCACATTTAAGTGGTGAATCGATTCATGCAGTAAAGAAAACAGCAGCACGTCTGGTGAATCGAATTGGTGAATCGATTCACAGCTTCCCAATTCGATTCACAAAATCACCAGAATGGCCTGGGAGCTCTTTGTGAATCGATTCAGGCTTGAGTGAATCCATTCACTCACTGCTAAAAGTAGAAAAACTGAATTCCTAACATCAAATCTTGGAATCTCAACTTAAACCTTCTTCAATTGATTCCTTGCTCCATACTTCCAATCACTTGACAACCAAATTCAGCTCAAAATCAATAATCTTCACATTAAAGCTTTATGTAATCATATTTACTTAATTTGAATCCAAATTAAGCTTAAACACAATCACACGAATTCTTACCACTTATACTCAACTAAGCTTAGGGAATTTGGGGTGCTACACTAGTACTGGCCAAAACTAGCGTCAAGATGGACACTCCTCATCGTTGTTGGCATTTGCGTCACTTCCCTCTACTGATTCTTCAACTTCAGCATGTTGCCGTTTAGGAGACGGAACATTCCCAAGGCTTAATGATTCTTCTTCACATAATGCAGGAATGCTAGTGTTGATGCATTAGTTGAAAAGATACAAAGAAGAGGAAGCTGATACATTTTGTCCACCAGATGGTGGTAGAAACAATGAGTTCTTCTCTGGATTCTATGAGTTCTTCATCGCTGAAGAAATTTGTCCCTAGGATGATGAGAAAACCAAGGAGTTATCCTCTTGACACCATCATAGAATCCAGAGAAGAACTCATTGTTTCCGCCATCATCTAGTGGACAAAATGCATCAAATTGCTCTTCATTATATCTTTTCAACTAATGCATCAACCCTAGAATTCCTGCATTAATATGTGAAGAAGAATCATGAAGCCTTGGGAAGGTTCCGTCTCCTAAACGGCAACATGTTGAAGTTGAAGAATCAGTAGAGGGAATTGACGCAAACGACATTGTTAACCCGTTTGTACATCAATCTTTCTTTGTTTTGAAAAGTTTAGTAATAATATAGATATGTCATTGCTTTTTTATTTGTGTGTAAAATTGACTGCTAAATTAAATTATTGTTTGAATTTTGGGCAAATTTGGTGCCAATATATTCTGCTGCCAATTCTTGTCAAATTTGGTGCCTATTTTAATTGTCATTTATAGTGCATATGTACTGTTATGGACAAACAAAGCAATATTATAAAAAAATTAATTTTCACACCTGTTATTCTGAAAATTGGTGTAAAACACATACGTTTTACACCGGTTATCAAAACAAACTGGCATTTAAATTAAGTATTTTACACCGGTTTTATCATATAACTGGTGTAAAAGACCTATTTTCTACGCCGGGTAAAAAACCGGTGTAAAAAACCCAACATACTACACTGGGACTATCTACAGTGGTACTAAAACCGGTGTAAAATGTTGATTTTAACCAGTGTTAAAACACTTTTCTGCACTAGTAAAGATGAAAGGTTATAGACGGAAAGCTGTGACACCCTGGAGATTCTCCTTAGTGGAAGAGAATTGATCACTATTACCCTGATTTTAGATTAGAAGCAAGAAACCCATACCTCACATTGTCTACTGATGACGGAATAAATATGCATAGTATATAAAGAACTCCCCAGTACTTGACCAGTGATTATGATAATTTATAATCTACCTTCACGTCTATGCATAAAGCAGAAGTTCATATGTTGTCTATGTTAATATCAGGTCTTAAACAACCAGTAAATGATATAGACTTGTACTTTGCCCCTCTGATTCAAGACTAGAAGCATATATGGGAGTCAGGTGTTGAGCTATACGGTGGGTGCATAAAAGAAAGTTTCATGTTGATAGCAATATTGTTCAGCACGATTAATGTTTTTCGGCATACAATAATCTATCAGGATCTAGTATCGAAGGACAATGTGCATACCCTATATGCGAGGAGAGTACACATTGGATGTAGTTAGTACATGGTAAGAAAAATGTCTTTCTTAGTCATCATAGATTTTTACTTCAAAACATTATTATTGGGAGTGGAGAAAACCTTTAATGGGAGATTTGAAGAAGGCAGATCTCTGTAGCCATTGATGGGTGATTAGGTATTTGAAAAGATGGATGATCGAATTAGTAATTTTGATACACCATTTGTAGGGGATCTGATCACAAGCGATGGAAAAAAAATTCATTTTTCTTTGAATTACCGTATTAGAAGTAATTGTAGGTAAGACATTTCCTTGATGTGATGTATATAACCAGTATGGGCATAAGAAAAAAATTGGGTTTAATACACTACAAGAAAACACGCGGATACAGATGACCTGTTACCGACGGCCTATGCTCATTGCAAAATACGCGCCTTTTCTGACGGCTTTAGCCTCGGTAATTTTACCGACGATGGAGGCCATCGATATTCCCATACCAAGTCCGACCTTTCGTTCCCGCCGTTGGATTCACTTCCAATTTTCAAATACCGACGGCCGTGCCCATCGGTAAGCGTTTGCAATTTCCGATGGCGCTACCCGTCGGTACACATACAGACGGCGGTGCCCGTCGGTAATGATGTGTTTTGGTACTGACGGCATTAGGCAGTCGATAACATTAAAAAGGCCGTCAGCATGTGACATTTTGTTGCAGAACCGAACCCTTTCCCTTTCTTCTTCTTCTCTTCTCTATTCCCTTTCTTCTTCTTCTTCTTCTTCTTCTTCTTCACCGGTTCCCTTTCTTCCTCTCCCTTTCCACCACCGCGCCACCACCTTATTCAACTGCCACCACTGCACCTCGCCTCCACCGTGCCACCACTGCGCCTCTCCCCTTCCACCACCGCGCCCTACTCTCCCTCTTTAATTTCTGAAACCCTACTCTCATTCCCTCTCATTGCAATCAACGCTGCCACTCTCCTTCTCATTGCAAACCAGCGCTGCCACTCTCCTTCGTTGTCCTCTCTGTGGGTTTGAGAAATCACAGGTAACATCTTCCTCGCAATGGGTTTCGATTCTCGCTATTTGTTTCTCACTTTTCAATTCTCACATGGCTATTTTGATTAACTCCTTTGTCTCCCTTCTCGTTGGATTTCTGCCACAGCCTTGTCTGAGCACTATCGTTGTAGCTTCATACGTAGCACTAATGCCCTACCTTGCTAGAAAAATCCTTCATCTGAGCATTGTGAGTTTGTACTCTAACTGATTTTATGTTATTTGATAGTCATGAAATCCTAAAATTGTTCTTATTGAAACTTTTGTGTTTGGTCTGAACTTATTGTCTTTTGATTGTTGAAACTTTTATGTTAGGGCTTGATAGTGGGAAAAATTAAAAATTTAGACAAAATAAATTATGTGTGAAAGTAGAAGGCTTAGAATATATTTTGAGCGCATACAAATTTATGTAAAGAACTTACGATTTTTATTAAATCCTTAGGTTAGAGGTTGACAATGGCTTATGTTAATAAATTAGAAAACCAAGAATTTGAATACAGGTAAAAGGGAATGTAGCTTTAGGATATATATATATATATATATATATATATATATATATATATATATATATATATATATATATTGTTCCATATTGTAATGCCTATGCATCTGTTGTGTAATTAGTACATATCTATTTTAGATTTCTAAAAATTGATGTCCATACTCACTACATGATCAAAATAGCTAGCAAGTGGGAAATATCCTTTTCCTCTAATGTTTCAATGTTCTGTTAAAGTCTTTCATCACTGGTCTTTTTTTTTGTGGAAAAAGATAAATACTACTTCAGATTATGTGCTGATGTTTGGTGTGTTGTAGGCCTAGAGGCGGTCGAGCTGGAGGATCTGTCATTCTTAATCGTGGTTCCGGGTAAGTCTCAGATCAATAATGGTGTAATCTTTTATGGATACTGCTTTTTAATGAAATTTGTTAGTTGAACTTTTAACCAATTAAGTGAATCGTGTGTGTATGTATTGATTCTTTAAAGCTGTTTTCAATATAGAAATTTTGGCATCTTGACCTGATGATTTTGGTATGTATAATTTGTATTATGTTACTCGAAATTATTCTGGTTTGTTTCAATTGTTTCATTAGATACAAATATTGTTTCATCTGGAAATTTAACTGTGAGATTGGAACTTAATAGTGCTGGGTATTTGACATTCTCATGCCTTTATTTTAGAAACATTGGTTTACCTTTTTTTAGAAACATTGTTTTTGCCTTTTGTAATTGATGTACCATACACATTATTGTTATGTATTTGGAACCACAAATTATAGTAAATGCTTTTTAAATGTTCTTTCTGCTTATGGTATGTATACTTGCTGGTGTTCCTATTGTTTAGGCTTCTGATTTGATCATAGTAACATTTATAAATTAAAAGCTGGGAAAAATATTGTTTGCTTATGTTTAGGATGTAAAAAACATAATGAACTTGTTTTGGAAGTTGTGTAGGTTTTCTCTCTTTATCTATAGTTTAATGACTAAAAAAATTCAAGTGTATTATGTTCTTTGTAAGTTTGATTTTGGGGGTTCTGTTCAAAACAGGTGTTCGAGCAAGTTCTCCATCGCAGTAGGCTAGGTTTGTCTCGTGACTACCAGTTCGAAGTTGACATTTGAGGAGAAGCTTCTTTCGCAGCACCGCTTGTGCCACTACTCTGCAATCGAGGTATGCACTCTAACGAAATGTCGGTTGACTCATTGGGTGGAAAAGGGTTGTCTGTTGACCCCCACACCGGCATTTTTTTTATTTGATTTCCTTCATAGTTCTCTCCACAGAGGGAATTTTGAAGTGATGTATGTTATAAGATTATTTTATTGTTAGTGATTTCGTGCTTTAAATAGTATTATTGAATATTTTTCTATCATGTTTTGATACTTGAAATGTCGGTTCTTTTTTGGTGGAAAAGGGTTGGCTGTTGACCCCCACACCGACTTATTATTCATGATCGCCTGCTTCTATCTAACATGCTTGTGAAGGATGCTATCTATCTCTTTTGATGAAGTGATCTTGAATTAAAAATTAGAACAGAATAAAAAATAGAAGAATTAGAAAGTAGAGGAACGGAAAAAACAGATCTAATTCTATCATTGGCTGTGATTTGCTTTGCACATCTCTATGTACTTCTTTCCCGTGCCCGTCTTTGTAAAAATGGATCCATAAAAGGCAGGTCTTTAGGAAAAGAAATTTAATGCATGTAATTGCATGACATGCAGTCACGGTAATATACTTAAGTTCAAACAAGAAGATTTGAATGATTAGCATTTTACAAGAGTTTGGAATCTCCACCTTGTTATGAGATCTATCAGTTGCAATGACCTCTCCTTTATCCTTCATCAGTATTGCAAATGCAGTTGTTTTCCCTCCAGGTGCAGCACACATGTCTAGTATTCGCTCTCCCATTTGTCGATCTGCATATCACAAAATCAATCTATATAAAGAAGTTAAGGAAAATAATTTAAAGACTTGAGAGGATGACAAATCCTCCATAACATAAGAACAAACACAAATCGGCAAAAGAAAAATAAATAGAGCATAGTAAAACACTTATATTATCATTTAGTTTTATCAATTAAGTCTTTTCTTTGAAAAATTTGAATTGAATGAGACCATAGCAAGACCTAGCTCACGAGGATAAATTATAAGTTATTGATAAAATGTCCATGACACAAAAGTTGAAGTCCCTTTTCAAGATAAAAATGAAACTTTTTACAAAGGCAACCAAATAAGAAGCAAAAAGCAAAATAAACTGAAAAATCAAGATACAAAATTTTTATAATTGACAAATATAAATGTTTAAGCAACGAAAATGTTGAAAACAAAGGAATAAGTAAACAGAGGTATCTATATTTACCTTTTCAAACCTAAAATTAAAAATATTTGTGAATGCATATTTTTAAAATAGTGTAAGGAACTAATAGAATGAATAGGAAATAAACATTTGATTAAGGGTACAGTACTATTTTAATGATACAAGTAAATGCAAAAGAAATAATACAAAAGAAAACTAGAAAAGTATATTGGCTCAAAAGATCTCTCTAATCCCTTTGCAACTCTGACATAGAACCTCCGCTCCCCGACTAAAAGGCTATGAGATAAGGCTCACATGAATGCCAGAAAAATACTATCCTACATGGGTTTTTCAAGTACCGACAGTATTTCTATAGAATGAGCGAAAACAATTGACCAAAAAATAAAATAAAAGAATTAAAACAGAACCTATAAGCCACTTCTGCTTGTCTAATTCTATCATTTAAGAGGATGTCAACTTCCAACCTGTTTCTTTTCAAATGACCAAGTCGATTTTCTAATTCTACCCTTGCCACTTCTGCTTGTCTAATTGTTATGTTAATTATTGATGAAGTGGATGTTTGATTTTGTTATTAGTGTCGGAGAAAAGCCTTAGCTTCCCGTTTGAGGTTCAATAAATTATTGAGTGCATATACTCTGTTAGGGTACCACGTGCTCATTGTATATTGAACCTTGAATTATCCAAGTCAGACAGTTTGCGAAAAAACTTTTTCTTTACTCGTATAATAGTTGTTGCTTAATTCTCGTATCTTTATATTTGATGAAATTTCGGATCGATTCATTTCTTTTTGTTCTCTGGGTGCATACTTGATCGCGGTATTCATAACTGCGATCATTTAGTGTACTCAGAGACCAATGGAAAATGTTGCCGAAATTTTGTCAAGTATAAGATATGAGAATTAAGGAATGACTCTTATACGAGTTCTGAAAAAGTTTTTCCTCGAATGGGATAGGGCCATATCATTTAAAGAAAGAGAGCGGTTGTAAGAACGTCGTGCTGCTGAAATTGTCATTTTTTAACATGCGAAAATGGAATTTTTCCCTTCGAGTCGTTGTTGGATGTACGATAGGTTGTATCTGAGGAGAGGGGGTTTGAAACAATCTTTTTGCAATCGGGTTGATCACTTTGTCCAAGTCGCAATGGCACATGAAGATTTCGAAATTAATGGAGGGATTAGATGTTCGAGCCTTAATTGTGATTGCAGAAGGATCAAGAGCCCAGGTGACGTCATATATCACCTGCAGAGAGTTAGATTTAGGCCTAATTACTGGATTTGGACTAGACATGGTGAAGAGTTACCTCGGGTTGATTTAGGGGTTGGCGATAATTGCACAGGTTCTTCAAGCAGTTACGAAGATATGGGATATGGTGAGCAAATTGAATTGATGCAAGATATGGTTTGTGATGCCTTGGGGGTCAACGTATCATTCGAGGAGCAACAGTATGATGACACAGATGAACTTCCAAATGAGACAGCACAAATTCTTTTTAATCTCTTGTTAGAAACAAATAAGCCGTTGTTTGAAGGGTCTGTAGACTCTAAGTTATCAATGTGTGTGAGGCTTTTAGCTCTTAAGTCCAACTGCGGTGCTACGGATGTGTGTTGGATCTCGTAACGAAGATGATGTTGGACTCGTCACCTATCAGAGATGGTTTGCCAAAAAGTTATTACAAGGCTAAAAGCTTAGTGTCCAAGTTGGGGTTGGAATCTAAAAGGATTGATTGTTGTGTGAGAGGGTGTATATTATATTACGACAACGAATTCAGTAAAAATGATGGCGCGCTGGTTGAATGCAAATTTTGTGGTGAGCCAAGGTATATTTCACACACTGATAATGGGAATAGTAGACAAAAACTAGTTCCATGGAAGGCAATATTTTATTTTCCAATTATTCCAAGGCTCCAGAGAATGTTTGCATCAACACAAACTGCAAACAAATGACGTGGCACTATGAGAATAGAAGCACTTCAGGTATGTTGCGCCACCCATGTGATGGTGAAGCTTGGAAGCACTTCGATCGTGTGCATCCCGAATTTGCAGCAGATCCACGTAATGTACGACTTGGCTTATGCTCTGATGGGTTTACCCCGTATGTTCAATCAACGGCGAAACCTTATTCTTACTAGCCAGTTATTGTTACCCCATACAATCTTCCTCCCAAAATGTGCATGTCTAAGCCTTATATGTTCTTGACCTGTATTATCTGGGTCGGATAATCCAACAGATGGTATTGACATCTACTTACAACCTCTCATTGACGATCTCAAAAGGTTATGGAATGGCGTTTTGACTTATGATATTGCACGAAAGAAGAACTTTACAATGAAGGCAGCTCTTATGTGGACCATTAATGACTTCCCTACATATGGCATGTTTTCTGGTTGGGGTACTCATGGTAAAATGGCATGTCCCCATTGCATGGAGCATACAAAGGCCTTTACCTTGAAATTCGAGGGGAAGAGTTCTTGGTTTGACTCACATCGCAAGTTTTTACCAGGGGATCATCCATTTAGATGGAATAAGAATGCCTTCAAGAAGGGGGGAAGTTGAATTAGATGGCCCACCCCCAAGGTTGACATCCGAATAGATTTGGAGCAGAGTTATGGATCTGTCAAAAATCACAGATTTTGGTGAATTAGGTCGATTTGAAGGATATGGACAATGACATAATTGGACTAAAAGAAGTATTTTTTGGGATCTGTAATATTGGAAAGATAATTTATTGAGACACAACCTTGATGTTATGCACATTGAGAAGAACTTTTTTGACAATGTTTTTCTCACAGTGATGTGTTGGTGTAAGCCCTAGTGGCCAATCTAGTTTTAGTAGATTATCATTTGTGTCATGACTTTGATTATATATTTGATATATATATATGAGGCATTTCATTTATTGTGTTATTTATTTTATAGCATAATAAAGTCCTTAGAATAGACAGTTCGTTTCATGGAACATCAAGTGTGACTTGATCATGAGACCTCATTGAACATATAGAATGTTATTCTTAAAGCACCCGTAGTCGAGTATTATTGTTAATTAGGACGACAATAATGCATAGAGACTATTGTGTGAGTAGACTGATGACCACATCTCATGGGTCATGGATATGCGATATCAAGTCGGCTGCAGTATAAATATTAGGAGTAATATTTATATTGGACTGACCCACTATGGGGACGCTTCATAATAGTTATGCAAGTGTCATAGGCGCTCCTCATGGCGACCATAGTGAAGTAGTCCTTTGACTTGAAGTCACTGCAAGGCTTTAATGCTATCAAACATCATCCATAACAGGATGATCATAAAGATAGTAATTGGGTCTTCAATGAATCATGTTGAGGGGTGCGAGTGATGTAGACATGATTCGTCCCTCCTACATAACAGGAGTAATGTCTTGGGCCACTCGATAGAGTGAGACGTGAAATATGCGTGGCCACGCGGAAGTGGGTCAATATATGATATTGGGCCCACTTGTGATTACACGTCCATTCTGGTATTGAGGAACATATGATTGGACTTAACGAGGATGACACATTTATGCCTCGTGTTCAATTAGGACACATGGACGAAGGGACATCGACTTCACAATAATCTTGGTCGCGGTAAGGTTAAAATCGGATCACCGGTTTTTCCCTGTTAATTGGGTAGCAATGATGCATTGCTAGATGCCTCTCATTGTTTATAATATTTAATATTATTTTAATATTTAATATTATTGCCAACTTAATGGGAACCTATAGGGTCACACGATAGAACGGTTTAATCGGAATCAGATTATTTAATTAAATAATGATTTAATTAAATAAGAAGGAAATGGGCTCATATTGTATGAGGCCCATTAGGGCAACATAATGAAAGGAAGGGAGTATATAAACTTAACGCTCCAACCCTAGTCTAAGCTTCTTAGACCTTATGTGCCTCCTTCATGTTGCCGTCAACTAGCAAGATGCATTCCGAGGCTACTGTTCGTGTGGACTGAGTAGAGACACTACAAGATCGTGGTGTTGGTGATCGATCTCCTCTACGCTTCAAGAGGTAAACACTACAAACTATCATGTTATTTGTGATTCATGAGCAATGCGTGATCCATGGGTACGGGGATTTTTCCACTTGAGAGTGTTTTTTGAAAGAAATTTTAAAAGGTCGTTCTCTCAAATCCCCAACAGTGGTATCAGAGACAGGTTGTTCTATTGCTTGAACCCTTTGATGTTTACCTTGTTCGATTATGATATGAATATGTGCCATTGGTAGTGGGCATGTTTAAATGCACCGCAGCAAATAGGTTCGATTGAATTTTCTATTCGCATTATGTGCGTTTTCTGGACTTGTTTTTGCTACTATTTGCGTGTTATTGGCCGATCTTCTGGACTTGCGTTTTCTTTAGATTGGTTTTTGGCTCGCATGTACAATTCATGTTCAATGTATTTTTGATGCCAAGTAAATTGTGTCTTTCATTGGCTTTGGAATTCACGAATTTAATTGCCTTACAGGACCCTTATTTTCAATTTGTTGTTTAAAACCCTGAACACACTGATTGTGACTTAATTTCATAGGCCTAATTCATTATTAGTGTTAGCCTTTTGAAAAACTTTATTTTTCAATCAGATTTGCTTTTGTTCATTGGTCTTTTTTTAGTAAAGGCGTGAGATCTTCGCCTTTCGGTCTGCATAGAGAGCCAATCAGAAATTGTTTCTGATATGTGCGTTTAATGACCTGCATAAGTTACAGTATTAATTTAGGTCAAATTGATTCTAAACTATAGCCAATCAATTTTAATGAAACCGAAAATCTCTTTTGATTGGTCTCTTTGTTTTTCAAAAGATGCAGCGTGTATGCATTAAATGAGTTCCCACTTTCAATTGGCCATTTCGTTAAAACCTATGCGCAGTATTTGTTTTACGTTTTGGTCCATTAGTTTTGAGCACTTTGTGTGTTTAATAAAATGTTTGTGTTAGCATATTGATATTTTGAGTTTTAAAATATTTTGGTATCAATAATAATAATAATAAAAATAATAATTGTAATAATAATAATAATAATAAGTGTTATTATTATTTTATTATCATTACTATTATTAATGCGTGGATTGTGGTTATGGCCTTAGATTATGGTGTTATTTATTTTGGTAAATACGACCTGCGTGTCGTGACTTGTTTTAAATTAAATACGACCTACGTGTCGTGCCTTTTATTTTATTTATTTATTTTTAAATAAATATTTATTTACTTCAAAGAGTTGAAGAGGAGGCAACACCATATGGAGGAGCTTGAGAAGCTTAAAGAATTGTAATAGTTTAGTTTTTTTTTTCTTTCTTAGAAGGCCATAACTGTAATATCATATCTCATTTTATATTTACGCAAGTGTTGCATGAAATATATTATCTGAATGTTTTAAATATGTATGAGCATGTATGCCTTGTATGTTTTGTATGTTAGATGAATGTACATAGGAATGTGTGACATGTATGCTGAGAGCAAAACGCCTTGTATGTTAATACAACGCCGGTGAGATCATTTACAATAAAATTCCCTCAAAGAAAATATTAAGTCGAAATGCCTTCCGATGCGTGGTACTCGTCAAGGCCAGGATAGAGTAAGTGTGGGTCATGCCAAAGCTGAGCACCTTATTTTATCTTGGTGGTAGCGATAGGTGAAATATCCAGCGCCAACCATCGAAGTTTGACTTAATCGGGCGAATTCAATAAGAAGGAAATGGGCCTAGAGGCAAGAGTTGGGCTTTAATTCATAAGATGAATTAGAATAAAGGGTTATTCACCCAGCTGATCCAAGAGTTGCATATAGATGCAATTGGAAATAGTTTCCTACCTAAATAGCCGAGTTCTGGGCGATCAGCCAAAGCTGGCTCAGGACTTGGCGAAATATGGATCTTGGCCCACTAGAAAATCTTCCAACGGGATTTTCCGAGCCAATGAGGAGGGTCATTGGTTTGAGTAAAATAGTGGGAGCGTATTTAATAAAAGTCCTTATAAAATATGTTATTGTCATGATACTTATCTCTGCATGTTTATTTTGTTTTAGATTACCATGTCTGGCAACACCGCTAATACCATGTCATTGCGATCTATCCTTGAGAAGGACAAGCTGTCTGGAAGCAACTTTCTCGACTGGCAGCGAAACTTGAGAATTGTTCTCAAGCAAGAGAGGAAGTTGTATGCACTTGATGAGCCAGTGCCTGATGCACCCGCTGCTACTGCCCCTAAGGCTGAGAGGGATGCTTACCAGAGGCACCTCAATGACGCCATACATGTTGGATGTCTCATGCTAGCTACCATGACTTCGGAGTTGCAAAGGCAACACGAGAACATGGAGGCGTTCGATATGATCGAACACCTCAAGATGCTTTTTCAAGGGCAAGCTAGGCAGGAGAGATTTGACACCTCCAGAGCCCTTTTCCATTGCAGGCTGGCTGAAGGAAACCCAGTAGGGCCTCATGTACTTAAGATGATTGGGTACACTGAGAGTCTCGAGAGGCTGGGATTTCCTTTGGGCCTAGAGCTGGAAACGGACCTTATCCTGCAATCGTTGCCGGATAACTTTAGCCATTTCGTAATGCAGTATAACATGAATGATTTTGCTAAACCGTTGCGGAGCTTGCGGTATGTTGAAGCTGCCGAGCAAAATATTAACAAGGGAAGGAAAGGCCATTATGATGGTCAACTCGGAAAGGGAAGGGCAAAGGCCCGCTTCTTGGGCTACGAAGGACAAGGGTAAGAAACAGTTCAAGCAAAGTTCTTCTAGCCAGAAGCCAGTAGGCGGGGTTGCTAAGGATGCTTCCTCCTTCCATTATGGAAAACCTGGACATTGGAGGTAGAACTGCCCAAAATACCTAGAAGAGTGCAAGAAGAATAAAGGAAGTGAGACTTCCACTTGGTATTTATGTTATTGAGGTTAATTTATCTACGTCGACATCATGGGTATTAGATCTGGGATGTGGTTCTCACATTTGTACTAATGTGCGAGGACTAAGAAGGAGTAGGACTTTGACCAAGGGCGAAGTGGACCTACGAGTTGGAAATGGAGCAAAGGTTGCTGCATTAGCTGTAGGGTCTTATGTTTTGACTTTGCCCTCTGGGCTTATTTTGGAATTGGATAATTGTTATTTTGTTCCAGCAATTAGCTGAAACATTATCTCTATTTCTTGTTTGGACAAGAAAGGTTTTAATATTATTATTAAGGACAAATGTTGTTCGCTTTATTTGGATGATGTTTTCTACACTAGTGCACCTATGAGTAATGGGCTTTATGTCATTGATCTTGATATGCCTATTTTTAACATAAATGCGAAAAAGGTCAAACCAAATGATTTGAACCCGACATACCTTTGGCCCTGTCGTTTAGGCCATATAGGTGAGAAGCGTATTTCCAAACTCCATAAAGATGGACTCTTGGACTCATTTGATTATGAATCATTTGAGGTATGCGAATCTTGCTTGTTGGGAAAGATGACCAAAGTCGGATTCCTTTGGACAAGGTGAAAGGGCTAGTGATCTTTGGGCTTAATACATAGTGATGTATGTGGTCCACTAAGCAAAGCGCTAGAGGTGGTTTTCCTACCCGTTACATTTCTTGATGATTTCAGTAGATATGGGTTTGTGTATCTAATGAAACACAAGTCTGAAACCTTTGAAAAGTTCAAAGAATTCAAGAACAAAGTGGAGAACCAACTTGGTAAGAGTATTAAGGCCATACGATCAGATCGTGGTGGTGAGTACTTAAGCCAGGAGTTTGATGACTATCTGAAGGAGTGTGGGATAGTATCCCAACTCACACCACCTGGAACACCACAATGGAATGGTGTGTCTGAAAGGAGGAATCGTACTTTGTTAGATATGGTTCGATCTATGATGAGTCAGTCAGACCTCCATGACTCTTTCTGGGGATATGCTTTACTTACAGCTGCTTTCACCCTTAACCGTGTTCCATCTAAGGCGGTTGAAAAGACACCATATGAGATATGGACGGGCCGAAGACCCAGTGTTATACCCAAATTTTGTCCTTTCTCCTCTTTTAATTTATTTTTATTTTTATTTTTATTGTGTTTTTATTTTAAAAATGAAGCAGGCTAAATTTGATAATTATTGGGCTTGTATTTTGTGTTAGTTCATTTGGACTAACTTCAACCCAATTGCAATGAAAAATAAATGAAAGGCCCAAGCAAAACAAAAAAAAAGACTAATAACATTAAAATAAAATAAAATAAAAAGGAAAGGAGCACCGCTCAGCCACTGAAGTCGTTGTTTTCTGCACATTTTTAAAGCTATTACGGCTATCTGTAATTTTTTTTCAAACTAGCTGCAATTTTTTCCAAAAAGCTATTACGGCTAATTGCAATTTTTTTCAAACCACTGCGATATTTTTTCAAACCATTAATGCTATTTCAAACTCTGCAGCAAGTAACCATCATTTCAGCCCCAATTTGTAGTTGCAAGTGGACAAACTGAGCCCTCTGTTTTTTCTATAAATAGCAGTAGAGAATAGGGGGAAGGGGGAAGAGATTTTTGGAGGAAAAATTTCACTTAATTTCAGAATTGGATATCTCATTCTTGGTACCAATTATACACAACAATTTGAGAGAAAATTGAGAGAAAAAAGAGAAGAACTAGAAAGAAAAAACAAGAAACAGAAGCAAAAAAAAAACGCAGAAGAAGCAAACAGAAGAAAGAAGAAGCAGAGAAAGAAGAAACAGAGGAAGAAGAAAGAAGTGAAGAAGAGGGTAAAATCTCTCTCCCTCCTTCTTCCTCCCTCTCCCACCACTCTCTCACTTTCTCTTTTCTCTCTCCCCCCACGATCTCCCCTCCCTCACCCTCTCGCCGTCCTTCTCTCTCTCTCTCTTTCCCCTCCCTCACTCTCGTGTCTTCTTTCTTTTGCTGCAGCGGCGGGGCTTTTCTTGTTTTTTATGTGTTTAGGTGTGTGTGTGTGTTGTGCGTGTATGTGTGTGTTTTAGGTGTAGCGTAAACCCCCTCCCCGATTCTTTTTTTTCATCCCCCAATCCTCTCCCTGCTTCCATTCCTTTCTTATTTTATTTTATTTTACTTATTTTTTTTATTTATTTTTATTTTATTTTTTTATTTGTTTCTCTTGTTTTTTAGTGGGCTCAGCCCATTCCTTTTTTTTTTACTCTTTGGGCTCTAGCCCACTTAACTCCTCTTTTTTTATTTGTCAAGCCCTTTTTCTCTAGCATTTATTTAATAAACATGAACACATTTTTTTTACTAGTCAAACTAGTACAATTTCATTCAATTAAATTTCACATACAAATTTTGAAACCCTATTTTTCTTGAAAATCACATGATAAAAATCATGAAAATTAATTTACTAGTAATGATCACTCGAGATTGCTTCCCGTTTAGTCATTACAAGTATCTTAATTTTCTAAATAAAAATGGATTATTAGTGAGGATCACTCTTGATTGCTTCTTGTTTGGTCCCCATGAAAATCTATCTTCTATATAAATATAAAGTCAAGTTATTTTCACTAGTAATAATCACTCGAGATTGCTTCCCGTTTGATCATTACGAACACCGTTAATTTTCTAAACAAAATAGGTTGTTAGTGAGGACCACTCTTGATTGCTTCTTGTTTGGTCCCTACAAAACCTACCTTTTTTTCATAAAAAAATATACAATTAAAATCAACCAACACACAACCATTTTCTACCCAAGAACTACGTAGCCTTTGATTTCTCCACTGCACCCGGAGATACGTAGGAGCAGGAGCCCACTCCTGTCAAGCGCAAAAATAAACGACTTTTATTAAGTCCTCTTTTTTACCTTGGTTAATTTTTTTTTTTAAATAAAAGGGAAATAAATATTTTTTTTAGAAGTTAATAAATTTTGCACAATTAGTTAGAGGTAACCTTTTTCGAAAGGATGTCGTGGGGTGCTAATACCTTCCCTACGCATAATCGACTCCCGAACCCAAATCCGGTCTTAAGGACCACTTTTCTTCAAAAAAGGTTTTTCCAATATTTTCCCTTCGAAAATAAATTATTGGTGGCGGCTCCATTAAACTCGAATAAATCCCTCCGGATTTTTCGGTCGCTACACCCAGTATGTCCTTTCTAAAGATTTGGGGCTGCCATGTTTATGTGAAACGTATGATTTCAGATAAATTTGGACCTAAATCAGATAGATGTATATTTGTGGGGTACCCTAAGGAAACTAAGGGATACTATTTCTACAACACCTCCGAGGACAAAGTGTTTGTTGCAGGGACTGGAGTGTTCCTTGAGAAGGAATACATCTCTAAAAGAGCCAGTGGGAGGAATGTAGAACTTGGAGAAATCCAAGACCCACAAAATACTAAACCACCTGTAATGGAACAAGAACCAGTACCACAAAGTGTTGTGGTTCAACCAATGGTTCAAGTAGCACAAGATCCGCGTAGGTCTAGCAGGCCACGTCGCCAACCATAGAGATATGGACTTCTCCTAACTCAAGAAGATGATGTGCTGCTCATGGATCAAGATGATGAGCCTGTGACTTACCAGGAGACCGTAATTGGCCCAGAATCTGAGAAGTGGCTAGAGGCCATGGGATCTGAGATGGAGTCCATGTACACTAACCAGGTATGGACCTTGGTTGAGCCACCCAAAGGGGTAAAACCCATAGGGTGCAAGTGGGTCTTCAAGAAGAAGACTGACATGGATGGTAAGGTGAATACCTTCAAGGCACGATTGGTGGCGAAAGGGTTCAAGCAAATTCATGGAATAAACTATGATGAAACCTTCTCCCCAGTCGCAATGCTTAAATCCGTCCGGATCCTACTTGCCATTGCTGCATACCATGACTATGAGATCTGGCAGATGAATGTCAAGACTGCATTCCTTAATGGGAATCTTCTCGAGGATGTGTACATGACACAACCCGAGGGTTTTGTTGATCCAAAAAATGCTGAAAAGGTATGCAAGTTGCAAAGATCCATTTATGGATTAAAGCAAGCTTTTAGAAGTTGGAATCTTCGTTTTGATGAAACTGTAAGACAGTTTGGATTCATCAAGAACGAAGATGAGCCTTGTGTCTACAAGAAGGTTAGTGGGAGTATAATTGTTTTTCTGGTATTGTATGTGGATGACATACTAATCATCGGAAATGATATCCCTACACTGCAAAATGTGAAAACATGGTTAGGGAAATGTTTCTCGATGAAAGACTTAGGCGAGGCATCCTACGTGCTAGGAATCAGGATCTATAGAGATAGATCACTGAGGCTACTCGGCCTTAGTCAGAGTACATATGTTGACAAAGTGCTTAGGCGCTTTAATATGCAAGATTCCAAGAAAGGTCTCTTGCCTATGTCACATGGCATGTATTTGTCCAAGGGACAATGCCCTACCTCATCAGATGAAATGGAACGCATGAGTAAAGTTCCATATGCTTCGGCAATTGGTTCTATCATGTACGCTGTGATGTGTACTAGACCAGATATCTCGTATGCTTTAAGCGTAACGAGTAGATATCAATCTGACCCTGGTGAAGGCCATTGGACAGCTGTCAAGAACATCCTTAAGTACTTGAGAAAGACTAAGGATTCGTTCTTGGTTTATGGCGGTGAGGAAGAGCTTGTTGTAAAGGGTTACACTGATGCTAGCTTCCAAACTGACAGGGATGATTCCCGATCGCAATCAGGGTTTGTGTTTTGCCTAAATGGTGGAGCTGTTAGCTGGAAGAGTTCAAAGCAAGAGACAGTTGCTGATTCTACTACAGAGGCTGAGTATATAGCTGCCTCTAATGCAGCCAAAGAGGCCGTTTGGATCAGGAAGTTCATTAGTGAACTTGGCGTTGTTCCTAGCATTTCAGACCCGATTGACCTCTTTTTTGATAACAATGGAGCAATCGCGCAAGCCAAGGAACCTAGATCTCACCAGCGATCCAAACATATACTTAGGCGTTTCCATCTCATTCGAGAGATCATCGATAGAGGAGATGTAAAGATATGCAGAGTACCTACACTGGACAATGTTGCAGACCCACTGACGAAGCCTCTTGCTCAGCAGAAGCATGATGCTCACACTAGATCGATGGGTATTAGATTGATGCCTGATTGGCTCTAGTGCTAGTGGGAGATTGTTGGTGTAAGCCCTAGTGGCCAATCTAGGTTTAGTAGATTATCATTTGTGTCATGACTTTGATTATATATTTGATATATATATATATAAGGCATTTCATTTATTGTGTTATTTATTTTATAGCATAATAAAGTCCTTAGAATAGACAGTTCGTTTCATGGAACATCAAGTGTGACTTGATCATGAGACCCCATTGAACATATAGAACGTTATTCTTAAAGCACCCGTAGTCGAGTATTATTTTTAATTAGGACGACAATAATGCATAGAGACTATTGTGTGAGTAGACTGATGACCACATCTCATGGGTCATGGATATGCGATATCAAGTCGGCACACAGGTATAAATATTAGGAGTAATATTTATATTGGACTGACCCACTATGAGGACACTTCATAATAGTTATGCAAGTGTCATAGGCGCTCCTCATGGCGACCATAGTGAAGTAGTCCTTTGACTTGAAGTCACTGCAATTCTTATATGTGGAGTTGTAGGCTTTAATGCTATCAAACGTCATCCGTAACAGGATGATCATAAAGATAGTAATTGGGCCTTCAATGAATCATGTTGAGGGGTGCGAGTGATGTAGACAGGATTCGTCCCTCCTACATAACAGGAGTAATGTCTTGGGCCTCTCGATAGAGTGGGACGTGAAATATGTGTGGCCACGCGGAAGTGGGTCAATATATGATATTGGGCCCGCTTGTGATTACACGTCCATTCTGGTATCGAGGAACATATGATTGGACTTAACGAGGATGACGCATTTATGCCTCGTGTTCAATTAGGACACATGGACGAAGGGACATCGACTTCACAATAATCTTGGTCGCGGTAAGGTTAAAATCGGATCTTGGTTTTTCCTCGTTGGTGGGTAGCAATGATGCATTGCTAGATGCCGCTCATTGTTTATAATATTTAATATTATTTTAATA
This sequence comes from Calophaca sinica, assembly GCA_037113605.1. Lineage (NCBI taxonomy): Eukaryota > Viridiplantae > Streptophyta > Magnoliopsida > Fabales > Fabaceae > Calophaca > Calophaca sinica. Next base: position 61,392 of record JBAFXK010000055.1, on the reverse strand, counting down.
TTTACTATTATTGCCAACTTAATGGGAACCTATAGGGTCACACGATAGAACGGTTTAATCGGAATCAGATTATTTAATTAAATAATGATTTAATTAAATAAGAAGGAAATGGGCTCATATTGTGTGAGGCCCATTAGGGCAACATAATGAAAGGAAGGGAGTATATAAACTTAACGCTCCAACCCTAGTCTAAGCTTTTTAGACCTTCTGTGCCTCCTTCCTGTTGCCGTCAACTAGCAAGATGCATTCCAAGGCTACCGTTCGTGTGGACTGAGTAGAGACACTACAAGAACGTGGTGTTGGTGATCGATCTCCTCTACGCTTCAAGAGGTAAATACTACAAACTATCATGTTATTTGTGATTCATGAGCAATACGTGATCCATGGGTACGGGGATTTTTCCACTTTAGAGTGTTTTTTGAAAGAAATTTTAAAAGGTCGATCTCTCAAATCCCCAACATGATGAACGTTAGAGGAAGAACGAAAGATAACGACAAAGCCAGACTGGACTTACCACTTTACTGTAGGAGAAAGGACTTGCATTTGACGACTCGGTCGAATGGGAAAACCCCGAAACCCAAAGCCTGTTACTCTTTAACTGCTGAGGAAGCAAGGTCAGTCTGTCGATGGATAAAAAAACTTCGAATGTCAGACGGTTATTCTTCTAATTTGGCAAGATGTGCCGATGTGAACAAAGGAACCATGATTGGGATGAAAAGCCATGATTGTCATGTATTCATGGAGTGTTTTCTTCCTATTGCATTTAGTTCCTTGCCGTCAAATGTTTTAAATCCACTTACTGAACTCAGCCAATTTTTTAAAGATTTGTGTTCTGCGACATTGAGAAAGGGTGATCTTATAAAGATGGAGCAGAACATACCATTCATTCTTTGTAAGTTAGAGGGAATAATTCCCCTGGTTTCTTTGACTCTATGGAGCATCTCACAGTGCATCTTGCACATGAAGCTAGGCTTGGTGGACCGGTTCAATACAGATGGATGTATCCATTTGAAAGGTAATGTAATAATATATTCTTTAAAATAAATATTCACTTGAAGGGTTAAATGTATCAATTTTTATCATTAACCTTGTTATTTTGTAGATTTATAGGTGACTCAAAATGGTCGGTGAAAAATAAGGCCAGGGTTGAAGGATCTATATGTGCAACTTACTTACACCGTGAGACAATCCATTTATGTTCCCATTATTTTACGAACTTCATGCTGACACCAACAAATAATAGGAATGAAATATAAATTAAAAGTGAAAGACACCCGCTAGCCTTATCAGCAGTTTGCCTTCCCGGTCGTCATGCTGGAAAGGAGCTGACTTACTGGTTAACGGGAGAAGAGTGGAAGTCAGCCCACGTTCACGTGTTGATCAACTGTACCGAAGTATCACCATATCTTATGTATGTATCATTTTGACCACTTTCAATTTCTTTTATCCATAACTACTCATGATCATTTGTTTGATAATGACTTGATCAGGGCATTCTTGTTAACTAAGCCCACAAGCAAACAAGACTCTTCTGCCTATATTCATGAATATTTTCTAACGTGGTTTATGAACCAGGTATGTATTTTTAGTCCTATTTCAACTATTTATTGTTTAAAAATACAAAATATTGTTTGAAAAAATGAACCATAAATCACTTGCGCATGTGTATACGCAGGTGTACAGTGAGTCAGAATCGCCTAAAATTGAACACTTGAGAAATTTATCTCATGGTCCTAAATCACGTGTAAAAGAATGACACACGTTTTTCGTAAACGGATACAAATTTTAAACCCAGTCAAAAACAGAGGGGAAAAAAACAGTTAACAGCGGAGTTTATATAAAAGGTGCCATAGATGGAGGTGAAGACGACTTCTACGGCGTGATTCAACATATATATGAACTGGCATACAATACTTTAGACTATACTAAAAGAACAGTGCTATTTTATTGTAATTGGTTTGATCCGTCAAGTAGAGGCACAAGAGTGGATCGAAAATATAACATTGTTGATATATGCATGAGCAGAAGATACCAAATGTTTGATCTGTTTATCATGGCACAACATGTAAGACAAGTGTATTATGTCCCTTATCTATCAACTCGAAGGGACAAACAAGGTTGATTTGTTGCAATAAAGACAAAACCAAGGGGTCGCATTGAAGCAGATGATCCACAAGAAGAAATGGCTTATCAAGTGGATGAGTTGTCTCATGTCAATGTAGTAAATGAAGTGAAACCCATTACTCGACTGCGTGACGATCCAATCACATATGAAGATGTAGATGAAGATGAGGAATTAAATGAAGAAGTGGCAGAACCATCAAGATCTGAAGACGACGCCGAAGCAGAGTGGGCAGAATGAAATTGTTTAACTTTTTACACTTAGAGAAATTAATGTCTAACAATATATTTTTATTTGTCAGTTATTTTCATATAACTTGCTTATTTTTATGGAATTCATTTTTAATATTGTTAGTTTAAATATAATATTTCATGAATGTTATTGTTGAATTGCTTTATAGACATATATGGCATCAGGAGGTCCAGGATCCGACCCTCCCAGACCACCCACGGGGGGAAGGGCATCGTCATCGACCCCCCTCGTTGTCGGAGGCCGAACATTATTAGGATTGACGATGTTGGCTATGCGACGTTGTCATCCACACAGTGTTCGCATACATCTACGCCTACACAGGCTCCAGGGCATTTGGCCCCTACACAGCCTCCAGTGCGTTCGGCACATACACAACATCCAGCACCTTCTGCACCAACACCCGATTTGCCTCCCATTTACATGGTCCCCACCCCGGGGTTCCAGCAGACACTTGACACTTCTCCCTCCCATTTTGTGCCTGAGACGGTGCCCGATACTCATCTGTCCGATCATGAGTATAATACGGGTCATACACCTGATCAGACCGGGGTTGAGCAGGACGAGGATGAGCAGGAGAGGGTTCAACAGCAGGATGTTGACCAGGAGGTCGTTGAGGATATTCAGATGTTGCATGATGGCCGAGTTGCTATCAGGCCGACTGGTAAAAGGTAAGTATTTATATTTTTTTTCGAGTTATTAATAATTCACATATATATATATATATTTTAATTTGTTTGACATCTTGTTATTGTTTAGGTTCCTTCCCTCAAAGCCAGCTGCAACGGCTACCACAGCAGTAATTGAGGATAATTACCACCCGTTTTGGCCCACCTGGGGGAAGTTGAAAGAGGGGGAGCAGAATCATATGTTCAAATATTTCAAAGTAAGTTGTAATTCTTATTTTGTTGCATATTATTTTTTTTCATAAAATTCAATTACGTTTAATAATGTATTATATTCATACAGGAGAGGGTTTCTTGGAAGGAAGAGGATGATGAGTGGATCGAGAAGAACCTCCATATGAAGGCCTCCCACTACCTCTCTAATATGCTTAGAGATGCCTGCCTCAACGGAGCCCCACTGGATAGAGGATCAGCTCTGGCAGCAGCTGCAAGCGCATTGGAACTCCCCTGAGTTCAAGGCAGTAAGCGAGAAGGCAAAGAAGAATAGAGCCTCTGAAAAGGGTAGGAGCTTGCACACCGGAGGTTCGATCAGTCAGGCGCAGCACGCAGCTCGACTTGTACATTTTATATTATTATTGAACGTGAACACAAGAAGGGGAGGTTGAATTGTGTTAAAAAGTTTTCACAAACTTTAAGTTAGAAACACTATAGAACACAAGTTTTTCAAAACTGTTTGTTTATCGGATGCTGGAAATAATCGGACGCTGGAAAAAGCAGTTTGATAAAACTTGTTTTTAACACAGCAAGATAGAAAAGAATAGAAAGCAGTAAAGCAAGAGACACAGAAATTTATACTAGTTCACTACCAAACTGGTAGCTACGTCTAGTCCCTTCGTTCCTGAAGGATTTTCCACTATAATCAATCTGATTACAATTTCCTCAAGAGTATTCTACTGTCACAACTTGACAATACTCTCAACTTCTCAAAACGACTCAGTATAGTCGAGCCTTTGAGGATACAAATTAACTAGGCCAAAACAAACTTTTACAAGTGAGTTGAAATCTGATTAAAAATAACTCTCACAGAGAGGATAAAAGATTAAGCTCAACTATAGAAAAACTTTCTTAAAGAAAGGGTCGGACGCGAGTTGATTCTTGTAGTCCAGAGACTTAGCACGAGACTTGGTTGCTCACAAAAGCAGTGCTTGTTCTCAGTAAATGAGGTAATATTTCAGCAGAATATCAGCAAGCTTTTTCACAGTATGTTCGTTACTTCTTCAATGGATACCATGAGGTATATATAGGAGTTCCAAGGATATTACCGTTACGGTAAAAATGGCTCCTTTTCATTGAGTGAGGTAAATTCAAAAAGCTGTCTCTTTCTTCCTTTGAAGAGAATATCCCAGTAGTACATATTACCGTTTTCGTACTACCTTGCTTTTCACAATTGCTTGTACGATTTTTGTCTTCTAGCTAAAGGTGTCACCTTTGATACCTCATACAACAATTTTAGCGCTCAGAATCAATTTTGAAAACCGTTCCAGAAACTTCTGAGAGGAAGAGCAGCAACGTGACTAACACGTGATTTGAAATGAAGTTCAGACGCTCGCTCAGAATCGGAAGTTCGGACGCTCGTAGCAATTGCATAAGCTTTGTGTCATAGAGAGAAAATTCCAGACGCTCACAAGGATGAGCCGGATGCTGACACATGGAATGTATCCTTCTCTTGAGAATTACTTTCTTCTTGCTTGAGTGGCTTAAAATATGTGTATTATTAGTATCTGCACACTTCAAGAAATGTTAGAACATAAATTGTTCTTTTGTGAATACTTTGTTATCATCAAAATTAATGAGGGTCTAAACTTCTCAATCGTTTAGGTTCCAACAATTATTATTATTTAGTTAGGTTTTTTATTAAATAATTACAGTCGAAGCGATTGGGTAGAGAGATACAGTTACACGAGCTCCATTGTACAACTCATAATAGGAGGAGTACTAGTGATTTCGTCGATGAGCGGTCGAGGCGAACCCAAGTAATTATAAAATATAATGAAAAGTTTTTTAATAATGTCTATATTGTTTTATTACAAAAAAATTGACTTATTTATTTATGTTTGACAGGAGGAGTTTGAGGCGAGGATGTCTCAGATGATGTCTTAGACATCATCATTTTCTCCCTCTCAGAGCCCTGAGGATCCATCTGCACCGCTCAGGGTATGGGCAGATGTTGTTGGCGGCAAGAAGAAGGGTCGCCTATATGATGTTAGTGACCTTGCCAGCAACTACAAGAAAAGGATCCGCCGCCCCCACATTGGAGAGTCGTCGAATAGTGGTGCTGCCACTGGCCGTTTTGTCGCAGATGAGTAGGAGATAGCCGAGCTGAAGCGGGTCGTGGCCCAGCAACAGGAGGATCCGGTCGGACGAGTGCCATTTTGGCTCAGGTGCTGGTGCGATAGGAGCAGATGTACCAGTTGCTAGCTGGCCAGCAGCCTCCTCCACCGCCTCCGCCTCCTCCTCCTAGTATTGATGATCATGCCGATGATGCAGATGATGTAGAGCATCTCGATCATGATCAGGACTATCAGGACTATTAGTTCTGTCTGTACTTATATTTTTTCATATTTCCGGATATCTTTTTAGTTACTCATCTTTGTTCGTCGGATTTATTTATTTATTTATTATGTTTCTCTTTTTTTTAATTTGGTTTTTAGTTTACGTTATCACATTTTTAAATATGAGAATAAATTAATAATTAAAAGTAATCAATTTAATTAAATTAAATTACTAGTAATAGTTAATTAAATTAATAAATATACATTTTTTAATATGTGAATAGATTATTTTTAATAATTAATTAATTAATTAATTTAATAGTTAATAATTTAATTAATTAATTTAATAAATTAAATTGATTTAAATTAATTTAAAAAATAATTAAATTAATCAATTAAATTATTTACAGAAATTAATTAATTAAAACTAAATATAAAAATTAATCAATTAATTTAATTATTTAAAAAAATAAATTCGGGTTTACCGACTGGCTGAACCGTCAGAAAAAATTTGCAGTTTTACCGACGGGCATGCCGTCGGAACTCTACCGAAGGGTCTAACCCGTCGAAATCTACCGGCGGTTTCCGTCGGATCTGCATCGACAGTTCAGCCCGTCGGTAATACCGACGGTAAAAAAAACCCATCGATAAGCATTTGTGATGCCCGTTTTACCGACAGGCTTGTGGTCGTCAGTAATCCATCGAAAAAGCCGTCGGTAATCTCGAGTTTTTTTGTAGTGATAAAGAAGGGAAAACGACAACATTTTCCTCTGGAGGGACACTCTTCAAATATCAGGAGCCTGATATTTATCCAAAGCCTCAAGCTAAAGAGGTTAAAGGTTCATCACTGTCATGTTTTATTGGAGTATATGCTACCAATAGGCATACACTCCATTTTACCTGAAAAGGTGTGGTGGACCATCATTCAACAGTGTTACTTCTTCAGGGTAATTAGAAGCAAGTGATTGACCCTAGAAAATTGCCAATACTCAACAAAAAAAGTCAATTTACGGGGGTTTTTAAATCAATTTGCGGCGCTGTAATCTATTTGCGACGATTTTTAGGAATCGTTGGTATCCCACTTATATTGCGGCGGTTTTGTTGTGGAGGTCGACGACTTTCATTATATGCGGCATTTATTTTATGGGGGTTTTAACCCTCCATTGTTAAGTAGTTATTTTGTGGGAGATTTTAACCTCCTCTATGCGCGTCATTTGTTGTCATTCTTATGAGCTTGAAATGCATTTCTCACCATCATTTTTGGATGTAATGATTCATTTAACCATTCACCTGGTTAAAGAGACACAATTATGTTGTCCAACCTATATGAGATGGATGTACATGGTTGAGCTTGCATGAAAATATTTAAGGGGTATGTGAAGAATCAAAGTCGACCAGATAGTTGTATCGTTGAACGAAACATAATCGAGGAAACTATTGAATTTTGTACCAAATATCTCTGTAATGCCGATTCAATTGGACATCCAAAGTCTCGACACTCGGAAATAACATGGGGGGAATTATTGGTAATGAAGTAATGACCATAACAAAGACAGAATGGGAGCATGCTCACTTGTATGTTCCTCAAAATACCAATGAGTTTGAACCATATTGTAACACCCTAACTCTAGTCAACGTATTACCTGCTAAATTAACTCGAATTAAAGTTAATGATACAGTGAAATTTTTGCAATAGGTACTCTATAGACTTAAGTATCTGCAGAGTTCGCAACTTACTAAAATATTTTCACAACATACTTATTCACTTTGAATAAATTATAGAATCTGACATAAAATACTAGTACAGACTCATAAACAAAGGGGAAATACTTTTAGACTCTACAAGACTTTGACACGTGATCCGGTACTCAAGGTCTCGCTTGGCGGCAAGACCGAGCATAACTTCATGCTTGGAACCTTTCCTGTAAGCTTGTACCTGAAAACAACATCCCAACATAGTGAGTTTATAAAACTCAATAATATAGATTTTAACTTAAAAACATTACCGTTGTTTTCAGCCATACATAGTGTGCTATGTATGGAAAACTCCTCTCTTCAATTCTTACTATTATGTTAAACATAATTGAGGCATTTAAGCCAAAACCCTTTACTCATACAAACATAAACACATTTGCAAGACTAATAAGCATAGAACATATAGTTCATCTCGTAACTTGCTACATCCGAGGGAATGAATGAAACATAAATGCAATGCAACTTTAACTAAGAACATATTGTTCTTCTTTGCTTTGTGTTGTTGGGTTGTGTCATATGCTTTGGTCCATAGACCCCGATCAACACGCTTTCGATATGGTGGTTAGACGTCTTAACCCTCCAAGTGGCGTCTCACGAGACTAACCATACCGATAAATCCTTCTTATGAGGAATCTTGGTATCTTTTAAGTGATTTTTATCACAATGCTTATGCTTATATGCATGTTTACAATCAAGTAAAGTAGTAAACTAGGGTTTTAAATCCTCATCATCATTTGACTATTCCAAGAAGTTGACAATAAAATCAAGGGATCAAGCTTACATGTATTTGAACCTTATTTTTTCCAAAACATGCATCTTTGACAATTTATATGACCAAGACATTACGAGTTCATAAGAAAATTATCATATAACTTTCTAGACTAACTCCAATGATATTAATAACAAAATCAAGGAATTAACTTCTCATGCATTTGAACATTGGCTTATGCATTTTCTAATGCATTCACATAATGAAAGAATATACAAGTATAAATCAATCATTCACAACTTTCATGAATCCAAATGAAGACACATAAGGAAACCATTATTTTTGAATTTGAAAGAAACACCGTTAGGCAATTTCAAATCACTACAAGCATGTATTACTTAGAAAAATGACTTCATGGTCATTCCTATTTGGGGACTTATGGTTGCCCACAACTCGAGGTTGAATAATCTCACATCATTATTAATACTTTCTTTCCATTGGGAGCTCTGTGGAACTCACCATTGGGCACACATCGTACATATACTTGTGAGGGGTTGGAGATAGCAGCCAACCCTTAACCAATCCCACTAAAATATCATAAATTCTACTCATTATTCATTCAAGATCAGGAATTAAAATAATAACCCTAACACACCCTAAGAGAGGTTTTAAATTGGGAAAATCTATGTTACCTTTGTTTCCAAATGCTTTGGGATGATAACCCCCAAATCCTAGGGCTTGGATTGCTCCCAATTTCCATGGAAGCCTAAATCAAGCTTCAACTCCACCTCATCTTCTTCAATCTTCCACCCATAGGTCCGGATGCTCCTTCTCTTCCATCTTCCCCCTCTTGGTCGAGCTCTCTCTCTTCTCTCATTTCCCTTCTTCTTTCTTTCTCACGTTCTTCTTATTCTCCTTGCCAGGGTTCCACCAAGCTTTTCACCAACACTTAAATCTCACTCTCTAACTCTCATTCAAGCTAGGAATTTGAGTAATCTAGCAAGAATCTCTCAAATCCACAAAACCCTAGTGTTTTCCCCTTTCCTTCTCCCATTTTCGTTCTTCCCCTTTCTTTTCCCATTTCTGCATTCTGCGTGTTTCTGCTGCGTTTTTAAGCTTTTATTAGAGTGTGAATCGATTCACACTTAAGTGGTGAATCGATTCATGCAGTAAAGAAAACTGCAGCGCGTCTGGTGAATCGAATTGGTGAATCGATTCACAGCTTCCCAATTCGATTCACAGAATCACCAGAATGGCCTGGGGGCTTTGACTGAATCGATTCAAGTGTTCATGAATCGATTCATGGAATGCTAAATGCATAAAAACTGAATTTTTACTGCATAAGCTTGGTTTTTCTCCCTAAACTAACTCCAGTTAACTCCTAACCAACACTTCCAATCATCTCAAGATTAAATCCAACTTATTTCTTAACTTAAAATCAACAACTTACACACTAAAGCTTTATGTAATCATATTTACTCAATTTGAATCCAAATTAAGGTTAAACACAATCACACAACTTATAATCAAACTAAGCTTAGAGAATTTGGGGCGTTACATTACTACCCACCTTTTAAAAAATTTCGTCCTCGAAAATTGCTACTTCTAATATCGTGACTACAACTGCGACTTTCTCTCATAACCAATTCCATTCATTGGAAAACCTAGAAGCAAACATGGAAATATCCAACTTCATCATTGCACTAAACACTTCGTACTCGGGGTGTGGCACTGACCAATTCGTGATCATAACCCCTATATTGACTCTCAAATATAGGTAAGGAATAAGAAAGTACCCGCTTATGTATATTTGCTAGCCAAAACATACATCACTTCAAAATCCCCTCCATGGAGAGAACAGTGAAGGAAATCTAAATCATATGTCGGCGTAAGGGTTGGGGATAGCAGCCAACCCTTTTCCACCCAAAAGAACCCGACATTTCAAACATCAAAACATAATAGAAAAATATTCAAATATGCATTCTCAATCACAAGTGTTGAAAACTTACCACACCACGTGAAACTTAACATCACAGAGTCAAATATCATGACAAAGCTTCATAATTTCATATAAAAGAAATTCCTATGATTGAATTGTGGGTATTTACTAATACCAAAACATTCTTATCTTACTCAAAGGTCCCGGTACCCCCAAGAGCATCCTATAATACCCTTGTTGGTCCCGTGACTACTTTGATCATTTAATCGATCATGCTATGACTCTTGTAATGAACTTCCAATAGTAGAAGAGTTTAACGTGGCCAACTAAACTCACTGCGGCCAGGTGTACACCCATGGACTTAGGCAGGCTAGAGTGGCTTTGAATTCACAACCTAAACTACCATTAGACGATCATTACTTTCGAAAACAATATATATATATGAGGAAGTCTCGCAAAACGAGAACAGACTTAGACTACTCTCTGCTAGTCTTCATTCTCTTTATTCCTTAAACAAATCCTTGAGGTGGCCTACCCCAATAATTTGTAAAAAGAACTTAGAGAAATCGGATTCACAAACACAACTGACACTTCCTAAACCGGATCACTTCTAGACTCACAACTCACAGTCCGATAAGATCGAACTGCTCTGATACCATAATGTAATACCCTGACTCTAGTAAACGTATTACCTGCTAAATTAACTTGAATTAAAATTAATCACTAGTGCACGAAACGGAAAAGAATTAGGTATATTACACCGATTTTAGGCTTAAACGGTGCAAAAAGTGACGCGGTGGCAATTTTGAAATTATCGCGTAACGTTTTACACCGGTTATATAAACAACCGGTGTAAAAGGCTTTTTACACTATCTCGTTCAAATGGCCAACCCCTGTATCCTTTGTCACGTTCCAGATTTCCACTGCTTATACGATTAAGGACGTAAGTCTCTTTTTTGCCATGTACTTAATTGCAGAAACGATGTACTGAATCTATAGACAATGGAAAATTTGGAAGCATCACAAAGGATATAGGCGTTTTGCTGTTTGAACGAGATAGTGTGTATCTGGAGCTCTGGCGATCGAATGCACACAACAAACATCAAATAGGTTATTAACATGAACATGAACTTGTGATGATGATGAGGAAGAAGTTGTGAACTGGTGATGAGATCAACAAACTCAAGATGTATTTATGATGAAAGGAATATTCAATGTCAAACACATCTATTGGCTAAAAAGGGTGCAGATGAAAACCTCAGAGCTACTGGACGGTGTGATAAATGCGTTTTAAAAGAAAGAAAACCATTTTTACTAAAAACTTTTTTACACCGTTTTTAGGCTTAACCGGTGTAAAAGGTGACGTGGTGGCATTTTTGAAATTATTGCGTCACTTTTTACACCGATTATTTATAGAACCAGTGTTAAAAGTCATTCTTTTGATTAAAATAACTTTCTCCCGCTCATATTCTGATACGCGCGAAGCATTTCTCTGAGATAAAACTACTTCACTCTCCTTGTTCTCTCTTTCTCTCTTGTCGCTGCTCCTTGTTCTCTCCGCCGTTCGAGACCTATCTCTCGCCGCTGCACTGTCATCGTCCACATCCTCACTTGTAGCCATTCGAATACCTCTACTTCATGTGGTTCTTGCCGCTGTGCTCCTTTTTGTGGTTCCCGCCGCCGTTCTCCTTTGAAGCCATGTCGCAGATCTGGTTTAATCTCCTTCTCCTTGCTTATAATTTTGTTCTTTTACCTTATAGCTTTGGCCCTTTTTGGTTTTAATCTGTTTGATAATCTCTTTAGGTTTCACTGTACGCTCTACTGTTCCCTCTGACCAAGGCTTAAAAAACAGAAGAAGAAGAAGAAGAAGAAGAAGAAGAAGAAGAATATCTTGTCTTCACTCTCTCTTCTGCTCAACTAACCTTCTATTTCCATAGGTGCGTCACTGCTTCATTTTTTTTCATTTTCTTTTTTTTTTATTTAGCTATTTTGCTTTCGCTAGTTTTTGCTCTGTTGATTTGCGTTTTTGTGAGCTTGTGTCGTATGATTCTTTGTCTAAGTTTCCCTTGTATATGTCAAAAGATGTCGATGAGGTTATTATGGATGCTGAGTTTGAGCATATTTTGTGGTATACAATACAACTGAGATATAGTCTGAACACTTGTACATGTAACAGTGTGTGTATTATCTCCTTTTTCTTTAATAGTTAAAAGTAATTAAAAGTAAAATGTATTATCTCCTTTTTGCTTAATAATTGACTACTGTTGACAACAGACGATGTCTTTAAATGAAAACTGTGGTCGTGGCGGGCGTCGTACTCGCATGGCTTCCAGGAGGTTACGTCCCCCTATTAGCAGGCTGATGACTGCAAGGGAATATCGAGCTATCTTTGAGGAATGAGGAACGTGATGCTCGTCTTGGCGATCCTTATCGTGATGAGGATCGCAATTTGATGAACCAATATGCTGATCCCCGTGCCGACACTGACCATTGGGGCCATGCCTTCATATGCACATGCTTCAAAGGAGACCACCCTCTACCAGGAGGCCTGTAGCTTCCAGGGAGGTTCATCAAGGGTTAGACGTTGTTCAGATCCCCAGTGATGAGGATGAGATAGAAGAGTATAGTCCATCCACACCAGAGTATTCTCTCATCGCACCCGAGTACACTCTATCGACTCCTTTGGAGGAATCTACTGCCCGATTTTGTCCTAGTTACTCCTCTAGTACTGGCCAAAACTAGACTCAAGATGGACACTCGTCGTCGCTATTTTCGTTTTTGTCGGTTCTCTCTACTGATTCTTCAACTTCAACGTTGCCGATTAGGAGGCGGAACCTTCCGAAAGCTTCATGATTCTTCTTCACATAATGCATATTTTCCAGGGTTGATGCATTAGTTGAAAAGATACAATAAAGAGCAAGCTGATGCATGTTGTCCACCAGATGGTGGCGAAAACAATGAGTTCTTCTCTGGATTCTATAATGGTGTCATGATAATAACTCCCTGGTTTTCCTCCTCGTTGAAGAAATTTGTCCAAAGATGATGGGAAAACCAGGGAGTTATTTTAATGACACCATTATAGAATCCAGAGAATAACTCATTGTTTCCACCATCATCTGGTGGACAAAATGCATCAGGTTGCTCTTCATTGTATGTTTTCAACTAACGCATAAACTCTAGAATTCTTGCATTATGTGGAGAAGAATCATGAAGTCTTTGGAAAGTTCCGTCTCCTAATCGGCAACGTTCAAGTTGAAGAATCAGATGGGATCGACGAACGACAACAAATGATGACGAGTGTCATCTTGAGTCTAGTTTTGGCCAGTCCTAAGGAAGCAACTAGGACAAAATCAGGCAGTAGATTCCAAACGACATTGCTTTTTTATTTATGTAATTAATGTAAATGTAGATCTTTCCCGCTTTTTTATTTATGTAAATAATGTAGTAATATTGTAGATTTTTCCTTGTTTTGAAAAGTTTAATTAGTATAATGTAGATATATCATTCCTTTTTTATAGATGTATAAAATTAACTGCTAAATTAGATTATGGTTTGAATTTTGGGCAAATTTGGTGCCAATATTTTCTGCTGCCAATACTTGTCAAACTTCCTGCAATATTTGTCATTTTAGAAGGTCTCTGGGCAGGAATGTATAGTAATAAAAATGGGAAAAAAAGTGTAACATTTTACACTGGTTATCTAAATAACCGGTGTAAAACATCCTTCAAAAAAATAACAAATAAATGAAAATTGAAATTTTACTCCGGATATATAACTGGTGTAAAACATTCGACACTTTACGCTGGTTTAATAACCAGTGTAAAAACCCCCAATATACAACACCGGGAGAATCTATACCGGCACCAAAACCGGTGCAAAATGTCAATTTTAACTGGTGTAAAATCCTCTTTCCGCACTAGTGAATGATACAGTGAAATTTTCGCAATAGGTACTCTATAGACTTAAGTATCTGCAGAGTTCGCAACTTACTAAAATATTTTCACAACATACTTATTCACTTTGAATAAATTACAGAATCTGACATAAAATACTAGTACAGACTCATAAACAAAGGGGAAATACTTTTAGACTCTACAAGACTTTGACACGTGATCCGGTACTCAAGGTCTCGCTTGGCGGCAAGACCGAGCATAACTTCATGCTTGGAACTTTTCCTGTAAGCTTGTAGCTGAAAACAACACCCCAACATAGTGAGTTTATAAAACTCAACAATATAGACTTTAACTTAAAAACATTACCGTTGTTTTCAGCCATACATAGTGTGCTATGTATGGAAAACTCCTCTCTTCAATTCTTACTATTATGTTAAACATAATTGAGGCATTTAAGCCAAAACCCTTTACTCATACAAACATAAACACATTTGCAAGACTAATAAGCAAAGAACATATAGTTCATCTCGTAACTTGCTACATCCGAGGGAATGAATGAAACATAAATGCAATGCAACTTTAACTAAGAACATATTGTTCTTCTTTGCTTTGTGTTGTTGGGTTGTGTCATATGCTTTGGTCCATAGACCCCAATCAACACGCTTTCGATATGGTGGTTAGACGTCTTAACCCTCCAAGTGGCGTCTTACGAGACTAACCATACCGATAAATCCTTCTTATGAGGAATCTTGGTATCTTTTAAGTGATTTTTATCACAATGCTTATGCTTATATGCATGTTTACAATCAAGTAAAGTAGTAAACTAGGGTTTTAAATCCTCATCATCATTTGACTATTCCAAGAAGTTGACAATAAAATCAAGGGATCAAGCTTACATGAATTTGAACCTTATTTTTTCCAAAACATGCATCTTTGACAATTTATATGACCAAGACGTTACGAGTTCATAAGAAAATTATCATATAACTTTCTAGACTAACTCCAATGATATTAATAACAAAATCAAGGAATTAACTTCTCATGCATTTGAACATTGGCTTATGCATTTTCTAATGCATTCACATAATGAAAGAATATACAAGTATAAATCAATCATTCACAACTTTCATGAATCCAAATGAAGACACATAAGGAAACCATTACTCTTGAATTTGAAAGAAACACCGTTAGGCAATTTCAAATCATTACAAGCATGTATTACTTAGAAAAATGACTTCATGGTCATTCCTATCTGGGGACTTATGGTTGCCCACAACTCGAGGTTGAATAATCTCACATCATTATTAATACTTTCTTTCCATTGGGAGCTCTGTGGAACTCACCATTGGGCACACATCGTACATATACTTGTGAGGGGTTGGAGATAGCAGCCAACCCTTAACCAATCCCACTAAAATATCATAAATTCTACTCATTATTCATTCAAGATCAGGAATTAAAATAATAACCCTAACACACCCTAAGAGAGGTTTTAAATTGGGAAAATCTATGTTACCTTTGTTTCCAAATGCTTTGGGATGATAACCCCCAAATCCTAGGGCTTGGATTGCTCCCAATTTCCATGGAAGCCTAAATCAAGCTTCAACTCCACCTCATCTTCTTCAATCTTCCACCCATAGGTCCGGATGCTCCTTCTCTTCCATCTTCCCCCTCTTGGTCGAGCTCTCTCTCTTCTCTCCTCTCCCTTCTTCTTTCTTTCTCACGTTCTTCTTCTTCTCCTTGCTAGGGTTCCACCAAGCTTTTCACCAACACTTAAATCTCACTCTCTAACTCTCATTCAAGCTAGGAATTTGAGTAATCTAGCAAGAATCTCTCAAATCCCTCTCAAATCCACAAAACCCTAGTGCTTTTCCCCTTTCCTTCTCTCATTTTCGTTCTTCCCCTTTCCTCTTTTCCCATTTCTGCGTTCTGCGTGTTTCTGCTGCGTTTTTAAGCTTTTATTAGAGTGTGAATCGATTCACACTTAAGTGCTGAATCGATTCATGCAGTAAAGAAAACTGCAGCGCGTCTGGTGAATCGAATTGGTGAATCGATTCACAGCTTCCCAATTCGATTCACAGAATCACCAGAATGGCCTGGGGGCTTTGACTGGATCGATTCAAGTGTTCATGAATCGATTCATGGAATGCTAAATGCATAAAAACTGAATTTTTACTGCATAAGCTTGGTTTTTCTCCCTAAACTAACTCCAGTTAACTCCTAACCAACACTTTCAATCATCTCAAGATTAAATCCAACTTATTTCTTAACTCAAAATCAATAACTTACACACTAAAGCTTTATGTAATCATATTTACTCAATTTGAATCCAAATTAAGGTTAAACACAATTACACAACTTCTCACAACTTATAATCAAACTAAGCTTAAAGACTTTTGGGCGTTACACATATGTTGGAAGATACATACTTAAAAGATTGTGCCCACACAGAAATGAAAATTCGATAACGAGATAACATGAAGTTTTGTCTCACGGGTAGAAGATTACATTAATGCAGATGTGGTTGTAGATTCTGCTTCAATTTCTAGTAGATTGAGATGGTTGGCACATGGCCCATGGTTACACGTCTTTTCTTACAATGGTTAAATGACTAAACAAAATACTTAAAATTTTAATATACAATTTTAGTTTTAAGGCTCGATTCCAAAGTCAAATTCACCTACAAATTGTCACCTAAAGGAACTAAAGCATGATTGTCCTCAATTCAAATATCAATTTTCATATGGAAAACATTCTCCTACAACATTTTTATGTTTCTTCTATGTTTTCCGTGTCGTTGGTTGTCGCTTCTTGGGGCCCACCCCAATTCCTTATTCTATCTTCGGCAAGGGAGGCCTGCGATTATCAATGTAGTCATCACTTAATAGTTATATGTACCCTCAAAAACATCAATGGCTTAAATTTGTGCATAAACATGTGTATACTAAATAATTTCTTACCTCTTTGGTCCAGTTAGTTCGATAAACCATTAGCAAAAGAACACATGTCTGCAATATAGTCCCTGACATCATTCCACACCAAATTCCCTGAAATTTAACAATGATAATGAAAAATGATAGACTTTACTTTCAAAGGGCATGCATATCAGATTTTACTTGACTTCATATACATCGACACATTTTTTTTAATAATTGGTTTGTGTCGTTGAAGATACTTTTATGAATCCTGTAGCATGAGTTCTAGGGCACCAAAATGGAGAAGCAACAATAAAAACAAACACATTCCATATATAGTACATATGTGGAGCTAAGTTATGCTTGAAACTTTGAGTGGTTATGAAGGAAAAAATAAACTAAATTGGCACATTTGCGCATCTTCCCTATCTTCATAGTTCATCTTCACTCTGCAGTGGACTTTCTTCTAAAAGAATAAGGAGTGAGGTTCATAAATAATTTATTATTTATTACACTTCTAGAAGAATAAGGAGTGACGCCTCAGTCCAAGACAGGAAAACCTCTGGGCTTAGTAAGCACTTATGAAATAAATTACATATTTACCTCATCTCAAGGGAACTAGTGGGAATATGGATCCTCAACATGTCGAATACAAGTCCTATCATGTTTTACTAGGCCAACCCATTAAGGTTTGATAGATGTCTTTGATGTGTCTTTAGCTTGAAATTTTAATTTTAGTATCGAACTATTATATGTCCAATTGTATATGTTAAGTATAAGAGTGACAAGATAATATCACAACTAAAATAGGAGTTGAGAAAAAAAGGAAAACACATAATTTACATTGAAAATCCTTAACAAACAAGGGAAAAATCACTCTCTATATATAAAAAGAAAACAAAGACACAGCCTCTCGCAAATATAAGAATAAGCTTCACAAATATACCTAATATAAAAGAAGAGAAGATTTTAGTATACGTTATTGAGACCTTCACTTAAGCCTCTGTGGAGCCTTCCCACAATCACCCACAACCGGTGTGGGACTTGGGCTCCAACAGAACAGACAACACTATATGGGTTTGTTTTGATTACCTTTCTTTGCTTTTCAATAAAAATATTAATAAATAAGAAGGGAAAAAAAATGCTTCCTCATTCTACATTAAAAGTGTAAATGATAAAATGAAGAAAGAGGAGACCAATGACTTACCTTGACTCCCAGGTTAAGCTTGTAACCCAATATAAGACCCACAGGAATTCCAAATAGGTAGTAGCATGCAATGTTCACGTAGGCAACAGCAGCCTGCCATCCCGCCCCAATGGCTACCCCTGCAGGATATTAAAATTACCACACATTCAATACAATAACAAGACACTAATTGATGATGCCTCATGATTCATATGGACAAGATACTAATTGTGTATTACCTGAAAGAACTGGTTGAACGTTATTAATGACAATACAGAAGGCCAACAAAGGTGTGAGCTCCTTCACTAGATCTTTAACTTCTGTGTCGTTGGAAAAAAGGGAAGGGTACTCGTCCCGGGAGATTATCAAAACAAGAGCGAGTAGGAGTCCGATCAAAATCGACGTAACCACGGCAACCACCAGTGAAAATCTTGCAGTTCTTGGGTGAATTGCCCCTAGTTCATTCGACACTCTCACACTGCGAAATTTAATTCATAGAATATTCTTTAGCATCAACCAACTATTTATTATCGTTTTATAATTTTTTTTTTATATGATCGATGTGTCATGATATAATAGACATATTTTGAGCCTATAAATAAAAAAAAGAAAAGAAATATTTTTAGAATAATAGTATTGCAAGCAAACCTTATGGCCACGTTCATCCCGAAAGACACCATGATAGTCCACCCCAATATATTCATGCTGCGAAACAAATTAATAAAAATATGATTAGGTACGTACTTTTTCTTAATTTTTCTTCTCGTTGATAGATCTGCCATTTTCTCTATCATAGACATAATTAAAGTGTATTTGCCAAAAGAAAGATAGAAGACTAGCTATGAATTTAGGGAATAGGGGGAATCATACTCAATCCTAGAGACGCTGTTTTTTTTTTTTTTAGATTAAAGATTAATGCCACGTTTGTCCACCAACTATTCTTAATGCCACTCATAATTAAATTATTAATTTCTAATTGTGCATCATTACAATTTCTTTGTTTTATGCTCACGTACCAGATAGAGAAGGCATCTACGGAGATTTCTGCATTCTTGAGATATCCAGCGAACAAAATCAGTGCCATAAAGTACCATGTCTCCAAGCTGCGCACTAGATACATTAGAGAAATGATACATAATTTTCTGGTTTAATTACTCTATCCATCTCCAATTTAAAAAAATTGGTAATTAAATCCCCGAATTTACTAATAATTTGTAATTGATTCCTAAATTTTAATCAGATCTCTAAATTTTTAAATAATTTATAATTAATTTCATGAATATTTAACAAATTCAAAGACTCATTTACAAATTTTTTAAAATGATATAAAAATAATGTCCGTACTCAATGTGACAAACAGACAGACAAAATGTAAATGATGGCAAAAAAGACCGCCACCTTTTTAGGGCACATCGTGGAGATTGTATTTTGGCCATACTCTAGTTGATTAAGTGGCTGACTGGTAGAGTATACTTTGTTTGGCTTGTTTGACACTTGTTTAGGGTTGGAGTACCTCTAATACTGTGCTTATTATATATTTAAAGTATCTGTTTGCCATTAAAAAAAAAAGACCGCCACCTTTAAATCCGTTTTCAAAACTCACAAAAACTCAATGGGAATATAAACTTGGATTATATTATAGTTTAGAATAAGTTAAACTGCACGTGGAGTTCACCATCCAACCATTCAAATCATTATATTATATAATTTGTAAAAAAAACATTGTAGTGCTATAAAATTTATTCAAAGAGCAAATCATTTGTTTGCTATTACTATTATTTTATAATCATCGTGATCCTAAAACCATGTGTCAAGGAGAGAGAATGAAAAAAGAAACGGAAATCAAAATAGGCGTCTGACTCTCAAAGTCTCAACAGATAGCCCCATGGTTTGAATAGTAGGTAAATCAGCTTTAAAATTCATTCTGTTTTAAAAACATTGGTAAGAAACGTAGGTTGGTAAGAAACGTAGGTGGCACGAACTCTACAAAATTACGTGGTAATTTATAATTGGATATTTTTTCGTATGACAAAATCATTCATTTCTCCCATTTATTTTATAATTCTTAATGGTATGATCCGAAAATTAAAAAAAAAAAAAGCGGGTGTCTTTGGGTGTTACCAGAGCATGACAGCAGAAGCAAGAGAAAGGCGAAAGAATCCCCAAAGATTCCGAAACGCTTCCCACGAAAACCCATTCCAAGCGCGTCCACACTTTCCACTAAACACATACGCCAACTGAGCCACCACAATGAACCACCACGATCCGTTAAGAACCACCGCCGCACCCGCCAGTCCCCAATCTAACTTCACCATCAACAACCAACTGAACACAGGGTGCAGCACCATTGCCACACCCGATATCACTGCGATCACCATCACCTTGCTCTGTGCCTGCAGAAACTTCGCCACAGGAAAGTTTAGCGCGTAAGCAAACAGTTGCGGAATCATCCAAATTGCGAAGGTTCCAGCAGCTTCAGATATCTCTGTTGTTTGCCCTAGCAACTTTAGAATTGGTCCCGCGAAGATGTACAATAGGCATAGAGGGAAAGCCATGCATAAGAGTATCACCCATGATCTTTGCATGTATACTCCTAACATGTCAAGCTTCCCTGCTCCAACTGCTTGCCCACATAGCGTTTCCAGCGCGCTTCCCATCCCAAGCTGTTCGAATTCAAATCCAGAAGAGATCAAGGATCATGAAGTAAAAAAAAAATATCCATTGAAGTGACTGAGGATATGACTGATTTAATTTTTAAAAACTGTTTTCCGAATAAATTTTATTATTCTTAACTTTTTAACTTTTTAAAATAGAGCACTGGTTTTAAAAAGTATAAGGAAACGGATGACGGATGTTTTACCATCATGCCGAAGGAGAAGCCGGCGATGAGGGAGTTTTCGACGGAGACGGCGGCGAGGTCGATGGTACCGACGTGGCCGGCAAAGATTTGAGTGATGGCGCCGAGGGAGTATTTGGAGACGAAGGAGAAGATGGCGGGGCCGGCGAGGTACCAGAGCTTCTTGGACTCTGTTATGAACTGTGTGGAGAAATCTTTAGGGGTGGTGATCGGAGCCATGTCGGGGGCTGTCGCCGTGAAAACTGCGGTGGTGGGCGCTGCTGGGTTGGGAATTTGATGGGGTTCATCTTCTCTTACTTTGGGTGTGAGAAGTGGCTGTCTGGAGTTGCTATCCAAGTCTTCCATGAATGTTGCACAAGGAGATAGATAGGTTGAGAGTTTGGTAAGTGGGAGAGGATGCAAAAGTATACTAAGAGATAGCCTCGAGCACATATAAAATGACATATAGAAAGTGTTCACGTCACCTCATTTTTTGTTTTTCTATGTAACAGTCATCTTTTTTGTTTTTCTATTACGTCCGCCCATTTTTAATAAAGGGAAATTATAGCAAGGAACACAGCCATACTTGGTCCATGATGGACAAACAATTATTTCTAATATCTACCGCCTGATCGCGCAATTACATCAAATATTATGGTACACCCTCTCTACTAAATGTTATTTTTCTCCCTCTTCCCTAGCCGCACCGCCACATGAGATTCTCTCCCTCATACCCTCATCATTGTATGCCCACCCGTTCATAAGTATCTTCATGACTCTACACACCCACAAATAATAACTTTGAGAAAACAGAAATGTTTTTTTTTACGACTACGTTTCAACAACAACTTTTTACTACTGTTTATGTGTGGTTGATATATTACGACTACGTTTCAACAACTTCCTAACAACTTTTTACTACTGTTTATGTTGAGGCAAGATAGATTTTGCAAAACTGAAACTCACTTCATTGATTACTCAATTAAAAGCAATTACAAAACAGAAACAGAAGCAGGCCCTACACAACAAAGAGCCCAAAACAAACTAGCCCAAATACAGGCACACCCCACTTATTACTATATACACTCAACAAAACCCTCCCATAAACTGAACTGCACTTTGCAGACAGTTTATCAGAACCAGAAAAAAAATCTGCAGACAGAAAAAATACAGACACAGAAAGAAAACAGAACTGCACATGCAGTCAATTTATTTCAGACAGAGAGCGCATTCCCAATTTGGATCGCAGCCTTGAGAAGGTCTCCAATTTCACTGGTTTTGTCATAGTGTTTGCCAACTGCTCATGTGTGGAGCAGTACTTCAATTCCACAACACCATCTCTACAAAGGTTTCTCAAGAAATGAAACCTCACATCAATGTGTTTCGTTCTACCATGCAAAACTGGGTTTTTTGACAATTTAATGGTGGAACTATTGTCACAGTTTAGTGTAATACTTCCCAGAAAATTAACTCCCAAAGCTCTTAAAATTCTTTTGAGCCAAATACCTTGGCAAGCACACAAGGCAGCAGCTACATACTCTGCTTCTGTGGTGGACAAAGTCACAACCGGTTGCTTCTTTGCAGACCAAGAAATCACACCTGATCCCAGCAAGAAGACATATCCTGAGGTGCTCTTCCGATCATCAATGTCACCTGCGTAGTCACTGTCTGAGAAAGCAACCAGTTTTCCTTCCTGACCTTTCTTGTACATGATTCCCCAATCTATTGTTCCTCTCACATATCTCAGGATTCTTTGGTCGCATGAGGTGTCGCTCGCAGTTTTTCCATGAATCTGGCCGATTAAGCTTACAAAGAAAGTTAGATCAGTCTAGTGGCGATCAAATACATCAAACGCCACAATGATCTTATAACCAAAGAGCATCTACCAATCGCCTTCTCCTTGCTTAGACAGCTTGCTTCCAGGCACAATAGATTGCTAATGTGTTTACTATTCTCCATTCCAAACCTCTCAAGGACTTCTTTGGCATATTTCTGCTGACACATAAAAATGCCATCTTCTCTTTGACTCACTTCTATTCCCAAAAAATACTTCATTTTTTCCAAGTCAGACATATCAAACTCTCCCTTCATAGAAGACTTGAATTCATCAAACATAGCTTTATTATCTCCTGTGAATATTAGATCATCAACATATAAGCTCACAATTAATCTACTTCCCTTACAACTGCTTTTGATGAATAAGGTGTATTCATGAGGACACTTTACAAATCCAGCCTTGTAGAAGTATGACTCTATCTTGCTGTACCAAGCCCGAGGGACTTGTTTGAGGCCATACAAAGCCTTATGAAGCTTGTATACCTTCCTTTCTTCACCCTGTTTCACATAACCTAAGGGTTGGTCCACATAGACTTCTTCACATAACTCTCCATGAAGGAAAGCACTCTTTACATCTAGTTGGAAGACCTCCCAACCTTTCAAGTACCAAAGCCAAGATGCTTCTAATAGTATCCCATTCGCAACAAAAACACCTCATCATAATCAATTCCATGCTTTTGTGAATAGCCTTTTGCCACAAGCCTTGCTTTGAATTTTTCTACTTTCCCATCTTCATTATGCTTGGTCTTGTAGATCCACTTAACACCAATACTTCTTGCTCCCTCAGGAAGTGTGGTGAGTTCCCAAGTTTTATTTCTTTCTATGGAATCAATTTCATCATCCATGGCTTTCCTCCAAACACTATTTTTCACTGCTTCTTCATAAAGAAAAGGATCATCACACGGCCCAAACATAGCCAATGTATGCAATTCATCACTGTCATAGAGTTCTTCACCAGTCACATATTCACGCATCCAACTTGGAGGTCTTGTGTCTCTTTTATTTTTATCTTGAGCATTAGAACTGTTCTCTACCGAGGCCCTTGATGATGGTGGTGCAATAGGCATGACTGTGGCTGCTGTGTTCTCTGCAGGGGCTTCTGAATTTGCTGGTTCAACTTGATTCTGTGGTGCAGTGACAGTACCAGCTTCACCTATATTTCCTACTTAACCCTGTGTTGTGTCCTCTTCATCTTGATCACACTCCAAAGTCTGTTCTCTTACTGCCACCTTCTGTTCAGTCCACTCTCATGCTTCATTCTCAGAAAATACCACATCTTTACTTACTATCACCTTCTTCCCAATTGGATTATAGAGTCTGCATGCTTTAGACTCCTCACTGACCCCTAAAAATACACACTTAATGCTCTTGTTGTCCAGTTTTTTTCTCAAAGCATCAGGAATGCGGACATGGCTCACACATCCGAATACCTTGAAGTGGTGTACTGCTGGTTTCACATTGCTCCAAGCCTCTTCTGGTGTCATATCTTTTACAGCAAATGTAGGACTCCTATTTACCACATAATTTGCCCAATTCACCGCTTCTGGCCAGAACATCTTAGGAACATTTTTCCCTGACAACATGCTCCTAACCATGTTCATAAGGGTCCTGTTTTTTCTCTCAGCAACCCCATTCTGCTGGGGAGTATAGGCAGCTGTCAATTGCCTTTTAATACCACTGTTTTCACAAAAACTAGTGAACTCAGTGGAATTAAACTCCCCTCCTCTATCGGTCCTTAGGCACCCAATCAGATTTACAGACTCATTCTCAACCATGACTTTGAATTTTTTAAAACAATTAAGTGCAGCAGATTTTTCAAGAAGAAAATATACCCAAGTTTTCCTACTTAAATCATCAATAAAAGTAAGAAAATACATTTTTCCACTATTAGATTCAGGTTTAATTAGGCCACAAATGTCAGCATGGATGAGTTCCAACTTCTGAGATGCCCTCCAATTGCTCCTTTTTGGAATTGATTCTCTGTGTTGCTTGCCAACCATGCAGTCAGTGCAAATTTCCTCCATATCTTCCACTTCAGGCAGCCCTTTTACCATACCCTTTTGAACCAGCAGCTTCAAGCCTTTGATACTGAGATGACCATACCTTTCGTGCCACAATCGAGTTGTTTCTTACATTACGCTTTGAAACGAGAAGGAACTGTGGTCGAGCAACAATTGCAAACAATTGCTTTTGTTGCCATTTTAGAGGTCATTATCAACCCTCTCTCATCATGATATTGCACATATCTCCTCAAGATAATGGTCAAACCCTTCGCTGAAGTTGTCCAACATCGAGCAAATTATTCTTTAATTCGGAATGAAATACACCCCAAGAATCACTGAGTTGTTCCATGCACTTGAAGCTTCACATTCCCTTTCCTTTCACAATATCCTCGAAGTTGTCTCCAAGTTTCTGCACTTCAAACCTTCATCAAGATCAAAGAACCACTCTTTGATTCCACACATATGATTGCTGCAACCAGAATCCAAGAACCACACTCTTTCATTGTTGGAATTCTGAATTGTTTCTGCACTGGACATCAGGAGCATTTCTTCTTCATCATCAAACTCGGCATAGTTAGCATTCTCCTCCCAATAAGGACACTCATATTGAAAGTGTCCCAATTTGTGGCACTTATAACACTCAATTGTTTCTTTATTAAGTTGCTGCCTTCCACGACCTCTTCCCCCTCTGTTACTGCTCCGACCCCTTCCTCTTCCTCCACTTCTTCCACCATTTGACACCTTCAGTGCTTGCTCTTCCTCTTTATACCCTTTCATCCTTTGTTCATGAACCAAGAGGCTACTCTGTAACTCATCAACTGACAGCAGAGATACATTGTTGGATTCCTCTATAGAACACACCACATAGTTGAATTTGGCGGTCATGTATCTGAGGATCTTTTCAACTATCTGGGCTTCTTCCATTCTTTCTCCATGCATCTTCATTTTATTGGCAATGGACAGGGTTCTTGCAAGGTACTCATTTACAGCTTCTCCTTCTTTCATGCCAAGAATCTCAAATTCTCTACGCAAGGCTTGCAACTACGCCCTTTTGACCTTCGTAGAACCCTGATATTTCTGCTTCATTGAATCCCAGATTTCCTTCGATGTCTCAGTCTTCAAGATTGTCTCCAAGATGCTTCGATCAATCGCTTGAAACAAATAGTTTTTTGCCTTCAAGTCCTTCAGTTTGTGGTCGTCTACATTCTTGATCTGTTCAGGGGTTGGAACTGCCGGTGCCACCGGTAGGGTAGGAATGCCATTTTCCACCACGCCCCAGAAATCCTTGGATCGGAGAAGATTCTCCATTAACATGGTCCAATGGTCGTAATGACCATCGAATCTGGGTATAGCAGGTTGCACAAACGTGGTGTTCTCCTTTTCCGCCATCGCTTCTCTCTTCTCTATCGCAAAATGTTGTAGCTGGAAACGGCGTGTCTCCTTTCTCTCTCTCTTTCTCTCGCACGAAGTACCAGGCCCCACGAGGAGCTCGGATACCAATTGTTGAGGCAAGACAGATTTTGCAAAACTGAAACTCACGTCATTGATTACTCAATTAAAAGCAATTACAAAACAGAAACAGAAGCAGGCCCTACACAACAAAGAGCCCAAAACAAACTAGCCCAAATACAGGCACACCCCACTTATTACTATATACACTCAAAAGTTTATGTGTGGTTGATATAGTATAAATATATAGTTAATTCAATTCGTTATGTGGTTAATGAGTTATAATTTTTTTATGCACAAAATTAATTTCATATTTTTCACAACTCAATAAAAATTACATGGTTAATACAGTGCAAATATATATTTAGTTAATTTAGTTCATTACGTGGTTAATGAATTGCAAATACTTAGTTAATAGTAAATGAGTTACTTTAATACTATATGGTTAATAATTTGCAAATACTTAGTGAATACAGTTCACTACGTGGTTAATGAATTGCAATAACTCATTAACCACGTAATGAATTGAATTAACTAAGTATTTGTATTGCATTAATAATATAATTTTTAGTGAGTGGTTAATAAGAAAGGAAAAAATAAATTTTTTCCAGAATAGTATTTTTTTTTCATATATGAACTATATATTCCGTACATGAACAATAAAAATCCGTCCGTACGTAAAAAGTGTCATATGTATACTATATGGTGTGACTATTGTCGTAAAAATCAGGCGTAAAAAAAATAGGACTTTTGAGAAAATGTCAAAACCTGAGGAAGAAAATCCAAACTTTCCTCCCGTAAAGCCATCAGAGGAACCTGGTTGTGTCAGGGATTTTAATCAGGATCCGGAAAATTCATGGCTCTTGGTTGAGTAAGGCAACTGTGATGTGACTTCTTTTTTTATCTCTGATTTTAGCAATATTCAATTTATTGATCAATGGAAAGAGAGTGTTGTTGTTACATAATAAATAAAATCTTAATATTGGAATACATTATTCTATGTACTTCTCTATCCTTAAAGTGCAGTAGATGGAGAGAGGTGGAGGCGAGGATGGAGAGTGGCAAACGGTGCAAAGAAGAAACAAATATAACAGATCAACCAACTATGGCAAAGGTACTAATCGCATGTACATCTCATTGGGCAGGAAAGATCTGTACAACGAGAGAAGAATCACTTACTACTTCACTGAGATTCCTGACAACTTCGGTGCTAAGGAGATGCATGACGTGTTCGCCAAATACGGGGAAATCTCGGAGGTTATAATACCAAACAAAAGGAACAAGTCAAGTTAGCAGATTCTAAGCCATGAGATTTGTCAAGGCGCAGTAAGATCCGAAAAAGTTCGCCATTTATCTTGATAACATCATTATAGGTAGCAAGAAGATATTTGTAAACCTACCAAGATTTGAGAGAGAATTGGCTGGCCCTTATGAACATAGAAACAGGAAGGAGGATGGTGTAACTATGACAAGAAGGGGAGAGAAAATAGAGAAGAGAATTACTGATTACAAAGAAGTTGCACCACAAATGAAGCCGCATGGTAACCAAAAACAAGCAGCATCTCACGAGGAGGGCGAATGTAGTAAAACAGTTCCACACATACAGCCCCGGTCGTTTGCACAAGTGGTCCACAAAGGACAACCATGGGGCAGTAAACCTGGTGGTTATAGGAAAGGAGTATACTACAAGAATGGAGGCCAAACTAAAGGTACGACGTGGGCTTGGAAGGAGAAGAGAAGACAAGCAGATAAGTGTGAGATGGTGTACAATGTGGAGGAAGAGGTTATAGGGAATTTGAAGAAAATGATGGTGGGAAAAGTGTTGATCTCGGGTCAGTCATATCACATTCAAGAAGAATTCCATCGCCAAGGTATTTTCCATATAAAAGTTACTCCTTTGGGTGCAAACTTGGTCTTGTTGGAATCAAGTGAGGAAGGAGATATCCAAGCCATGGCTGAGAATGACAAGGACTGGTTGCTGGAATACTTCGAAGAGCTCCGACCCTGGAGCCCAAAGGAAGTAGATAACGAAAGGATCGCCTGGCTTAGATGCTACGGGGTCCCTGTCCACGCGTGGTGTTTGGAGTTCTTCGAAAAATTGGTGATGCCCTTCGGAGAATTTATCTGCGTAGACGATAACACGTTGAAAAAGAAGTCCCTTGACGTGACTAGAATCCTATATAGAACAAAGATCCACGAAACTGTTAATAGGGTGGTGATTGCAAATATTAATGGAGAGAAGTTTTCAATCAAGATACTAGAGGATTGGTATGGTCCTCTACAGATTATGGCAAAAAGCGTTGTAGCACAAGAAACGGACTCCGAACTCTCCGGGGATGAATCATACGACAGCGACCATCACCGTCCGACAGAAGCTGATGACGACGATGGAGTTGGGGAAAGATTAGCGCACATAATTGCAGATGTGTCAGCACTCAATGCAAATGATGAGGACAATTATGAGGGTGGAAAAAATAAGGTAATAATTGATGTGGACATTGATGGGGTAGGGAAAAATTTGGCAACACATGATGGCGGCATTTATGAGGCCGATTATAATAAGGACCCTGATACGGATTCAAATAACCCATTAAATGATGTGGGAAATTTGAATATCAATGGAACAGAGAGCTCTGTCGAGGGGGTGGCTAGCGTAAATAAGGGGTGGGAATTAGCAGTTCATTATGGCGAGAAGGAAACAGAAGTTATTCGGCCCACAGAGCATGAGATCGATCCACCACTTAGATTAGAAGCGACCCAAGCAACTGGTCACGGGCTGGATAACCTGGGCGGGTCAGGAACCATCAGGACAGGTACTCCACAGGTGCCCACAACATTACCAAACCTCTCCAAAGTCACGATTCGTAAGAGGGGAAAATCCAGAAAGGTGGGGGTTACAGGCGCAGAGCCGGTCGAACAAGAGATGAGCTCCAACGCCCAATCTACGCACTTCTCTGGTGGTTCAATATTGTGCTGTGATTCCCTCTCATCGTCCAACTTTCGGAATTGTGCACAAAGATTTTGGGACAAACAAGGTGAGAAGATGGCTCTGAAGATTTGGAAAGGCGCACAAAGAGTAGGGATCGGAGGGGAAGAAGAAGATGAAGTATATATTGATCATCTCAAGGAGGTGGAAAGCGTTCCTTTAGATGCAGAAAAACAGAGGGTGACCAACAACAAAGTGTCTTAATGATTCTATCACTGAATGTTAGAGGGTTGAGGGATAAGGCAAAAAGGAGAAGGATTCAAAGTCTTGTGAGGTCAGGTAATTTCTCTTGTTGTCTTTTCCAGGAAACTAAGTTAGAGTCGATCAATAATCTGGTGGTTCAAGGTTTATGGGGGGGGGCTGGTGGTTCATGGATAGCGAAACCATCTGTAGGTTTGTCTGGGGGAATGCTTATCATTTGGAAAGAAGGGTTTTTTAATGTTAAATTTCATTTTGCTGGTACTGGTTTCATTGGGTTATGTATCGAACAAGCAGATGACACAGTTGTGTATGTAGTTAATATATATGCTCCCTGTAATATGGAGGGTAAGCGACAGATGTGGAGTGAACTGGTGTTGTCCAAATCTGGTTTTTCGGAAGGTAAATGGTGCATTGCAGGAGATTTCAACGCAGTGTTGTCCAGCAATAAAAAAAGGGGGAGGAATGGTGACACAGAGAACTTGAAAGAGGTGGAAGAATTTAGCGAATTCATAGACAAAATAGAGGTGTTAGATTGCCCACACTTGGGTAAAAATTTCTCTTGGTTTAGTTCTGATGGGAGATCAATGAGCAGAATTGACCGTTTCTTACTTAGTGCTGACTTATTGACAGAATGGAAGGTGGAAGCTCAGTGGATTGGCAAGAGAGATATCTCTGACCATTGCCCGATTTGGTTGAAGATTTTTAACCAAAATTGGGGACCAAAACCTTTCAAATTCAACAATTGCTGGATAGAGCATAAGGATTTTAGTTCCTTTGTCAAGGAGTGTTGGTTGGATCATTCAATTGTAAGGAAACAAGGGTTTGTATTAAAAGAGAAAATGAAGTTGTTAAAAGAAAAGCTAAAAAAATGGAACAAAGAAGTGTTCGGTATCATGGAGTTGGACATAAACAGGGTGGTGGATGAACTGAACCAACTTGATGAGGTGGTCGCATCTGGGGGTGTGGCGGATGCAGAGAGAAGAAGGTTAATGTCATCGGAGTTCTGGCAAAAAATACATATGAAGGAAAGCCTACTTGCTCAAAAATCAAGAGCAAGATGGGTTCTCAAGGGAGATTGTAATTCAAAATACTTTCATGATTGTCTCAAATTAAGGAGAAGGAGGAATGGGATTTTAGCTCTAAAAATTGGAGAAGATTGGGTTGAGGAGGTGGGGGAGATAAAGCAGGAAGTGAAGAGACACTTTATGGATAGTTTTTCGGAGGTTTCTTGGAAGCGACCGGTGTTGGATGGCCTATCCTTCCCATAAATTTCCGATGCGGATAATGAACTTCTTATCACACCTTTCTCAGAATTAGAAATAAAAGAGGCAGTTTGGAGTTGTGACGGAAACAAGAGTCCAGGGCCGGATGGATTCAACCTCAACTTCATCAAATCCTGCTGGGATACTATTAAAACTAATGTTTGCTCATTTTTGCAGGAATTTCACAACACAGGTCATCTCCCCAAAGCTATGGTTGCTTCCTTCATAGCTTTAATTCCTAAGAAGGATAGCCCACAAGGGCTTAACGACTTTCGACCAATCTCACTCATTGGAAGCATATACAAGATCATGTCTAAGATATTAGCCGCAAGATTGAAGAAGGTGCTGGGTAATGTGATCTCTAAATGTCAAACGGCTTTCCTACCAGGGCGACAAATTCTGGATGGAGTGGTTACAGCTAATGAAATTGTGGATATGGCAAAGCGGAAAAGGAAAAAATGTTTGATGCTGAAGGTAGACTTTAGAAAGGCTTATGACTCTGTCTCATGGAGTTATTTGAACTATATGATGATCAGATTGGGTTTTAACCACCAATGGAGAAAGTGGATGATGGCATGTGTATCCTCTAATTCGGTCTCGGTTTTGGTTAATGGCAGCCCGACGGAAGAATTCTGTACCCACAAGGGACTGAAGCAAGGTGATCCTTTGGCACCGTTTCTTTTCCTTATTGCAGCCGAGGGTTTGTCTGGACTTGTTAAACAAGCAGTAGATATTGGTTGGTTCAAAGAGCACAAGGTGAATGCACAACTCTCGTATCCCATCCTCCAATATGCGGATGACACCATTCTTTTTGGGGAAGCTAATTGGGATAATATTTGGTGTTTGAAGACTATTCTGAGGGGATTTGAGCTGGTTTCTGACCTAAGCATAAATTTTTCAAAAAGTAATTTGATAGGAATAAATGTTGAGGACAGTTTCATGTTGGCCGCTTCAACCTTCTTAGGTTGTGCAAGAGGCAGCAATTCATTTAAGTTTTTGGGCATTCCAATAGGAGCGAACCCGAGGAAGGAGTCAACTTGGAGGCCTGTGATATCATCTTTCAAGAGAAGGCTTTCTTCATGGAAGAGTCGTCACTTATCGTATGGAGGTAGATTATCATTGATTAATTCAGTCTTAACGAGCTTACCGCTATACTTCTTTTCATTTTATAAAGTGCCTAAGAAAGTTCTCAAAGTTCTAGTTGCCTTACAACGGAATTTTTTGTGGGGAGGAAGCGTGGATTCTAAGAAGATTAGTTGGGTGTGCTGGGAGAAAATTTGTCTACCAAAAGATCAGGGTGGTTTGGGGATTAAAAATTTGGAGTTATTTAACAGAAGCTTGCTTGCCAAATGGAAATGGAGATTCTTAACCGACAAAGAGGCAATATGGTATGATCTTCTAACACACAGATATGGCAACATTGGTATCGGAATTCCTTCTGTAGGGTCGAAATCTTCACTATGGTGGAGGGATATCGCGCTCCTCGACACGGACTGGTTTAATGAAAAGGTGCAACCAAGGCTTGGTAATGGCATGGAGCTTGGCTTTTGGACTGACGATTGGTCAAACACCGGAAAATTCATAGAAGTTTTTCCTCGGTTATTCTCGGCTGCTGTATTCAAGGAGGCAAAGGTGTCTGATATGGGGGTTTGGGAGGTAGATCGGTGGCAGTGGCACGTCGCTTGGAGGCGGAGGTTTTTCAGTTGGGAAGAAGCTCAAATTCAAGTACTACATGACATTCTGAATAATGTATCCCCTAAGAAAGATGTTGACGATGCGTGGCTTTGGAAATTAGATAACGGAGGCCTCTTTACAGTCAGCTTTGCTTATAAAAATCTATTACAAATGTCTTTCAATGAATCAATAATCCGATGTGGATCGATCTTACAAAAGGTTTGGAAAACTTCGTGCCCTCTAAAATTTTGATGTTGGCGTGAGACTGCTTTCTCAATAGGCTACCTACTTGTGACCACTTGCAAAGGAGGCGCTGATCTTGGCGCTCAAGGAGGGATGTGTGTCTTTTGTTCTCTGCAAGCTGAGGACAGAAACCATATGTTCTTCACTTGCACATTTTCCCGCGATATTTGGCGAGCAGTTCTAAATTGGATGGGGGTTGGTGGTTTACTATCAGATTATTGCTTAGATCACTTTACACAGTTCGGTAATTTCGTTAGTGGCAGGAAAATTAGCATGGTGAGATACTTGATCTGGCTGGCTGTCATTTGGAATATTTGGAACCTACATAATGCAATTATATTCAGAGAAGAGGTTCCGGTATTTAGTAATTTGCTGGCCCAAATTAAACACACCTCATGGGGTTGGTTCATCTTCGTGGAAGCGGCGAATGTATCATTATTATTTTCTCATTGGTGCATGAATCCGGTACAATATCTCAAGTCTCACCTAACTTGAAGTGGTTGTGGTGCTGCTAATTTTCTGTTGCATTAGTGGAGAGGCTGCAGCTTATTGTTTGGAGGCGTGGTAGTTACTTGGTGCTGCTAATTATTTTTGGACTCTGGGAGGTGCTGCTAATTGTTTGTTGCATTATTGGAATGGCTTCAAATTACCGCTTGTCTTTGCATTAGGGGGTTGGTTTTTTTGATACAAGTGTTTGGCTTGGTAGTTACTTGGTGCCGTGGTGGTGTGGATATTGTCTGAGAATTTTGCAAAGGTGGTTTGGGGGTGAATAATTCCGTGGTGGTGTGGTTTCGTGGCATGTGTCTAGTTTCTTCGTGGTGATGTGGTTGCACTTTATTTTGTCTGTATCTGCTTTGCTGGTTAAATTAGTCTATGTTCCTTAGATTCATTTTGTTGGTCGTTTTACCTTTGTAATATGTAGTCTATGGTTGGTGTACTCTTTTTCCTCCCTTAGTCTTTTTCCCTTTGGATTTTGGCTCTGGGAGGTTTTAACGAGGCACCTCTATGTTATTACGGGTTGGAGTAACTCTTGTGCTCCCGTTATAAAAAATCTTTTTGCTTATCAAAAAAAATAAAATGGAAAGAGAGTGTTGGGGAGGAAGAGAGAGCAATGAGAAGGGTCTGATGTGGATGGTACACGCTAAGACCCAATGAAATCGTAAGATGACTGCTATTAAACTGTTGGTCTTTCATAGACCGCCTAGTGGTGGTTCATGCTATAACTCGCCTTAATATAAAAAGTAAATAGAACACAAATGAATAAACAAAGAGAGAGACAATTAGAGTAAATGAAGAGTGAGACAATTAAAACAACGTAAATGAATAAATGAAGAGACAGAAAATTAAGATAACATAAATTAAAACGAAGAGAGAGACAATTAAGATAACATATATTAAGTGCTTAAATTATTGATAACTATTACTCCCTTTGTGTTAGCTTCATTTAATATTGCTTCATGATTAAGTTTTACTCCTCCGTCATATACTATCTCCTCTTCTAAATGACTATATTTTAGAAAAGAAAAAAAAATTATAACGACTGTGGTTTTATTATTTTAATATAGCATTAATTTTTTCTCAATTTTGTTCCCAAATAAATATTATACACATCACTCCCAATACCCAATTTCTGAAAAAAATGGAGATTTCCATTACTATAGTTTTTTGTGTATAAATGCATTTTTTTTTAACACCGTGACATTAATTATGCATTTATGTGCAATTATATACCAAAAAGTATAGTAATGGAGATGATCTGTACTCCAATACATCATATTTCATTATACATTTATGACAATTGTTAATACTTCGATAGTTAATAAAAAAAAATTCATTCACTAAGTTATTTATTGCTTTTTTTAATTCCTGTCAAAAATTTTAAACGTCAGTCAATATGAAAAGAAGAGAGTAAAATCCTTTTAATTAAATCATGTCCATTTCGAAAGTTGATCTATTTAGTTAAAACATCAAATTTGTATACAATTTGTAATGTTTTCCCCAAATTATCCTTTTATTGATTCTACTCTTTCCATTTAATTAATCACTTACTTAATTAATGACACACATCATCTCTCTCTCTTTTTCCGCTTATGGGCATTTTGGTAACAAATTAATTAATGCATTATAGTAATTCAACAGTGATAGATGAACCTCACTTTTGTAGGCACCGTACATCCGTGATGTACGACGTGATTTATATGTCCGCATGTTGACAAACATATTTTAAAAAAAAAAATCAAAACTTTTTTTCCCAAAAAAAAAATTATTATAAAAGTGGTTAACACGGTACAAATAAGTGGCTAATACAGTTCACTAACTGGTTAATGGGCTATTCTGACATTAGTGGTTAATACAGACATAGAGTAATCATTAACCACTTTCGCAATTGGTTAACAAGGTTGGTATTACTGGTTAATGTAGTATTGAAAGGAGGTAATACAATGGTGGAAGTGGTTAACACTACAAGAAATCTCGTATGCACTAACTCAAAACCGCTGTAACGTGGATTTTCCAACGGATTACCAACGGCCAAAGGCCCACCTGTAAAACGTGCGTCGCAAATGTTTATCGACGGGTTTTTTTTTGCCGTTGGTATTACCGACAGGCTAAGCCGTCAGTCATAATCCGACGGTAATTTCCGACGGATGTTCCAGTCGGTAAATCCAAATTTTATTTTAAATAATAAAATTATATTAATTGATTAATTTTTATATTTAATTTAATTAGTTAATTAATTTATTTATTTTAATTTCTGTAATTAATTTAATTAACTATTAATTTATTTTATTAAATTAATTAATTAAATTATTAACTATTAAATTAATTTAATTATTTAATTATTTATTTAATTAATTATTAAAAATAATTTATTCCTATATTAAAAAATGTTTATTTATTTATTTAATTTTTAAATTAGTTAATTTCTTTAATTAATTTAATTAACTATTACTAGTAATTTTAATTTAATTAAATTGATTACTTTTAATTATTAACTTATTCTCATATTAAAAAATGCGAAAACGTAAACAAAAAAAAAATAAAAAAAAAAGAAACGTAATAAATAAATAAATAATCCGAACAAACATCAGTAACTAAAAAAATATTCGAAAATATGAAAAAATATCAGTACAAACATCACTAATAGTCCTGATCATGATCGATGTGCTCTACACCATCTGCATCATCAACATGATCATCAGTACTAGGAGGCGGAGGCAGCTGGCAAGCTAGCAACTAGTACATCTGGTCCTGTCGCTGCAGCACCTGAGCCAAAATGGCGTTCGTCCGATGGCTCTCCTCCTTCTCGCCGAATTACCCACTCGCCTAACTCGGCTATTTCCGCTCATTCGCGCAGAGCGACGACGGCACCACCACTACTCGATGACTCTCCGGCGCGGGGGCGACAGTCCTTTCCCCGTAGTTGCCGGCAAGGTCTCCAACACCGTGATAGACGACTTCTTCTTCTTGCCGCCAACAACATTTGCCCAAACCCCTGGCGGTGCGGATGGATCGTCTGGCTCTGAGACGGAGAACATGATGATGTCTGAGAAATCTGAGACATCCTCGCCTCAAACTCCTCCTGTCAAACATAAACAAATAAGTCAATTTTTTTGTAATAACTGGCCAGCAAGAATAAGGTTTCACTGTTGATTGAACTTACGGGGTAAAACCATCAGAGCATAAGCCAAGTCATACATTACGTGGATCTGCCGCAAATTCGGGATGCACACGATGAAAGTGCTTCCAAGCTTCATCATCACATGGATGGCGCAACATACCTGAAGTGCTTCTATTCTCATAGTGCCACGTCATTTTGTCTGCAGTCTGTGTTGATGCAAACATTCTCTGCAGCCTTGGAATAATTGGCAAATAAAACATTGCCTTTACTGGAACTGGTTTTTGTCTACCCTTCCCATTATCAGTGTGTGAAATATACCTTGGCTCACCACAAAATTTGTATTCAACCAGCGCGCCATCGTTTTTACCGAATTCATTATCGTAATATAACATACACCCTCTCACACAACAATCAATCCTTTTAGATTCCAACCCCAACTTAGACACTAAGCTTTTAGCCTCGTAATAATTTTTTGGCAAACCATCTCGATAGGTGACGATTCCAACATCATCTTCATTACGAGATCCAAACACACATCCGTAGCACCACAATTGGACTTAAGAGATAAAAGCCTCACACACATTGATAACTTAGAGTCTGCAGACCTTTCAAACAACGGCTTATTTGTTTCTAACAAGAGATTATAAAAATTTTGTGTTGTCTCATTTGGAAGTTCATCTGTGTCATCATATTGTTGCTCCTCGAATGATACGTTGACCCCAAGGCATCATAAACCATATCTTGCATCAATTTAATTTGCTCACCATATCCCGTATCTACGTAACTGCTTGAAGCACTTGTGCAATTATCGCCAACCCCTAAATCAACCTGAGGCAACTCTTCACCATGTCTAGTCCAAATCTAGTAATTAGGCCTAAATCCAACTTTCTGCAGGTGATACATGACCTCACCCGGGCTATTGATCCTTCTGCAATCGCAATTAAGGCACGAACATCTAATCCCTCCATTAATTACGAAATCTTCATGTGCCATTGCGGCTTGGACAAAGTGATCAACCCCATCGCAAAAAGATTGTTTCAAACCCTCTCTCCCTGGATACAACCTATCGTACATCCAACTATGACTTGAAGGGAAAAATTCCATCTTCTGCATGTTAAAAAAATGATAATTTCAGCAGCACGACGTTCTTACAACCGCTCTCTTTCTTTAAATGGTATGGCTTTATCTCATTCGAGGAAAAACTTATTCAGAACTCGTATAATAGTCATTCCTTAATTCTCATATTTATACTTGACAAAATTTCGGCAGCATTTCCCATTAGTCTCTGAGTACACTAAATGATCACAGTTATGAATACCGCGATCAAGTATGCACCCAGAGATCAAAAGGAAATGAATTGAACCGAAATTTTATCAAATATAAAGATACAAGAATTAAGCAACAACTATTATACGAGTAAAGAAAAAGTTTTTTTTCCAAACTGTCCGACTTGGATAATTCAAGGTTTAATATACAATGAGCACGTGGTACCCTAAAAGAGTACATGCACTCAATAATATATTGAACCTCAAATGGGAAGCTGAGGCTTTTCTCCGATACTAATAACAATAATCAAACATATATTTCATCAATAATTAACATAACAATTAGACAAGCAGAAGTTGCAAGGGTAGAATTAGAAAATCGACTTGGTCATTTAAAAAAAGCAGGTTGGACATCCTCTTAAAGGATAGAATTAGACAAGTAGAAGTGGCTTATAAGTTCGG
The DNA here is from genome assembly GCA_037113605.1 of Calophaca sinica. Classification (NCBI taxonomy): domain Eukaryota; kingdom Viridiplantae; phylum Streptophyta; class Magnoliopsida; order Fabales; family Fabaceae; genus Calophaca; species Calophaca sinica. The sequence goes on along the minus strand of JBAFXK010000055.1, from coordinate 23,610 downwards.
TTTTAATTCTTTTCTTTTATTTTTTGGTCAATTGTTTACACTCATTCTATAGAAATATGGTCCCTAAACACTATACTTTTTTTTATTCCTATAGACCATTTTTTCTCATTGAATAAAATTTAATGTAAAATAATGAAAATCTATAATCATTGTCGTATGTTTGTAAATCATGATTTGTTAGTCTTTATCTGTAAGTTGGAAGTTACACAATTTTCTTTTCTTTTACTGAATAAACATCATCAAAAATAATTTTTTTTTATTCTCCTCTAAAGTAAATTCAAAAAAAATATTTTAATATTGGTTCAGTTTCTGAACCGTTACGTGGTCATGATTGATTGGCAACTCATTTAGCTCATTTCAGTGCTTGGCATGTAATTAAGTTATAATTTAAATAATTAAATAAAAAAAATTCATGCTCTCTAGATAAAGAATTGTTTAAAACGAAGAATGTTACCCCAAATAACAAGTGAAAAGTGCATGCATATGTCTTGAGCTTCGCTAATTAAAGCAATGCATGATATATGGAAAAAAAGTTCTATTTGGAGAACGTGTTTTGTGTACAATGGTATGGGTAGCATAAGCATTCACATGCCAATTGTTTCGTTCCGCAGCTTTATTGAATTTGTTACATTGGTTACATCATTGCTTGCATTTGGTCATTGAGGTGACATATTTATACTCTTTTGTTCAATTTGTTTGTGGATAATAATTGATATATTTGATAACGGCCAAAGTGGCTAAAAATTCTCGTGTTAATAAGAACTAAGTAAGCCACCGAGGTAGCTTTGCTACACATGGTTTTTGTTTTCTTGACCGCTGACTTAATTAACTTGGCTACTTACGGTCTTAGGACCTGTGTTATTCGGGCATGTGATTATAGCTTTTGCAATGAATATGAACATTTTAAACAATAGCTTTTGGTATAAGATAGATACATTTTAATTTTTTAGAACCTCTCTTGTTTAACTTCTCCATAAATATCTATAAGTTTGTAAGGATGTTTTCATAAGTAAAGATTCTTAAACTTATTTCAATTAAGAAGGTCTTATAAGCTAGAGGCTAATCCAAACTGAGCCTTTGTGATTGTTGGGTTGTGACATGAGATCGCCTCTAATATAACCCTGTGGTTTCTGTCAATATATGACCAAGTGGTCTAGAGATCAATCCTTCCTGCTTACATTCATGAGATCAATCCTCTCTACATGTTACCTTCACCCTAACATAGAGCATACATCAGACAAAATTTCCTCTGTGGAGAGAACTATACATCACTTCAATATAAAACATCATTTCTTAGTCAAAACATACATCACTTCAAAATTCCTCTGTGGAGAGAACTATGAAGGAAATCAAATAAATATGTTTGCATTGTGTGGGTCAACAGACAACCCTTTTCCACCTAATGAGTCATTCGACATTTCGTTAGAGTGCATACCTAATCAGAAGAACAAGAGAGTGTCCATGTCCTTCGATGCTAGTGGCGCCTCTGAGCAAAGGTGTAATGCTCGGACAAAAATAATCAAAAACATAGAAAATTTTAAAATTAGTTCATCATATATAGTTTCTTATTCAACTTGAATTTCAAGCAGTTTAATTTTTTCTAATGGTAAGTAACTCATTATTCATATTTTATGATCCAATGCGTAAAAAAATTAATATAAACAAAATAATCTCATCACCTCCGCCAACACCGTAACAATAGTGTCGCTTTCTAAAATCGCAGAACCCAGCTAAGACTCATCAACCTTCAATCTGCATGGAAGGGAAAGAATAGTTAAGAAACAACCTGCAGTAAACACCTACAAACGAGGATTTCGTAAAGTAAGAATCATTATCGATCTCACAACCTTCCATGAACACCTAGTAACAAGTCAATCCCCAAACACACACACACAATTAAACAATAATAACCCACAACACAAAAACAAAACAACATTGTTGTTTTATCACACGAGAAGAAACCAACATGCTAAGAATTAAATTAAATTAAATTAAAAAAACTCAAAACTCCAGTAGGTGAAAGACGGAGTACCTGGTGGTGGTGGCCGAAGCAACAGAGAGACATCACCTTTTTTGCCGATGTCAGTGTGAAATGAAATGTTTGTAGTATATAGACCAGTTAGGTATCCTATTTATCATAAAAGACTATATTAATTCCTTGAGATCCCATTGCATCTTAATTTCCCTAGCAATATTATTGACTCACACCAAGCTATATAATTGAAAATTCGCCACGACCTAGCTATAATAAGAAATCAAGACTAAAAATCACATTAATTAAACATTTTTTTTATAAACTCTCTCTCAATTTTATACATACATATATATATATATATATCATACAAAATTTAATTTACTTGTGGTAGTGATAGGTACTGGAGCACAAGCAAGAGTACCAGCACCAGCACCACCACCACCAGAAGCACCTTGATTTTCTCTGTGTCATCTTGGAGAACTGAAGGTGGGGAGAGAGAGAGAGACGGTCAGCTGCATTCACCATTGAAACCTCAAATGAGAATTAGACTATAAACTTCCACTCCAACATTCCTTCTCAAGCAATTGAATTTAGAAATATTTTCTTAATTTATAATATTAAACAAAACCACAACCATTTTTTTTAGTTTTTTTTAATTTTTTAATTTACCCCGAATATCATAATCCTAAGGCTAAAACATCACCTTAATTTCACATATCCAAATAACAACTATTTCTCTATCTAATTTAAAATTGAAAATGGAACAGAGAAAACAGTGCTTGAGAGAGAGTGAGGGACGCACCTTGGTTCCACGCTGGCGAACAATGATGGAATCAGGCTTGGCGACTTAGTCATCGTAAATCTTCACTCCGAGCCGCTTTCCTTCAGAGTCATAGCCGTTTTTAGTGCTTCCGGCTCCCTTCTTATGGGAGTTCTGTATGAGACGAAGAGAAGAAGAACCCGTTAGGGAAGGAAGATGAAGATGAAGAAGACAGGAAAGATGAAGAGGCCGGAGTTGTTATGTGGTGGCGGTGGTGTGGTGGTCGAAGACAAGGAGGGGAGCTATCACAGAGAGAGAGAGATGAGAGAGAATATTGCATGAACAGTGAAGGGGAAGGTCAGGATCTACTTCATAACTGCTGCTTACCGATAATCTATTGTCATTTACTGACGGCTCAAGACCGTCAGAAATCCGAACAGTAATATCCGGCCGTACCGACGGGTGATTTTCAAATACCGACGGGCATAGGCACGTCGATAATCAAAAAAGTGGAGGGAATGAAAAAGGCAGCCAGTTTACCGACGGGTAGGGCCGTCGGTAATCTTCAACGAATGACAAGAGAGCTTTACCGACGGGTAAGGCCGTCGGTAAGCAACAGCGAACGAGAGATAAGACGTACCGACGGTTTAGACCGTCGGAAACGCCCAGTTTTTGCGACGGGCTTGTGTCCTTCGGTAATAGGCCGTCGGTACACTCAATTTTTCTTGTAGTATTAATGGGTGCAAGTGCAACTCGTTAATATAAGTGGTTAATAGAATTGATACCATGGTTAATACAGTATTGAAAGTAGTTAATGAGTGCAGTTCGACAAATTAGCATCAGAGTAGTACATTAACCAGTTAGTGAACTGCATTAACCACTGTGTTAATCAGTAATATCAATTTAGTTAACCAAGAAATATTATCAATACAATATTAGAAGTGGTTAATGCATTGCAAATAAGTGGTTAATTCAGTTCACTAATTGGTTAATGGGTTATTCTAATACCACAAGTTGTACCCATTAACCACTTTTAGTATTGTATTAACCATTAATATTAACTCATTAACTACATGTGATTCATGACTTTATTAACTTTTTCACCAAATAATATTTTTTCAAAAAAAAGGGGCAAAATACGGTGTCGATGTGGGTGTCGGCAAAAGTGATGTTCATATATCATTTTTTATAGTAATTTGAAAAGTGTCTTATAAAATGAGAAAAATATTTTAGGCAAAATTACTCCAGATCTCATTTATCTTAATTTAAAGTTGCACTTAAGGTGTTAACGTTTTAATACTCACTACAAGAAAAAACGGTGTTACCGATGGCCTTTTGACAAAAACTGCAATAACAGATATTTACCGACTGCCTCAAGCCCGTCAATAATATGGTCGTCGCAAATATTTACCGACGTGTTTTTTTTTAGCCGTCGGAATTACCGACGGGTCTTATCCGTCGGTGAACCGCCGTAGGTAATGGAAGACAGAGATTACTGACAGGTAAGGCCGTCGGTATATTGTTATGTATATTGTTATGTATTTTTTAAAATTTTTTAAATTTTTTAATGAATTAATTATTAATTTATTTAATTTAATTAACTAATTATTTATTTAGTTATTTAATGATTAAAATTATGTATTTATTTATTATTTAGTTATTTAATTATTAATTTATTTCATATTAAGAAATGTGATAACGTAAACTAAAAAACAAAGTAAAAAAAAGAAATGTAATATATCCCGTCAAAAAAAAACGTAATATAAATTAAAAATATCCTTTGAATATTAAAATATAAAAAAAATAAGTCAAAACATCACTAATAATCCTAATAGTCTTGATCATGCACGAGATGCTCTAAACCATTCGCGTCATCGACCTCATCAATACCATGAGGCAGCGGCGGTGCCGGCTGATAATGAGGCTGAGGCTGCTGGCGAGCAAGCATTTCGTACATATATTCCTGTCGCTCCAGCACCTTAACCAACAATGCGTTCGTCTGACGGTTCTCTTCCTCAGAAGCAGCCAATCTCCGCTTCACCAAGGCAAACTCCTGCTCATCCACGGTAGAGCGATGACTGCCACCACTACTCGATGATGATCCGATGTTGAGAGGGCTGGTCCCTTTCTTGTAGTTGCTGGCAAGGTCTCCAGTACCATATAGGCAACCCTTCTTCTTGCCGCCAACAACATTTGCCCAAACGTTGAGCAGTACAGACGGATCCTCAGGGCTCTGGGACGGGGAACATGATGATGTATGAGATCTAATTTGAGACATCCTCGCCTCAAACTCCTCCTATCATGTATAAACAAATAAATAAGTCAATATTTTTTTGTAAGAAAACAATATAAACATTATTAAAAAAATATTCATTATATTTTATAATTATTTGGGTCCGCCTCGACCGATCATCAATGAAATCATGGGTACTCTTCCTAACATGAGTTGCACGATGGAGCTCTTGCAATTGTACCTCTCTATCCAATCTCTTCGACTGTAATTAATTAATAAAAAACCATAAATAATAATAATAATAATAATAATAATAATAATAATAATAATAATAATAATAACAACAACAACAACACGTACAAGTCAAATTGTGTGTTGCGCCTGACTGATGGAACCTCCTGGATGTAAGCTCTTACCCTTCTCAGAGGCTCTGCTCTTCTTGGCCTTCATGCGGATCAAGTTGAACTCATCAGAGTTCCAGTACTCTACCAGCGTCTGCCAGATATGATCTCTTATCCAGTGGGGCTATCCCCTGAGGCGGACATCAAATATAAAGATACGAGAATTAAGTAACAACTATTATACGAGTAAAGAAAAAGTTTTTTTCCTAAACTGTCCCACTTGGACAATTCAAGGTTCAATATAAAATGAGCACGTGGTATCCTAGAAGATTACATGCACTCAATAATATATTGAACCTCATATGGGAAGCTAAGACTTTTCTCCGATACTAATAACAAGCATAGAAATGAAAAAATAAGCTAATTAAAATATATTTAATAAAATTTAATATCGATTTTTCTCCGATTTTAACAACATTTAATATATTATTTAACATCGGTTTTTCTCCGATATTAATAATATTTAATATATATATAACATATTTAATATATCTAATAATAATACATTTACAATTATCTAATACAACATCAACACATCCATATGCTACATAATTATAAATAATACACTAATACAACCTAATTATCATGTCATACAACCTAACTATCATGCCAAATTTATTTATCTATTTAAAATTAGGGTTTGGCTATCATGTCATACAACCTATATGTTTCATTGAGTTAATAATAAACTTTCAATTCCCTAATCATACAAGCACATAGTAAAAAAAATTAAATTCTAATTATGCATAATTTCTAATGTAAATTTCAGTCTCAATTATACAAAATTGCACATGCATAAGTTCCTTCAATAATCATATAATCAAATTTTAGTCCCTTTTTTAAAATTTCAACAAAATTACAATTTATGTCCTAATTTCAACAAATCATACCAATAAATCATACCAAAATTACATTTTCAGTCCTAATTACAATTTTAAAATCATACCAAAATTACAATTTCAAATTCTAATTACAATTTTAAAATCATACAAACAAATGATACCAAAATTACAATATCAGTCATAATTACAATTTTAGTTCCTTCCATAATCATACCAAATTTGAACAAAATTACAGTCACAATCTAAGTCCCTAATCACAATTTTAGTCCTAATCATGTAATAAAATTTAAAGAAGATGTGAATGGAACCAGCCTCACAACGACAGTGTCGAAAGCAGTGAGAGCGTCAGTGGGAGCGTCGGTGGGAGATCGATAGGACCTGTGGCTCGTGTTTTGCACTTTAGTCAGTCTGTGCACACCGGTTGGGAGAGTCACTGGGGTTGTGCACACCGGTGAAAGATGCGGTGGCTGGCCAGAGAGAGGGAAAGGTCGCTGCGGTGAGGCGAGAGAGGGGCGATGGGGCGAGTGAGAGACAGGGATAAGGATGAGAGAGAGAAACGGACAAGGCGGTGATGGCTGGTGGTGGAGGCCGGTGGTGGTGGCAGGTGGTGGTTGTTGGAGAAATAGAGATAGAAAGAGAGAGCGAGAGAGAGAAAGTTTTCTTGAGAGAGAGGGAGTAAGCGTAAGACTGAGGGAGAATATGGTTCGCGGTTTCATCTAAACGAACATTACTGACGGCCTTTTTAACCTTACCGATGGCACAAGGCCGTCGAAAACTCACGCGGCCTTACCGACAGCCACAATTTCAAATACCGAAGGCTTGTGCCTGTCGATAACCTAAACAGTCAATTGCCTATTTAGGTTATGAAAAGGCGCCAATTCTGTACCGACGGGCCAGACCGTCAGAAATGCTTACCAATGGGAGAGCCCGTCGGAAAACCTTCGCAGACTCGTTGGTCCTCTGTATCGATGGTCATGGTTGTCAGAAAAGCCATTTTTTGCGATGGACTTGTAGCTGTCGATATGGCCGATTTTTCTTGTAGTGACTTAAGGGACTAACTTGACAAAAATAAAAAATAAAAGACTAAAGTGCAACTTTAAATTATGATAAAGGACATTTAAAGTAATTCTGCCAAAATTTTACCAAAAAGATCCTAATATATTAAGGAAGAGAGGGAGTTCTTTTTTTTTGGTTACAAAAGAGAAAGGAACCAAAAACAAAAACAAGGCCTAGTGCCTGACAAAAGCAACACCCATGTAAAATGATTATGAAATAGAAAAAACTTAAAAATGATGCATACCGATCAACTTCTAATTAAAATCATATTACTCAATAATTATGGAACAATTTTTTGGTCTAACACTATGTAAAAAATAAAAATATCTATTTTTTCTTTTTGTATAGTCGCCGCTTTCTCTCATCACTCATCTCTCTCCTCCTCTTCTTTATATACATTTTATTATAATTATAATGTATATTTAAAGAGAATTACTAATATACTCCCACTTAGTTCTTAGAAAGAGTATGTTAACAATGTGCAGATTTTTAACTTTCTTTTTAATAAATAATTAAATGTGTGAGTATAAATGGAATTTTGATATTTTAATTTTAAATTTTCTAATTTGTATCTCTCTGCACAATTAATGTCTTGTTTTACTTATTAGCTAGTATTTATAAACCTGCATCTGGTTACGTGTATTAATTAATTACTGGGATGATTTTAAAAAAAAATAATTAAATGCTGGAACTTATGTGTAAATTTAATGTTTAAAAAATTCAAAAAGATATTTTACATTAATATTTCAACAGCATTCGGCATGTAAGTTTTTTTTTTTTGACAAATGCTAACAAGTGCCCTTAAGGCACTAGTTAAAGAATCAAATATAGAAATGTTGTATTGGAAGGTGTGTATTTATTTTTTTGAAAGTTAAAAAGTTGTTTTTTTCTAATACAAAACTTCTATATTTGGATTCCTTAACTAGTGCTCTTTGGGCACTTGTTAGCAAGACCTTTTGTAACGTCCTGACTCTAATCAGAGCATTACTTATGAAATTTAGGATTAATTAAGTAAAGATTAATCAAAACCATCCAGATAATTAATTAAAATGGAATAACCAAAAACCTGTTTAACGAAAGTCCTGTAAACTTAAAAAAGAGCACGCATTTCGAAAATTACATTAATTACAAATTTTTCCTGAAGGATTTTTCCATAAATAATTACAATACAATTAAAGAACTATGACTCAATTTGTGATCCGGTACTGAGACATCAGAGAGTCTCACGTAACTACAATGCCGAGCATCTAAAAAGGCTCTCTAATCCTCCCAGCAGTGAATACATGAAAAATCCTCCCAGCAGTGAATACCTGAAAACAACGCCCCATACACAGTGAGTTATAACAACTCAGTAACATAGATTTTAATGTAAAACCTTTTACCGTTGTTTTCAGCTATAAGTGGTGTGCTACATATAGAAAACTCTTCCCAGAAAGACACAATCACAAACATCAATGTCAGATCATAATGGCGCATCTAATTCTGAAACATTAGGCATGCATATTTCAATCCTCAACAACACTGAATCCGACACGGTACTATAACTTACATACAACATGAAATATATTGCCAAAACCATTCCATAACAATTCACGTGAAACTACTAACATTAACACGTAAAATTCGTAAATGCATTCGTGAGGAATCCACGCCCGTTGTACCTTATGAAGATAGACTAACGCTGCTCGCCGCCAAGACCTTATAATAAAGCACGGACCAAGCAGCGAAACTATTCAATCGTGAGCTAACAATACACAAGGAATTCATGAAATTATAAAATTAACTTCCATTGGAATTCTTCACTATTCTCATTGCACCTTATAACAAAGACGGATCGACACTATTCCGCCATACCCTATAGCAAAGACGGATCGGCATCAACAATTCAATCAATTGCAAATAATCAATTCAATTCAATCATAATATCAAAATTTCACCTCAACTATATAAGCAAGGTACCCAATTGGCCCTACTAAAACACTCGAGAGTGTTCACATATACGCATGTAAGCATATTAACCATTCATATAAGCATTTTAATGGCTTAACTATTCATACAAATTTCATCCAATTAATAGCAATATACAAGGTTGAACCAAAGAAGAAAGGATTTCAAAAACTAAGAGGAAAATCTAACCCAAATTCGCTTAAGTGAATTGGGCTTGCTCAACACAAAGCTCGCTCGAAGAAAAATTCGCTTGTTTAATTTCACGCACGACCCTGTCGCATGCAACAAATTCGCTTAGCTCGGAAAAATTCGCTACAAATTTGTGACAGGATTTTAACACAAAACTCAGATTTTTCAACCCAGACTTTCTCCAAAACTCAAACCATTAATTCCAATCAACAACACAACCAATCCAATGGCATTCAATCAACAAAATAATTGATTTAACACAACATATTAACATGCATTCAAATCAAATGTTTCAAAACTCATTTTAGTGTAAACAACACACCAAACACATACATTTCCAAACCATATTCTCAAAGAACTTAAGAAAACATAGATCATTCCAAATGATAAAAGGAAATGAGAACATATTTGAGGGTCTTGTGGCTACCCGACACATAAAGGAAGAACTCCCAAATGATACATTGAGATTCAATCCATTCTCAGCGATAACAATTTTTTCCAATTGGAGCTCGAGTGGAACTCACAATAGACAAACATCATTACATTGATTTAGGGGGGTTGGGGACAGAATTCAACCTTATTTCAGTCAAAACCTCATACAAGATCATAATAGTCTACCCAATAACTATCTACTTCTAGGATTAGACAATAATTCCTAGCACACCCTAATTGGGAGATTCAGAGGGGAATCTATGTTACCTTTGAGCTCCCAAATGCTTTGGGATAAAAGCCCCCAATTTGAAACCCTAGGTTTGCCTTCAACCTCCATTGAAGCTCCAACCAAGCTTTTTCATCTCCATCTTCTTCTTCATTCAGCTCCAAATTCCATATCAGATCTTCCTTCTCTTCCATTTCCTTGAAGACTGCAGCAGCACGAAATGAGGAGGGAGGGAGAGTGAGAGAGCTCGCGAAAGGATAGAGAGGAAGGAAGATTGAGAGGCTTCCTTGATGTTATCTCTTTCCTTCTCCTTCATTCTTCCCCTTCTCCTTCCTTTCCCTCTTTCTTTTTCTCTTCTGGATCGCGAAATGAGAGAGAGAATGAGAGGAATAGAGCTGACGTCTTTAAAAGAATAGCAGAAACAAATACCGCTTAGCTGAGCAATTCGCTTTAGCAAATTTACTACAGGCAAAGCTGGTCGCAGCCTAAATCTCGCTAAGTGCAGGTTCTTGGCTTAAGCGATTTGGCAGCAGAGTCGCATAATCTCATGTTTTCTCATCCTAACTCATCCAATCTTAACTCCTTTCAATCCCATCTAACTTCAATTAATTCCTAACCAATACTTTCAATCATTTCTAGGATTAAATCCCACTTAATTCTCGAACTTAATATCAATGACTTACCCACTCAAACTCTATGTAATTATATTCACTTCATCTTGGATTCAAATTAAAGTTAAACATAATCACACAACTTCTAACTTAAACTCAACTAGGCTTAACACTTAGTATAATTAATTACTAAGCTTAAGAAAGTTGGGATGTTACATTACTTCCCACCTTTTATGAATTTTGTCTCCAAAAATCGACATACCTTCTAACCTCATCCTTATATATGATTTATCCTCAGAGCTCAGCTACTAATCCCGGACTCTACGCCACTCTAAATGAGTAGGTTCCTTACCCTTTCCGTATGCTTAAAGCTATCTATGGTTACCATTATCATCCTTGAGGTTAGCACGCCTATTACTAATTATACTTAATAACGAATGGAATACTTACCTCAAACGTGTAACCAAAGATTACCGATGATATACAAAAATTAAGCAATCGAATAGAAAGAGATATGTAATGTCACGCAATCTAATTCACTTCTCATATTCCTCTAATGTCCAATCTTGAACTAGGAATACAAGTTGCGAATATACTATTAGCGTCTTCTAATTCCCTTAGGTTCAATCATTATCATGAATCGAGGAATATTTTGTAATAGCCAGATCTATTGTTCTATAGCAAGAATACACGCTCTGTACAAACACTCGTTTCAGTAACAATTTGAGATATGTCGCTATATCACAAAGAAGACACCGTCCTGTACTCATAAACCTTTACTTGTGACAGGAGGATCCGTACGTCAAGTTCAAAGCAAAATGTACAGTGTAACAACCTTCACTTCCACTAGTTGCTTTGAAATTACGGAATATCAATTCTAAATCATTGAAAATCACGAAAGGAATTAGTCTCTACAATTAAGTCAATTGTCGTAGAATTTGGTGATCCCATTAACCGATTCATGGACTATGTCTCATTCCAAATAAGATTCTTATTCGGTTAAGATAGAGTTTGTAATTGGTCAAGTTTAACTCACTTCATGCATAGTCAATTGAACCAAATGCAGACATTAATAACTTTGGGTTTCTGGCGATTTGGCTACGCTTAAAACTCTTATAGTTCCAAGACTATAATCTAATCCTCTTCTTTGGGCTAGCTTTTCCCCACTATGGGCACTATACTTAGAAGATTTAGGTTTTCTTCCTCACCAGAGCTTGTTCACTTTCGAGGTTCCGTAGTATAACTTAGGCATTGAAAAGTATGGTCTATCATCATTTCTTTTGATTTCAGAAAATGCCAAGGTATTTCGAATCAATAATCCTATGGGTCCTTTAGAAAGCTCTGAGGTTTCCGATCAATCTAGGATCCATTCATACTGGGTTAGGTTCAACAAACTTGATTGATTAACACGTATTGAAAAACCTAATCGGGTGTAAATGCCCATCCTAATTGACTAATACCACACAAATCCACACAACTAAGAACCCTTACTTATCGGCCTTAATTGTCACTTTAATGAAGTAATCACAACAAACTAGTCAAAGTGTACTTCATAACTAACAACAAACGTTTAACATAAGTAATAAGTATTGAAAAACTTAAAACATCACATGAAGCTTAACATCATTTAAATCCAGCACTACAAAATCAAGTATCATGACAAATATTATGCTGACACTTCTAGTTTCCAATCCACAAGTAAGCATAAAATCAGTTCCCGTGCAAGGAATTGGAAACAATTAATGGAAAAAATCTGAAGTGAAAGAAATTCATTCGCATTTGTGAAATCACAATTATCGCAATGACTTTCTAACTTTCCAACCTTGTGTTTTCGTAACTTAAACTTTTATACTCAGAAAAGAAAGTCCAACAATCAAACATAACATGTAGTATTCAAATTTGTAGGCATTTACCAAATCCTTTCCCATGGACACCTGAAATATGAATACAATACATTAAGAAACGAACAATATATTGCACATGAATCGCCTACACACATAAAATTAAGTCAAACAATAATGACAAAAGTTATAACACATTCATCACTGAGCTCAATCAACATATAACATATCAAAGCTAACCACATAATGATTTTAAATTGGGAAGAAACCCGGAAGTCTCCATTCAGACGAACGACATGATTTCCGTTTTATTCTCCTAATGGTTACATATATGTATATACCTCTACATATGAGTATTTACATATATTAAAGAATCTTGTAAATCGAGGAAATAACCATGCTGACCTCTGCTCATCTTCCTTCTAAAGATTCCCTAGACAAATCCTTGAGGTGACCTACCTCAATAATTTATCAAAAGAACTTGGAAAACTTAGATTTACAATAACCGACACTTTCCTAAACCGTATCAATGCCTAGACACACTTAACTCACGATCGAGAAGGTTGAATCGCTCGATACCATAATGTAACGCTTCGACTCTAATCGAGCATTACTTGTTTAAATTTAGGATTAATTAAGTAAAGATTAATCAAAACCATCTAGATAATTAATTAAAATGGAATAACCAAAAACATGTTTAACGAAAGTCACCTTAAACTTAAAAGAGAGTGCGATTTCAAAATTACATTAATTACAAAATTTTTCGAAGGGTTTTTTCATAAATAATTACAATACAATTAAAGAACTATGACTCTATTTGTGATCCAAAGATCGAGACATCTGAGAGTCACACGTAGCTACAATGTCGAGCATCCAAAAGGCTCTCTAATCCTCCCGGCCGAATACCAAAACAACACCTCATACACGTGAGTTATAACAACTCAAGAATATAGATTTTAATGTAAAACATTTTACCGTTGTTTTCAGCTATACGTGGTGTGCTACGATAGAAAACTCCTCCCGAAAGACACAATCACAAACATCAATGTCGGATCATAACGACACATCTAATTCAAACATTAGGCATGCATATTTCAATCCTTAACAACATCAATCTGATACTAGACTATAATTTACGACAACATAGAAATATATTGCCAACACCATTCCATAACAATTCACATGAAACTACTAACATTAACACGTAAAATCAGTGAAATGCATTCCCGTGAGGGAATCCATGCCGATGTACCTTATAGCAAAGACGGACCGACAAGCATCAAACTATTCAATCAGAGCTAATAATACACAATGAATCCATGAAAGTATAAAATTAACTTCCATTGGAATTCTTCAATATTCCTTGCATCTTATAACAAAGACGGCCAAGACTATTCCGCCTATACCTTATAGAATGCAGATGGTATCAACAATTCAATCAATTGCAAATAATCAATTCAATTCAATCATAATATCAAGATTTCATCCCAACTATACAAAGGCACCTAATTGGCCCACTAAACACCGACATGGTTCACATATATGCATGTAAGCATATTAACCATTCATATAAGCATTTTAATGGCTTAACTATTCATACAGCCTTTCATCTGACCATAGCAATATACAAAGTTGAACCAAAGAAGAAATGATTTCAAAAACTAACAAAAAAAACTGACCCAAATTCGCCAAGCGAATTAGGCTCGCCAGCGCTCATTTCAGCGCAAAAATTCGCTAAGCGAATTTCACATGAAATGACCCTTGGTCGCATCGCGGTCAAATTCGCTTAGCTCAAAAAATTTGCTTAAGCAAATTTGACAGGATTTTAACACAAAACTCAGATTTTCCAACCCAAACTTTCTAAAACTCAAACCATTAATCTCCAATCAACAACACAAACTCCATCGAATGGCATTCAATCAAGAAACAAATTAATTTAATACATCATATTAACATGCATTCAAATCAAATGTTTCAAAACTCATTTTAGTGTAAACAACACACCAAACACATACATTTCCAAACCATATTCTCAAAGAACTTAAGAAAATATAGATCATTCCAAATGATAAAAGGAAATGGGAACATATTTGAGGTCTTATGGCTACTAGACACATAAAGGAAGAACTTCCAAATGATACATTGAGATTCAATCCATTCTCAATGATAACAATTTTTTCCAATTGAGCTCGTGGAACTCACAACTGGACAACACCATACATTGATTTAGGGGGTTGGGGATAGAATCCAAACTTATTTAAGTCAAACCCCATACAAGATCATAATAGTCTAATAACTATCTACTTCTAGGATTAGAAAATAATTCCTAGCACACCCTAATTGGGAGTTTCCAGAGGGGAATCTATGTTACCTTTGAGCTCCCAAATGCTTTTGGGATAAAGCTCCCAATTTGAAACCCTAGGTTTGCTTTCAACCTCCATCAAGCTCCAACCAGCTTTTCATCTCCATCTTCTTCTTCATTCGGCTCCAAATTCCATATCGATCTTTCTTCTCTTCCATTTCCATGAAGACTGCAAGAAGATCACGAAATGAGAGGAGGGAGAGTTAGAGAAAGTTCGCAAGAAAGGATTAGAGAGGAAATAAGATTAAGAGGCTTCCTCGATGTTATCTCCTTCCTTCCTCTCTTCGTTTCTTCCTTCTTCTCCTTCCTTTTCCTCTTTCTTTTTTCTCTTCCTGGATCATGCGAAACTGAGATAGTAGAATGAGAGGAACAAGACTCCATGACGCCTTTTAAAAGAATAAGCAAAAAACAACACCGCTATTTAGCTTGAAAGCGTAATTCCGCTTTTAGCTAATTTAGGCGTATAAAGTCAGCTGGTTTATCACTTAAATCTCAAGCTAAGGGCACAGTTCTGGCTTAAGCAAATGGGCTGAAAGATAGCTTTCCTCAAGATAATCTCATGTTTTCTCATCCTAACTCAATCCAATCTTAACTCCTTTCAATCCAATCTAACTTCCAATTAATTCCTAACCAATACTTTCAATCATTTCTAGTGATTAAATCCCACTCTAATTCTCTAACTTAATATCAATGACTTACCTTAATTAAAACACAAAACTCTTCATGTAATTATATTCACTTCCATCTTGGATTCAAATTAAAGTTAAACATAATCACGCAACTTCTCACAATCCTTAAACTCAATCTAGGCTTAACACTTAGTATAATTAATTACTAAGCTTAAGAAATTTGGGATGTTAAGTATAGTCGAGATGGTGATGGGGGATGCTTCCTAAAGCGCCTTTATCCTCTGGGGTACGGGTTCGACCCCTCGAGGGCAAGAAAAACACTGGCATTTAAGTGGAATGGTGAAGTCCTATGAGTGGCACGCTTCACCGCTGCAAAGAGCGGTCAAAGGCCTCTGTAGATGCTGTCAGGTGTTACAATAAAAGACGATTTTATTAAATATCTCATGGTGGCCAGTTGCTCACTGACGACTGAGACAAGAGCTATTACACATGACTTTATTTTCCTATGAATATTTTTGCCTTGATGGATGTGCTCGAATTAATACCTCAGGTGGATAAAGGTGAATGGAAAGACCTCCTTATCGGGTCAAGTGGTGACTTTGGGAGGTGCTTTCCATTACCTTTATCCCTTTTCAAAGTGTTGGTTCTTGAACCTTCCATGAGGCAAAAATATTCCTTAAGGGGAATAAAGTCTAGTGTAGCAGCATGCTTCAAAAGATTTCAAAATAAGGGCCAAAGGTCGCACTCAAAATTAGCCGGGTGTTACGACACCTTTTTTTTTAACATAACATGGTTTTTTTTTCTATAATAGATCGAGTCTGACAATGTGTAATGTCCGTGATTTTTACGAGTGCATTATTTAGTGTTATATTTAAAGTATATATTTTTTGTCGTATTTATGCTATAATAAAACAGCTTCTTCGTTCAAGCAAAATGTGATTGAATTAAATCAAGATCAAATTAAATTTGAGAATTAATATTTTATATTAATTCATGGCTGTTCAAATATCGCAAAAATTCTAAACTAAGTTTCATCACAAGCTGCCAATCAACGGATAGTTTTTTATCCGCATATAAAATTTTAAACTTAACCCCAATTCACTCGATGAAAATCTAATCGTAACTTGTTGTGAGGGGATTATTTTTTAGTGTTTTCTAACCGCTTTATGCTATTTTATGATAAAATATTATCATACACAAAGGAATTAATTTTCGAAAGTAAATTCAATTCTCGCGAATTAATCGTGAAAAATTAATCTGTGAAAGCTGCGATTACTCTCGACTGCCCATGTTTTTTTTTAGTACACTCCTAAGGCCTCTAGGATTAGGGGTAATCATGTGAGAAAGTAGAGGGATTAGATGTTTCTGACTTATTGATTTGATTAGCATCTAGCCTTTTTTAGTGTTTAGGTGTCACACTTTTAGTGGTTTCATTAGGTGGTACTTTTTCTAAACTATTCCTAATCCAAGCAAAATTTTCTACACTTAATTCTATTTTTATCCTCCCCTTTTTCCTCAAGGTCAGTGTGACTCCACCCCCTTTTTACTCCTCTACTCTCATTTAGTCACTACCACATTCTTTATTTAATTTGTTTCAAGTGAGTGTATTAACACTTGTGTAATATTTAGTTTTGGATTAAATTGTAATTTCCTCCCCTTTTATTTTGGAGACCTGGTCATGACCTCCCACCCCCATTTTCACTCTCCATTTCTACTTCTTCTTCTAGTTCTCGAGAGAGAAAGTGTAAGAGCTTCCATGGAACCCTTCATTTCTCATCTTCTTACATCATTTTCATCTCCCTTCTCTTTCACTTCATTTTGCTTCTAGTTCCATCTTCTTTCTCTTGCTACCACTCATTCCCTCATCCAAGTAAGCATAAGAGTCAAGCTTTTCTCAAGCTTCCCATTTTAGCCCCAAAACCGTGGGGTGTGTATATATGCATAGAATTGGAGTTTTCTTTGCTTTTAATCTTGATTTATGTCTTCGTTTATCACTGATAATGATCAATGGAAGCGTACAACACAATATCCCCAATTTTATCGGAACCCTAGGTGCATGACCTAAGCGACTTGGGATTTTGTGTGATTTTCCTTGGGAATCACTTAACTGCTTTGGTGTTTGCTGCTTCTTAGAAATTAGTTATTGGAGTGTTGTAATTGTCAATTTTAATTTGAATCAAAGGACTGATGATTTTGTTGCCGTAGTAAAACCCTATTCTTGAATACGCTTTGAAATAGGATTTGTTTTGATTAGGCTTTTTGTTTTGTCAAAATCATTTGTTGCTTTTGTGAAAAGAACTGGAGTTATAGAATGGTGTTGTTTAACTAGTTTGAAAATTTGCAAAATTTTTAGGAAAAAGGGGCAAGGCACTACGCAGCTCTTCTCAAGGCTTGGGAGGCAAATTTTTGTGTTCCTCAGCATATATAGGCTTAGTTCTATTTAGTATGCTTAAGAATTGTGTGAGCTTGGAAAATTTTAGAAGGTTTGATTGAATTGGTAGTTGTTCAAGCTTTGAAAGGCTATGAAACAATTAAGGTGAAATGTACTCTTTGAGATCCTAGATACCAATAAACAGCCTCAATGTAAGCATTTTGAAAAAAAATATAAATTTAGTATTGATTCATGTCTTTAAAAGTTTTGGAGAAAGTAAGCTTAGAATTTGAAAACTTTGTTTTTCCAACTCAGGGTATTCTTTCAACGGTACTTTTAGTTTTAGAAACCTTATTCTTTTAATTGTTTACTAATTCTTCAAGTGTATGTGATTTTTTAAAAAGATGTATTTCAAATCGTGTGTTCTAGTGCAAGGTGTTGTTTTCTTAGCTAAGTGGTTTTTTGGTTTTTTAGAGTCACAAGGAATTAGAACTAAGTTTGCGTCTAGGAGCTCGTGATTTAAGCCATTGGGTGGTGTTAGGAACCTATACTGAGTTCGTGGCGACGTGAGATCGATAGACGCACTTTGACATGCGAGCCGACTACCTTGGTGCGGCTATTTTGTGGTTACATGCTTAGGAATTAAGATTTCATTTTGTCTATCAAAGAAGTCTCGAGAACCTCAGTGGTTCAAGTGAGGTCTCAGACTTTCACTTTATTGTCTCTGGAAGCTTTATAATCGGATTATACTTCCGGGTCTCGGCTATAAAGAGGTTGGTATTCTGACTCAACCCCCCCCACACTTGTTTGTTACCTCTTTCGTTAAATCCATCGAGCTTCAAAGGGACTAAATATATTTATTGTCAGTGTGGTGAATTGCCAGATTATGTGACGATTGGATTGTCAAATTCGCTATTTGGATATACGCTTGATCGGTTGCGGGAAATGATATTGTCGATGTTCTTGGATAATTCAATAGTATGTACAAGTTGGATGGTTATATAGTTATTGTTTTATGCCTGGAGGAAATATTATGCATATGATATATTCATTGGGGCAAGTGGAAAGCCATTGTCAAGGCTCAGGGTAACTTCGATCCGGATAGTGGCCTTTGAATGGATTCTGTCGATCGCCTGCGGGACAATTCGCAGCCGACACCAGACCTGAATAGTGCTTCTGGCCGGAATTCAAAGTGTTGTCGTAGCGTCCCAGACCTGAATAGTCAAGGCTCTATGGATCTGTCGCTTCTGACTCGCCTGCATCTGAATAAGGTCTTAGGAAGGAATTCAATATCGCCGGTATTTTGGAGTCATACACTGAGGGCATGTAGCTGCATTAGACATGTACATTTATGCATATTTGTTGATTTGCATACTATGTCACAGTGTTATATTAGACTTCATGATGGTTAAGCTGATCACTCCGTGGCTTTTTCACCATTAACGAATGTAACTCGCATTTATGGTGAGGATCGTGGAGATTCCAAATGATGACGAATACTTAGGTGGTATTTGACTCCTTAGAATGGAGATTCCTCTGACTATGGAGTTCAACCCCACTCTTCAGGCCAGCCACATAGCGGAACCGGAGGCAGAGACCTTTTCACGTAGATGGACCTGGCAGTTTCTGCCAGGCGACTTCACTGCAAAATGTACCACGAGCTTTCAATCATGATCGATCTCGTTATGGATAGTCAAGGCGTCAGACTGTGAGAGGATCTGCGATACCGACCACTTCGACCATTTTGGCCGACGAAGTTTTTGAGGATTCCTGAGGACTACTTCATCGTTACGCACCGTGCAAGCGCAGGTGCTATTCAGAGAAAATGCTCGCAAGAGCGCTGGCGTGAGACATCGGGCGTTAGGAGTTTCTACTTGGCGTGTGGTGGCAAATACATTCAGTCCCATATCGCACTCGCCACAAATCTGAGGTCGCTTCGACTCCACCTTTACAGATCCCACACCCACTCCACCAGAATCCTTCTTCGTCATTGTGATGCGCGCGAGTCCGATCAGCAGCGGGCGAGGATGGATCGGGACAAAGTACGGGTGGAGCATTTGAGAGGCGCAGGAGCGCACCTACTGCATCCATTTATCGACTGATCAAGACGGCTGAGGATGACTCTCAGGAGGAGAGTGAGGACCATCGAAGACCTGGAGAAGAATAGTGTAGTCAGAAGGTGACACCCATCTATTTTGTATATAGTTCCTCAGGTGGTGACCACTACCTTTGTCAGAAGTCTTTGATGTATACTTGGTTAGGTGCTTGAGGCCTAATCCTTAGAGCAAATACAGGGTAACGCTTTATGAATTGCCTGCAGTATGAATACTCTTGCCAGGTATCTTCATACTTTGGATGGTATTCCCTTCTTATGGATATTTATCATCTGCTTTTGTAATGTGAAATCCTGACAAATTATCCTTACCTTTCGGGAAATTGTAATATATGTGCAGGTATGTTCACCAAGACCTATTTTCTAAATGGTAGGAATCTATCATGTTTTTAAAACGCCATACTGATTGTCATTTACTTAAAGACTTTCGCTTATAAAAAGAAAAAATTAATGCATTTTCCAAAAGTCACAAAGAGTATTATTTCGAAACTTCATTGCATTTGTGAGTCGCTCCACTTAAGAATGGTCTAATGCATGTTAAGCACAACGTGAATTTAACGTATTTAAGAACATAAAAATTGATGGACTTAACAGATCATTCTTTCGCCCACTGCGTCCAAAGTGATCTCCTAAGTGTGTGGTGGGTGTAGTGTGTGCAGTAAGATCCCCACCCGCCTCTACCCTTGCACTACGCATTACGACTAATCTCCGATCGGCGACTGTCGTGCAATTGCTTACCTCTCCCAAACACGCTTTTTTTTTCTCATCCGTAAATTATAAAATTTTAAATTAAAAGTACAAAGAAAATTACATGTTATTATAAATACTTTTTTATGTGTAACCTTATTGAAAATAATACTAACCGAGAGCATTGATAAAACAAGATAGCCATCGATAGAAAAAACTTAAAAAAGTACTAATTGAGAGGAATAGTTGCCATGTTTTGATGTAGAAAGATTTTCTGTGCGTTAATATATAAGGGAAACGATGAATACCACGAAAAATAAACATCACGGGATTACATCAAGAATGACGTGGCCATTACGTGTAGCTTTTCTGTTTAGGTTTCTCTCTATTCGAACTAGATCCAAAACGATTTAGCATCCCAGTGACCTGACCTTCCCCAAAGCAAACGAACCTCATGTTCCATGACCACTTCGCCGGCGACAATTCCATGACTACCACTCTTCCGATGGAGACGTTGCTGGGTATTGGTGGAGCTGTAGTGGCTGTTAGCATACCCAAGAGAGAGGTGGCTGTCGTGGTTTTCTTTTGGGTGATCATTTGTGATGGAATGGTGGTTGTGATTCCGTATATGGTGGTGAATGGTGGCTCGGATTTTCGCTTCTCGACGGTCTCTCGCTCTCTCTCATACTTTTCTCTGCGGTTTGTTCTTTTTCTGCCCCAGTGCGTGTGAGTTGGTGATGGAGTGAGGGAGCTGCATTGACTTAGTGGTAGACGATGAGAAAATGGTGTTTTTTGTGGTGAAGGAAGAATGAATGTGATATTTTCTGGATGTAGGATGGGCTTGAGATGTGTAGGAAGTTTACAAAAAGAATTTTGAGGGTGGAGGAAATATAGTGGGAAGTTAGGGTGTTAATGGTAGAGTGGAAAGAGAGGTTCATTGTGACTAACAACCTGAGGTTATGTGGGAGGATGGTTGAGGGAAAGAGCTATTTGAACACAGAAGATAATATTGTCAAGCTTTTTTAAGAAAAGCTAGGGGTGAAACTGATGGTACAAAGATGTTTTTACTGATGTTCTTAGAGGTCTTAAGTAGCCTAAGGTATAGTGTGCAGAGTAGAATTTAGTTTCTGATTCAAATACTCTATTAGATGGTGAGGCTGGCCTTTGTAGTTTGTATTCAATGTTACCTCAGATTGTTATTCCCCCTGTATTCTACTACCAGGTGTTGTGTTGAATTCTGGGTAGGTGCGGACGTTAATTTAAATACAATGATGTGCTCTGTTAATGTCCTTTGACACATCTTCTGATAAGAGCTTGTTTGTTCAAGTAAACTTTGCTTAAGAAAAAAGGGAAGTATCGTGTGAAAAATTGCAGAAGCTGCGAACCACCACCCTTATTTAAGTTTAATAGTGTTTAGCCACATATTACGACTTGAAACAATTTTGATTGGACCTATGTTAAGCATCGTCTTTGAATCCTTTTGCATTAAGTTTCTTGTATTATTTTTAATCTCTTTTTGCTCTTATAAAGGCTACCACCATGTACCTATATTGCATCAATTTGAGTAATTGAACCAGTGTGTTAAAATTCCTCTCTTATTCCTCTCTCTCTCTCTCGGCTATATGTGCGTGTGAGTTTTGTGAGCTTATCACGCCTCTCTAATATCAAGAGTTATGGGTTACTTGGAGGAATCTGCAGGGATGATGAATATTGCTGGAACATACAAGCATCTGGTGTAAGCTTGGTGAAATATAGAAAATTTCTGTTGTTCTTCATAACCACAAATCACAATCTTGTTCTCATTTGCATCTTACTTATTGGGTAGAACTTTTGATGAACTGGACACCATGTGTGGAACCTATGGAGAAGGCACAGAGTTTTCTGCTGTTGGTGAAGCAAATGTTGCTTTAATGTTTTAGTGGAGAGCGTTAAACAATTACCAGTAAAAAAATAGATGGAAAATGCTAGCGTCACGAAAGATTTACATCACTTAATCACGACCGACGCAGATCGCTTATTTTCGGTTTCTCATCAAATCCAAAATAGGAAATCAATGTTGATTGTCCCCTAACTCCAACCAAAGCTACGTCAACGACCATTCAGCGGGCACAAAGTATCCCAATAATGCTGGAAAGCAACACGATTGGGGATCGTAGTTCTTGCTATGCATATCCCTTTATATATCCTTGTTAGCTCCGGCCTCTTCTTCTTCACAAAGTGAGACTCATCAACATCACAAAACTCACATCTCCTTCTACTTTCATATGGAGTACTCATGGGAGAATTTGCCTCTTGATAATAGTCTACTAGCTATATATATGTCATACTCACATGTATATTGTAAATGCTTTCTCACATATATAGATCAATAATACTGTATGCTCATTTTCAATTAACTATTATAAGAAGTGGGTGATGACAAGGATTTGCTGAAAGAGCATTATCACGAAAAATCCGATGATAGGAAGAGCTCTTTGAGATGCATGATGCAAAGAACGGGCTTTTACCTCAAAGTTGAAAGTCAATCTTTTGCACAGAGCATTTATCAAAGACTCACATATTTCACCACATACTAAAAGTGGATGCAACTGAATAGAAATTGTTCGCAAATTAGTTTTACTTTTCTTTTTATTTTTAAGTTTTAGTAAGATATCGTGAGTTAAAAGAATTTATTTGATGTGGCCCAGCCATTCAAGTTATATTCGCTAATTCACTTTTTCAAGGCTTATATAGCAAAGACTAAAATAGATTTTTAAGAAAAAATATCCAAATCATTCGTGACATTCAGATCTACTTCATTCGTAATATATAGCAATAGCCAAGTTATAATAAATGGAACGTGACACACTGTGGAAAGAGATACAAATTAGAAAATTTAAAATCAAAATATCAAATTACATTTATACCCACACATTTAATTAGTTATTAAAAGTGC